>OU026149.1:56464039-56774039 GCA_907269125.1 Eristalis pertinax | reverse complement strand
GCTTCTGATGGAGTACTTCTCAGTGCTCCGCTGATGCACATGCAGGCCAGTCTTTGTACTCGATTGAGTGCCTTGCAGTTGATAGCTTTGTTTAGTGCTGTCCACCAAACTGAGATTCCATACAGAAGTGTCGGTCTGACAATCGAGATGAAAATCCAGTGAGCGATGCGTGGTTGCATCCAATGCCTTTTTTGCAGCTAAAAAGGGCAGAAGAAGCTTTCTTGACCCTATCCTGAATGTTGAGTTTCCAGTTTAGCTTGTTATCAATCGTGAGATCCAGAAATTTCGCTCTGGCAGTTAGCTGTAGTATAGTGCCGCACAGCAATGGGGGGTCAAACTGAGAGATTTTGTATCTTCTGGTGAAGAGTACAATATCCGTATTTTGTGGGTTAACGCCGAGTCCGCATGTTTGTGTCATGTGTCACATGACTCCAGCTTGTCGAAGGCAATCTGCATTATGTCTCTTAGAGTAGAGACGAATTTGCCAGATGCCGCTATGGCAATATCGTCCGCATAGGCAATAAGTTTGCATCCTGCCTCTTCCAGTATTAATAACAGTTCATTTACCGCTACTTTCCAAAGAAGAGGAGAGAGAAAACCTCATTGTAGGGTGCCCCTATTAACTCCTCTATGGATCTTAGCATCTCCCAGGTGAGAGTGGATTACCCTGTTGGTGAGTAGCTGATGACTGAAAGCCACTTAGGACTTTCCGATCTCGGAGGCTTGCTACCAACATATGCTTCCGTGTTCACAGCAGAAGCCTTGCAAACCACTACGCCTACTAAAGTGATCAGCCTCTTTTCATATATATGCAATGCCACATATCCGTTGAATATATGCAATGAAAGAGGATCATTATACGCTTAGTTTGAGAAAAAAAATTCTGTCTTAAAGCTTGGAGTTATTCTTAAACGCTAGCTTGAACAAATGCATTCATAAAGACATGCTCATTTTTCGACTCATCGCAATAGGTTCAATAGCAAAAACTTTAGTGTACGTGTAGTTGCCTGGGCCAATTGTATTGAATTTGTGTTTGCTAATTAACGACGAAAATGGGTCGCGGAAAAACTTTGAGTGAGGAAGGCAAAATAAAAGCCAATCGATAACGTTGGCTCAGCCAAGGATGCATCGCGAAAAAAAATAACAGAAGCCAAAATGTAGTAAGCAGTTATTTGCAAAATGTTGAACATTACGGAAGAAATATGAGAGGTGGAAGTTATAGGGCCACATCAAGAGCCGATAGACGTGCAATCATCAGAGAAGCTTCCAATTCTCAAGATTCCGCGTCAAAAATAAGAATAAAAACGGGTGTTAAATTTTATTTGGCGACAGTTAAACGAGTTATTTAAAGTGCTAAACATTTGAAAAGAAAAAAATAAGAAAAAACCACCACTTAAGCAATACAAATGCAAATACAAAAAGTGATTTTTTTTCAGATGAAAAAAAGTTTCATTTAGATTAAGCTGACGGCTATAAATTTTATTTTCATGACCTTCGAAAAGAGGAACAGCTATGAAGTCAGTGGCATGGTGTGGAGTGCTATATCCTTCTACGGAACGTTTGAACTCCAATTGCTTACATCGAGAATGAATGGTAATTCTTACAAAGGTGTGCTAGAAAAGGCCTTTCCACCGATTTTTAGCCTGTTTCGACCAACATCGTGAGAGCGAGAGCCAAAATGTTCAGATGCTGGTGTGGCATCCATACTCCCCTGACCGAAATATCATGTGTGAGGACTTCTTTCACGTAAATTATACGAGTCGGAAAGATAATTCGAGGACAAAAACTCACTAATAGAAGCCATTAGAAAAGTCTGGAGAGTTTGCTTATAATAATACTGGCTAAAATGTATGGTCCCATAACAAATTGACGAGACCATATTAAAAAAACGCTGCAATACTCATAATTAATCGCTGTTCTTATATATATACAAAAATACAAAATATGTCATTAAATTGCAATTATTTGTCTTGTTTTATTCCATTTTATCCGATGAGCCGAAAAATGTACACGTCTTTATGAATGCATTTTTTTTTAAATTATTTTTTGTTTTATTTTTCAATTCATTTATTTTACTTACGTGCTAGACAAAAATACTTAAAACTAGCTTAACTATCTTAACAATTGTTCTTACATCTAACCTACTGACGCACTACGGGTACTCTAAGCTACTCTGAGCTAATTTTAAAATCACTTTCGGGTTAAGCTGCGTTTTTTTTGTATTAAACAATCTGTTTTTGTTTGGCCAAGAAAACTGGAAAAAACACTTGGCTTAATTTATCTATATTAACCTACCTTAAACTAACTTAACCTAACACCAAAACATAAAACCTATCTCAACTATGTCCGTAACAGTACGGACACGTGCACCAGGGCGTATATATTATGTATTTGCCTAACATATATAATTTATACCCCATGGTGAACCATTTTTTTTTGGTTTTTGTTTTATATCTTTTGTTTTATATGTTTTTTAATATTTTGTTTTATGATTTTTGTTGTTTTTTTTTGCATTTTACATGTAGGAAATACTACCTTAAAATTCAATTTATTACCTCTTTTTTTATGTCGTTTCGGAGATGGAAGTAGTTTAGCGAGCCTCTGTGCTCCAGGTCGTTATTCGGCGTACTAGCAGAAATACATGAGTAAAGAGATATTCAACTTCGGCCATTTTTGCCCCTAGTTCACACCGGAGAAAAATGGGATAGGAGTGGAATTCCCTTGCACTACACGCATATTTTTACAACGCTCGTCAATTCACCCCAATATGGCGGCCGATTCGTGAATTTTGTGGGATAATGGCGGCAGATTCATGAATTTTGTGGGAGATTCGTGAATTTGCCCACGAACATGTACTTATTGTTCGGAGGGTGTTCAGAAGATGGCTCATATTTTTAAGAGGACATACATTTGTAATAGGCGCTTGCGTGAATAAAAATGTAATGCTACGCTCTATTTACATAAATAGTTTGCATCAATTTAATTATTCAGAGTAAAATACAGCTGATTTATATGCGATGACTGGCAAATGAACTTAGTTTTATATCTTTCATTCATGAATTGTGAAAACTTCTGCAATTAAATTACATAATTACATAATTGTTAAGAACAATGGCTTTAACTGTACCTAACTCAAACATTTGCAATTAACTTTCATCCCTATTTCTGTAAAACAAGTAAAATAAGCAAAGAAGCTGTTTATTTTAAGTGATTCAAGCTAATATTTCAATAATATTGCTATTATTAGTTGCCGGTACACATGTTTCGTGTGAATGCCTTTTTTTCGATATTATGCATATGCAAAAATACATCGTATATTCATTAATAATTAATGCATAAATAATTAATGTAAACAATGGCAAAATTATTTGTCCCTATTATCTCAGACTGTAACTCGCTACTTTATGAACATGAACTTTGTTCGTTTGCTTACCCCTCCCCACTGTGTTGAAAATTTGACACCGAAATTTGAAAAAGTTCAAGTAACGAGCGAACTTTCAAATAAGAACTCTAACTCACCCCAATACTATGGTTGGGGAAGGGTATCAGATGTTCGCCAGCTGTTCACAAGAGCTCACACGTATTCACAGACAGGGGCCGAAAAAGCGTATAAAAAACGCTGTCAGATGAAATCAAGGGGCAAGAGAAGAAGAAGTTGAATATCTCTTTACTCATTTATTTCTGGTACTAGTCTCGTTGACAGTATACACTTGCTGGAACACAGCACCAACTGCTTTCACCTTCTCCTTTAACCATGAAGAAGTCATTGTCTTGGAAGCACTGCCCCATCTGGATCGATGCCAACTGAAGTCAGTAATTGTTCGATATTTGTCGTCCTGGGATGTCTAATGGCCTGAATGTCGTTTTAATATTTCCTCCGAAATGTTTTATTTACTTGTCCGAACATACCCGGGTTGTAGATCGTACAGACCGAATTTTATTGCCCCAGTGCAAGCTTATAGCCAAGCTATAATTTAAACGAATTAACTGTTGCAGGTTCTTGATCTCCGACTTCAATGCCCTGACCTCCGCGTTTTGTGGATCTGTAAACCGCCTGTGCAAGAGTATCAGTCTAAATAGTAGCTATATCGCTGTCATCAGTTTGTACTACCTTCGGAACAGTCTTATCCATGGAACTTATGATTACGTGATCCATTTATATGATGTAACTGTCAAACTCCTAGTTCGTCAGGTTCCTGTTTGATGGAGGATTGGGATCCCACTCGAACGTGGTTCTGTGGATAAAGTCCTGGAGAAGCGAGGTCAGTGGGACTTATAGTAATTATAAGGATTCCTCTGGACATACTCCTCCAGTTCTTCCACCTCGCTCGGAAGCTGAACAGGCGAAAAGAGTCCGCAGTAATCACTCTCGTACTCAACCGCAGTTAAACAGTTCCGCGTGCGTTTTTCCAAGTCTAGCATAGTCAGTAGTTTGTCGATCAGCACCAAATCCAGATAGGACCCGCATCTGGGATACGATGGCCTATCAGTTGCAAGCAAATCTAGCTTGAGCTCAATATTGTGCTCTGCCAACCAGTTATACAGTGAGGTCCCCCCATCGAATTGCGTTCGGTCTCTTTGAATTACGTGAAATTCTTGTATCCGAGATTGCGCGCCTTGTTCAGCTGAGTTTCGCTGGCCATCAGCACGTCTGTATTATAGGTTTGCAAAAGATTACCGAGCGTTACTTTTCGTTCGGTGTTAATCATTCACTGCTAAGATCTTAAAGTTACTAGCTGCGTGCGCAGCCATCAAACCGATGATGTGTTTTGCACGGCAAACACCGTTGAGTAGATCAATTGTATTAGCGCTGTTTGCTTTTGAAATTGTTTTTGGAGCTGAGCGATCTGCCCCTTGATGGAGAGCCACCTTCGGCACTGTTGTACCGGCCATCTTTCTGATACCATTTGGGCGTAGGAGACGGCCAGAGTAACAGTGGTAGTTGGAACACGTGACACTGGCCCGCTTCTACCATTTTTACTTGTTTTTTGGCCTCTTTTTCTGATTTTCGGACTTTAGGTCAGCCCCCATAATTATCAGGGTGCCCATTGGTCTTACAGAGTACGCATGTGAGCAGTGCCCTGTCTTCAACTTGTTCCGTCCCTAAGGGGCATTCCCCTTGTATGTGAGTTTTTGCGCATTTGACGCGGCTTGCCAAAGCCTTTGGCAACGAGCACATTGGGGTATGTGGTTCGTTTTCCTTAATGTATCCCAATTAACAGAATTGGAGCCTAACTGATCCATTCGCTTTAGGCTCTCTATATTACTGTCTGGGCTGACCTGAACCAAGAAGAACAGAAGTTTTCTGTTCTCCCTTCTGACTGCGGTAAGTGATGAAAAGCTTAACCCCAACGAACTTGACATCGTCACTCTGTGCCTGGCGCAGTACAGGGAGGATCTCTTCAGGATCAGTAGCGGGATCCACGTCCTTAAGGAGCATGGTCTGCATTTTCTCCACTTTTGGGGTGTACGAAAGATTATTTTATTTTATAATTATTAATCATAAAGAGAAAAAAAGTCTGCTTTTATTGGGATTCGGACCCAGCACCCTATCGTCACGGGCGATGACACTATCCCTAGGCCACCACAAAATTACTCTTGACAGTAGCCGAAATACGTCTGCTCTTGCTGGAGGTCTGTGAACGACTGATGAATGCATTTGTTCAAGCTAGCGTGTGAGAATAACTGTGAGCTTTAAGATGTGGTAGATTAAATAAATATGCAATTTTGACCGAACCTGTACTCGATGACAGCTGCGCGGTGTTATCGATTTTAACGAACCGCAGCCAACTTCGAGTTGGGATCGGCCATTACGAAAAAGGAGATATATGATAGTAGGCAGATATATGTAAGAAAGAATGACGCAAAAAGAACGTGTCCCAGCGAATAAAGAAGTTTTACTAACGAAGCGGAGTTTTAATTATTACCTACTACAAAGAAGAATTTTTGTTCTCAAACCAAGCGTATAATGATGCTCTTTCATTACATATATACAACGGATACGTGTTATTGAATGTGTATGAAAAGAGGCTAACAATGGGGTGAAAAAAAGTTGAACCTATTCAGATGAGCGGCAGTGTATATGTGCAACTGCAATCCCCCTGCTTGGAGTCGCCATTGTATTTGGTTTGGGTGCAATAGTGCAGATTATACCCATATGAAGAAAATGTACAGAAACTAATTTTCGGACATCGCACTTATTTCTACCAAGCAGAAAGGCTGCAGTTTTGTAATTATAACTTGTATAATTACAAAATATTAAAGCTTTCATGCCCAATGTTGCCTGCACGCATCTTGTGTTTCCATTATCATTTTAACCATATTTTGAACTCCGATTTATTTTTCTATTTTTCACTTTTTGCGAGAAGTGTTCTGTACCTGAATCAATAATGATCGATTGAAATTTGTAGATTTACATTTATTTACGTCGTGATTTTTGAAGTGTATGGTTGAACTTGATTTTCGATAAATTTTGTAGGCTAAATTTTTTGTAAGTCAATGCTTTTTTTTGCAATTTGTTGATAATATGTGGGTTTTTTTGCACGAGTTACGTGCCACCCTGTCACTCAACCCGGTATTTATTCAGCAGCTTACCATCGGCTTACCCAGCAGCAGCAGCTTACCACAGCCAAGCAATCGCCGGCTTGTAAACAAGTCCCTACATCCAATCAAATAAGGACTTTTAATCTTCACCAACCTTTGGTTAGGAAGAACACCAAGGCAGACGAGCTTGGTCAGTCTGTTTTGATGTTCTTCCTCCTCATCGAAAGTTCAAAACGGTCAAGTTTTTTTTTGCTTCCAGCCTTTAGTCGAACATTTGTGTTATCGTTGTAATCTATAATTTACTATGAAACGTCATAAAATTCATCCCCGAACTCATTCAATTTACACATAAAAAAATCGAACAATACCAAGTCATTACATGTTGACTTTGAGCAACCACTTGTATATTAAACTGATTTTATTTTTCTGAATCTGAAACTAATGGAAAAGAAACTTCCACTTGCCAGAAAGTGTGTGATGAACCATAACAATAGACACCAAGAACGATATAAATATAAATATACAAAATAAAATGGTATATATATAATAAAAAATGGTATTCCAAACTTCATGTTCACAAAATGCGTATTTATGTTGCAATACGCAGAAAAAATATAACTATTTTCATCAATAAATATTTTTTTAAACAACCAGAAATAATGTGGGCGTCGAAGGATTAAATCGCTTTTGTTATTGTATGGTGACAATTAAAAATATAATACCAAATTGTCATAACGAAATGCAGTCGAACTTCGATAACTCTAATATTTGATAACTCAAATGAAATGTATTATTAATAATATAACATTTAAAAATTAGATTATTTGGCGTCACCTTGGGATTACCACATTCTGCGTGGTTTTGCATCGCTTTCGGGGACATAGAAAATCGTGATTTCGTATTAGTGAGTAAAATTTGTCATATTTTTTTTAGTAGGGGTCACTTTACTGTGTCAGGTTTAAAAAGCTTTGTCTAGACACTTATACTTTTTGAGCATTGTCAGTTACTCTAAAGAAATGGAGCCGTAAAAATGATTATTTTTGTTGTACTGGGATTCGAAATTAGACGCCGAGGTTCAATTGCGTAGGAGTCGACGCACAGACCCACACCGTCAAAGCCGCCAATGTGTAGGGATGTAGCCATGAAATCTTGATCTACAAGAATGTGATAGTAAAATAGCTCGGTAGGTGTCTCGCCTCTGTAATTTACCGCTATTTTTTTTTGTCCTGCACTGTATGTTTATGAATCTGTTTTACAATATTTTAGAACGATTGATGAGGATGAATTAATATCAAAATCTATCATTTAAATAACATTTGCTTCGATGACAACACGTGTAGCAGTGATTGATCACCGTCCTAAGAACACCAGTAATGGAGTTATTTTTTAGACTTCTATGCTCTCTTATTGTCCATTGTTAACGATGCGTTTTTTTACATTCGTTAGCTCCTCCGAAGATTTCCATTGGTTTATACTTTGAAACAAAAGCTTATTCCAACGGGTTATATTTCAATATTACCTCAAATATTGGCACTGTTTGGCATTTATTTTATTCGAACTTAAACCTTTGTTATTTAATATGAAATAAATATCACCAGAAGTACATATATACGTATGCATATGTATACATATGTACATCTAACTTGGTCCATCAGCTTTATTGAGTATGAGTACCAATTCACGTGTGTACATATTACTCTCCGACAAATGAACACTACAACTCTAAATATTTCCGCTCATATCAAAGAATCATTGGAACTTTTCAAACATCAAATTGCACTATAACTTCAGGCACTTTTGGCAGTCTGATAGAAATTTATTTCGCTTCATCACTTTCCCTTTGGAGAGGTTACCAATCAAAAATGTAAATTATAATTTTCACACTTCCTTTTGCTTTGCTGTTCTGTCAAAATACCCGCCTCAAGCAGAGCACTTTTTGCACTGCAACTGCACCAATCTGCAACTAATGCCAATAACCCGACGACCCTTTATCCACTTGACCATTCAGATGGTAAATAGTAGTTCCTTTTGAAAATTCCTGTCAAAAAAATGCTATTGCGCAAGAAATAAATAAAAAAAACATTTACACATTGTATATGAATAAACCTGTATGTCCGTACGTATTCAACCACATTTGTATGTACAATTGATGTACATATATGTGACTAACTTAAAAATGATGCAGATAATTTTCATTCACGCAAGTGTATACTAATAAACCAAAACCAAACAACAAAAACAAATTAAATATATTTCGAAGTGGAATTACATTAATTAGGACAAATTACGGAAAATGAATAGACATTACTTCCGGTCGTTTGGAAAATCATTAAGTTCATTGAGACAAAATAACGGTTAACGACGGCTCACCCCGGGACAGCGGATGGCCAAATTAAATTGTAGATTGAAATTAATTTGAGTTTATTAGGGAAAATTTGTTTTGGTAAATTATCAATCCAAATGAAAATCAATCCAAAATAACAAATACATATATCGACTATAGTGAAAAGTATATTCGATAATTTATAACAATGATCTTAGAAAAACATTCATTCTAATAACATTTCTACAAGAGATATTAGCAAAAAACGCACTTTTTTAACAAACTGCCAATAAAAACGTTTTGAAGGAAGTAAAGTACATTTTGGCAGATATCCACAAAGTTCTGCAAACATATGTAAATAAAAACGCATCAGTGAAGAAGGAAAATTCAATCCTGGGGAGTAAACTAGGATGCTTTTGAACGTCTGTATTCCATAAACTAGTAATTCAGTCGGCTGCGATATCATTTTAGAGAGTCCATTTAATTTTTTTAAGACGTTTGTTAAATAATCACCTTGCTGATCGTAGGTTTCAACTAATAAAAGTGGTAATTCTTAAGCTTTCCTCTTGGTGAACTGTGAAATTTAAATGTAATGAAGTAAATTGTTATTTACCTTTATTTGATTTAATGTGATAATGAAAGTTTTATTCATCTGTGTATGTATATTTTATTGACTTTATTATAAATACAAGTTGATTCCAGTACGAAAAATTGTGACTGTTTCGGCTTGAAAATAAGGGTGCCTAACTGAGACAAAAGTAGCAGTACCACGTTAAATATTTCGGAGGAAAGATCAAAACGACATTCAGGCCGTTAGACTTCCTAGGACGACAAACAATGAACACTTACTGACTTCAGTTTGCATCGATCCAGATGGGGCAGTGCTAGATAATGACTTCTTCGTGGTTGAATATCCCCAGAAGAAGGTGAAAGCAATTGGTGCTGTATTACAGCGAGTGTATACGGTCAACGAGGTTCGTAGGTCAGTCTTCTTCCTTGTATAAGCAAAGTTTTTGAAAAGGTAGTCATTCGAGTTCTGAAACAATGGGTTGAGAAAAATAAAATCATACCGGACAATCAGTTCCGATTCAGGACGCGGAATGAAACCATACACGCCGCGTCTAAACTGGTATCCGACATTCAATGGAACAAAGACAAAAAGCAATGGGTGCCTGTCTGGTTGACTTGGAGAAAGCGTTCGACACCATTTGGCATAAGTAAATCATTGCTATACCTGATCTATGACATGACATGATACGTGGGCCTCAACCGGCCTGTTATGGCCTACGGTTGTCCACTGTGGTTCAATGTGAGTCTTTCCCAGACGGAAAATATGAGGTTATAGACAGTGTCTTCGCACCTGTCTGCGGTTGTATCGCACGCTCGAGTCAGAGTACAAGTAGTTCTATCCCAATGAGGTCCTGTACAGGCAAACCTGAACAGGATAGATCATTTTATTACTAAGCCGATTAGAAGGTATGTTGCTATGACTTCTTCCAACAGTCTGATCTTTGGGGCTTACTACCCCAGTTTTATGTACCATGAGGGAGTGCGTCTCACTGGCTTTATTCCTCCTGAAGCGTTACTCTATCTCGACACAATTGGCCTAATACAAGATCCACAAGGATGTCCTGTCATCTACCATGTCGTACGCCGAACAGAGGACAGGCGACTTCAATACGAAGCAAAAAATATATTTAAAAACAGAAAAAAACACATAAAACAAAAAAAATCAGAAAACAGAAAAATGCAAGAAAAAGGAAGATATAAATACGGCGCATAAATTATATATGTTAGGCATACACATAACATATACGCCCTGGTGCACGTGTCCGCACTGTTACGGACATAGTTAAGATAGATTATAAGTTTATATGTTAGTTTAAGGTAGGTTAAGATAGATAAATTAAGCCAAGTTTTTTACCAGTTTTTTTTTGGTAAAATAGTCGCCAGGATGAAAAAAAACCCGGTTTTCTGTTTTTTTTATTCCTTGCACGTAGGGCTATTTGCAATTTCAGCATATACACATTCCTTTTCATTCTATAACAAATTAAGTACGAGGATGAAAAAATAAGTTTTTGCCAGTGAAAAGAAGTAATAATTGTTCTTAAAAAGTAAGTTAGAAATTGTTTATATTCCGTGTTTTGACTATTGATTTACTTTTATATTTCATCGATCGAGAATCACATTTGAGTAATACTGATTTGTTGTAATGATTCAAATATGCATTAGGAGATTTTATTTCGTACTATTTTTTTCGTAAAATTAAATCAATAGTCAGCAATAACTGCTGTATTTTTTGATTTTAGTGGTGAAAATAAAAAAATTATAGGTATTCTTTTGAAAAAAAAGAAGCAAAATGGAATACAGTGAAAATGGGAAAATAATATCTGAGGATAATATAAATCACTACGATTTTTTAGGCTTTATAATACAAAATAACAAAATTGTGAATTTATCCAAAACAAACTCTGTACAATTTGGCTCTATAAGTAACTATTACTTTCAAACAACTGAGTTAAGTATATAATTTTATTGCCAATTTCCCGTTTCTTTCAAGTTCATTGGTATCTTATATATCCAGAAACGTCTCGACTTGGACGTTAAAACAGTCAAAAAATAAGTATGACGGAGAAAGATAACATTTGCACTACTCCAAGTGGCAGTCGCTATAGCGAAAATCCACCCGTAGTTTTCTCGACTACGGCTGGGGCAAGGATTCTGGAGGCCGCACCCATCATACTCCTCACACCCCCCGCCCAAAGTGGTGCTGACCAAGGAATTGCCGAAGATTCCTGCCACTCACTCTACGATACATTCGGTAGTTTAAGCTGGAAAGACTGAGAAAGCAGCGGAGAGGCTATGCCTGTTAAGCTTAATCTCCAGTCCCATAGACGGATGGCTGATCGGAGTACTGTTTCCGATGGCATGACTCGGGAAACCGAAAAAGTTGAACGGGCTCCAAACGAGAAAATCACCGAGGGGCCCCTGACTAAGAGCCAAACAAACACCCTCGATGGCGGCTATTCCCGCGCGCAAGATCCGAATGAAATCGGTGCCAAAACCAGCAATGGCTGTAGCTCTGGTGGATGGAAAATGATTGTTGCAGGAGAACCCGCCAAAAAACGAACATACACCACACGCAAAGAAAAATGCGGTCCTATAAAAGTGCTGCTATCTCTTCCTTGCGACTCCAAATTGGGAAAGCTGGCAATGATGACAGTATGACCGAAGTAGAGTGCAAACACTGCGAAGATCAACAGTGGGAGCTAGCAAACGCAGAGAATGCTTGCATTCAAGTAGAGGGCTGTGCTCTGGAAAACGGAACCTTTATGGCGAAGTGCTATACCCAGCAAACCCTTAAATGGCTAAGCACTTCTGTGCCGAAAATTCCGCCCCCTGGGAACAACAAGTTTTGACGTTTTCAGGCCACCAAAACTAACGCTCACCGTCTGCTGGATCCCGGTGCAACTTAGAAAAAATACAGATGTACTGGCGCGCTTCCATATCCAGAACCCTGGGCTCGAAACAAGGAAGTGGAAAATCTACTCTCACAGGGAGAGTAAGAACCGGGAAAACAAAGACGGTTCTTCTCTCTTTGTGGGTCTAGACGAAGCTTCGGTTGAGACCAACTGCGAGATATGACTCCCGTCCTTATCTGCTCCATGGAAGGATTAATTTCCGCTTCATTTCCAAGAAGTGCGAATAAGGACGAAACCCACGGTAACCTCCCATGCTATTGTTTACCCAGATCAACCTTCATTATACTAAAGATGCTACTGCAATCCTATGTAGCAGACTTTCCATGATGAAAACAAAGCTTCACATAACATCCATTCAAGAACCATGGGTGTGGAAAAAACGCATCTGTGGTCTTGGTGGTTTGCCTCTCACTACTCTACGACGAGCGGTCTGAAAGACCGAGAACTTGTCTTATTGTGCCGAAACTTCTCCCAGCAACAAAGCTTGAACAGTTTTGTGGACAAGATTTGGTTGCTGCTGTTATCTGCTACGAAGCAAACGGAGAGTGGCATAACTTCGTTGTTGCTTCAGCAACAACGTTGTCCCTGCGACACAAGAAAGATGGGTATAGTCATCTGCTGCGACGCTAATGCTCAGAATTAATTCTGAGGCAGCAAATGCAACAGGAGAGGGGCTACTCTTCTTGACTTCATACTAACTTGGACATCAAAAACGTTGGTTCCCAGCCAACTTGTGTTACGACTAGAAGACAGGAAGTAATCGACTTAACGCTATGCAACAGATACCTTAAGGAGATGTCCATGTCAGACTAGAATATCCTAGAAAAACCAACTGGATACGGCTTAGGGATGAGCTAGGAACTCGCATCGAACCTTTCCCTAGGCTCAGAACGAGACGGAAAGTTGAGAAGGCAGTTCAGGAGCTGACCAATACCCTCACCAAATGATACCAACTGACATGTCCAGCCAGAAATACCTCCTGCAGATCACCTGTCCAATGGTGGAACGCAGAACTGCAGATTATTCGTAAGGAAACCAGAAAACTTCTTAATAGGTCTGGAACCTGTACCGATCAAAACAAAAAGAATATAAGAGCCTAATTCGGATATCTAAAAGTACCTCTTATAGAGATTTCTGTGGAAAGATCGAAACACTCAGTGAAACCAGACGAGGTTATCAAGTCACCAGGTAGCGATGGCATATATCCAGCTTTGCTGCAAAAAGGCATCGACCCATTACTACAGGTTCTGAAAATAATTTCCACTGCCAGTATAGCACTGGCATATATCCCGACCCCCTGGCGCACAGTTGGGGTAACCTTCATACCAAAAATCGGTAAGGGGGTCTACTCACTCGCCAAGAGTTTCAGATCGATCAGTTTAACCTCCTTCCTGCTGAGAAGCATGGAAACGCTGGTACAGCTACATGTGCTCAAAACTGCTTTGAAAATCCATCCCCTGTTTCAGATGCAAATGCTTATCAGCGCGGAAAATCTTGCGGGACTGCACTTCAAAATCTAGTTGGCAGAATTGAATGTGCACTCGGGAAAGAATACGCACAAGCATCTTCATCAATATAGAAGGTGTTTTTGACAATGCGATTTTTGATGGCATGTGCAACTCGGCCAGAGAACATGGTGTAGAGGAATCATTAGTGTTGTGGATCAAAGCAATGCTAATGAATAGAACTATAATTGCGGATGCGGACTGTGGCCAGTATATAATATCGGGGGTAAATAGAGGCTGCCCTCAGGGTGGCGTCCTATCTCCTCTGCTATGATGCATGCTGGTGGACTCTCTGCTTGACGCCCTAAATAGCTCTAATGTCTACGCCCAGGCCTATGCGGATGATGTAGCTGTACTGTATGTCGGATCGTGTCTAGCGGCTGTTTGTTCAAAAGCGCAGGCGGCTCTAGACGTGATCGACAACTGGTGTACTAGAAACTGCACTCAGGACTGGCTCTGGCCAGAATATGAGCCAGAAAGAGAATGTAGTCGAATCTTCACGGATGTCTCTGAAGGATCTGGTGCTGGCGCTTTCGTAGAAATCGACAAGAGAGCTTCTAAGCTATGCGATCCTAATGGCAACGAACTATATTGAGAAGAACAGATGGAAGTGGCGAAGTATCAACCACGCGACGGCCAAGCTGTGCTTAAGGCCTTAATCAACCATTTAGCCACTTCCAAAATAGTCCAAGAATGCAAGTATTCTCTAAATTGGATCGGCAGGTTCAATTCGCTAAGACTTGTCTGGGTCAGCACGTGATCTCGTGGTAGCCCGGGATGAAACCCGCTGTGACGCCTGTGAAGAAGAGTACGACACTTCAGAGCACTTCCTCTGCAACTGTCCAGCCTTTTCTTGGATCAGGTGGCAGTTATTTGGTGATGATGAGGTTAGAGCCGATGATGTAGGGTCCTCATCAAAAAGCGCCTGCTGAAATTACATTAAATGTAGGTTGCTACCGACTCCAGTGCAGCGTTCAAAAAACTCCGACAAACAAAAATTAATAATTTCCGATGCGGGTGGTTCCAATGGTATTCGTATTTGTGAAGAATTATTTGATAACTCGCGAATATCCGATTTAATCGAGCGCAGTTCGTTTGTTAAAGAATTTTACTTTACTTTAAAAGTAAGACTTAGAACTTGGGTTTATAATTACTAACATTTTAAAGATTTGAATGGAGAAGATGAAATTTTGATTATATAGAACACGAAAGAATATTCCAGTTGAATTTCAGATTTTGTTGTGAAAATTTAAAGTTTTTTGCGATGGGAAAATTTATTTGAATATAAATTCCTGTGCGATTACTTTTTTGGTGGACATATTTTCAACTTCGGAAGCTTTTTATCAAATAGTCACGGAAACTTAACATCGTGTCAAATCAAACCCGGGGGGTTTGAAGTGAGAAATGAGAGAAGAGAGTGAAAAGCAGAAATAAAATTATCAGCAGCGTTGCCCGCCGGATCATTGTCAGAAGAGTCTCAGGAAAGTCGAAATAATGATTATAGGTATTATCGAATTCGTAATAGTAGAACATTTTTTCGTTCTGCAACAAATGAAGATATTATTCATCAAATGTTGGTAAAATCTGAACCCTGGATTGTGTATTTAAGGCCTGAACCAAAAAAAAAGATTATCTTCCACTTAGCAATGAAGCGCAAGTCTTATTACAATAAATCACTTAGTTTTTTATTTAAAACAAAAAATATGTAAACAATTCTTGTAAAATTGATGTATTTATATAAGTACTGATTATTTATATAAGTACTGTCTTAAGACCCAATTTTGAATCATTGAGAGTAATAAATTAATTATTTATGCATTTAACCAAAAAAGTGTTTAAACTTAAGATTACTCCTTTATTCCTCTAGCTAACTTTTGGATCATGGTAAGATCTCTTGGCATTTGTACTATGACCCAAATTTCATTAAGATCGGTCCACGGGTTCAAAAGTTACAGATTTATTTCCACCTCTCCCATACAACGGGACCACTGTGCGCCGGGGTTATTCCCACATGTGTTGGTTTAACTTATATCGTGGAACCGTTGGGTTATTGGATTGGATTTTTCTCAGCCTATCAGACTTCCATTTTTTCTGTGTTGATCTTGAGGGGGTCTTGAAATTATTCTTAGTTTAATGATGTCCTTACACCGCCGTAGTTCGTATATTGTGTTCGAGGACGTCCGCAAAGAACACGTGATGACAGTGCGATTGCAGCTTGCTCTAAATAATTAACGCTTGTTAAGTCTTTACTTTATCAAGTGATTCGTATGCCTCCTTAATTCATCTACAAGCCTCCTCCAGTTTGTGACCGTGAAGATGATCGGTCTACGCTCCTAGAAATATTGTGATACTGCAGTGCAGATTTACAAGTCAAACTTTCATAATTACCCTACTTCTAAGCAGAGTAAGCAAATGCTTTATTTTGCTTCAAAGAGAGAACGTTTATTACATTCAAATTGGTTTGCCACAGAATAAGTTAAATAGTTTAAAGTTCAAATCAATAACTAAAACACAACATCATCTGAAATTGCTACATTTCTCTCAATGATATTAAACAAATAAAAAAAAATTAAAGAAGCTTTTCAACTTTCTTTAACTGAGTAAAAGGACTTACAACACCTTATTCAGTACCATTGCACTTCCTCGATGAGGGAGTATTTCGTATACAGATATACATTTTCGAGTTTAAGTCACGGAATGAGAATAGTCACTCAACTGTTTCTCCCAGCAAACACATAAATTGATAGATGATATCCCCAAAGAGAAACAAAGGGTGAACCAAAAGTGCCGATGGTGGAATCCTTTTTTTTCCACAAGAATGAAGCAGTTATTCTCTCGCAGATTCTGGGGAAATCGTTAAGCATCTTGTCCTCCCTCAAACGAAATTCAAGGAAGTATCAATGCGTATGTCAAAAAGCTGTTTTCGCGATATACGCGACTTTACTGAATGCTAGTGGTGCGCTTCATTTAGTACCATATCTACTGCAAATACGAAAAAGAGCACTCTGTCTTTTCAGCTGTTAAGTCAAACCTGTATTCAGAAGTAAATCGGTGAAGTGCTGAAAGTGATCCCGATGTCCTTAATGTGAAAAATGGTATTGCTCAATGCGTTCGATAGGGGGGTTTATTCTGTTCGATTCGGTTGAGTGCACAAATTCTAAAGGGGTAAGTTGAGAGAAAAACGCTTATGCTAGGTTTCAATCACACATGCACTCAAGCCAGTGGCAACAACACACGCTTATTGATGAACTTGGAAGTAACGGGCTTCCTACGAACCTTTCAATCTATTTTTAATTATCGGATATCCCGACATGAGTTATGTCCAATTAGGCCAAGTTTCTGTTGGGCATCATTCCGGAAGCCATTAGGACTGTATTACACTTTAATTTCTGCTTCCGTTCGGCAATTACCGTGCCCTAAGAACTAAAATAAACTCAAATCTTGAGATGACCTTAATTACGCTTTTGTCCCATGAGAGACATTACACCAGGACACAACTACCATTGTGGTGTATGTATGTTTCTCGCAGTCATTAAATTTAAAATGAACGATGAGGAAAAGTATCAGAATGCTGTGGGTATATCTCTGGTTCTGGTAGTGGATAATATCAAGTCTATTGTGTAATTAAAAGTTTTACTGGATTTACAATTAGTTTTGGGGTCCCTATTAGGGAATATGTTTAACCCGAAAGAAGGTTTAGGAAATTGGGTGGATTGAGACTTGATTTTTAGAACAGGATGTGCAAATAGGAACAAACAGCATTTAAAAACTTGTTTGCTTATTAAAATAAAATAACATAAAGAATTGCTTAAATTCAAGCAAGTATTCAGTTAATTTTGGATGTCCATTCTTCAACTATACAGCACAATTATTGCTTTTGATTAATTGTTTTTTGTATTGAAGTTTTGTTAATTTAAATTAATTAGCCGTATAAATTGACCAACATTGTTCCTATATCTAACAGCAGCGTCTTTCGTTGAATTTTAAATTATCAGGGTTTTTTCCAGAAGAGACAGTAGAGGTTAATTTGTTTTCAAGCGTGTTATATTTTTTTGTATGTATGCTGAATTAAAGTATTATAAAATAAAGTTGAATTGAAAGAAGAAATTAACTGCTTGCAAAATCCTCTATTGTTGGTAACAAATTCTTGAAAACAAATTGTTTTTTTCTAAATTGACTCATTTGTGGAAGCACAATGGAAGAACGATAGTGTCGATGGAATCAAAATCAAAGGGTGGTTGTGGCAGCTGCGAGGAACCGCACACTACAGAAATGGTACAGCGCGATGGGTGTGATAAATGGTATCACTTTGCATGTGCAAACGTAGATGAGACGGTAGCTCAGCGAGCATGGTGCCGTGAAGCTTTTTTAACCAACGCAACAATAATCGAGGAAAGTTGCGTAGAAGACAAGGATTCTTCGGAAAAACAACAATCCAATAAACAAAAGGAAACTTCCAAAAGTGATTCAAAAGAATCAGAGAGGAGACGTCCAGTGCGAATGAACATTCAGCTACAGCTTGCTCGATTGGAGGAGCAGCGGTTACTAATCGTACCTCCAAAGCAACAAGAAAAGAAAGATATCAAGCCATAACTATAACGTGGACGGAAGAACAAATTATTGCACGCAAGGCAATGTCCAATGATCTCCCTACATTTAGTGGCTCACCGGAAGAATGGGGTTTTTATTAGCAACTTTCGTACCAGTATGCGGATTACAACGAGCACTGAAGGGTAACAGTAGCGGCTGGTAGTCTAGTACTGCCGGAGATGGTCCCAGATGTTATTAATAATTTGGAAATGCTTTTCGTTAGACCAGAAATAATATTCGAATCACTTTTATGAAAAATCAGAAGTCAAGCGCCGCCAAAAGCTGACAAATTTAATACTATAATTGGTTACTCGATCCTTATCGGACAGTTGCTTTCGACAATGAAGGCAGGAGGTTTGAATGAACATCTAAACATCTCCGACATCGCGATCAGTTAAACGAACTAATTGATAGGCTTCCACCATCATTTCGTATGAATTGGGCTCGTGAAGAAGAAAATATAGAAACGCAATCAACGACGAAATTGGAGAATTTTTTGGCATTGGATCAAAAAGACTGCTGCGGCTGCAAGTAAATTGACTTCGTTCGCAGTACCAGATCAGAAGTTAGAACGCCGTGTAGGATACATGCATGCTCATCAGGAAGATCAGATCGGATTGCGCCGGTAACTAGTTAAGCGAATGGAAAAATAGGGGAAGAATTCATTGCAGTTGAAAGATTTTCATCGTGGCAACATTTACGACGAACAATGTCTTGTGTAGTTCGATTTGTCACTAACGTGCGAAGGAAGAAACGTGATCAACAGTTGCAACAATCAACGTTAACGTCAGCGGAATCCAGGCAGTCTCAGATGATACTGTGTAAGATGGTACAGAGGCAGGTTTATGGTGATGAGGTTTCTGCTTTTTTTTTCTCTTGTACAACCCATGCCCATGCCGCGATCAGTATAGATTTATTGTATCGGAGGGTTGGAGTTATCCCAAAAGATGTACTACTTCCCTCATGAAAGCTAGTAAATTTTTAGTAGTGAAGTTTTTAAGCCCACTGAACTGAGTATCTCCTTATGGAAGATACGTTTCCTTAATCATATTAGTGCCGGACATTCGCACAAAATGTGCTCAGAAGTTTCATCCTCTTGGACGATTCGTCTTGACAAAGGTTTTAATCGTTAAGGTGGCCTGAAGGCCTGTAAGAAAGCTTGTTAGCAATCTTAAGTTTTTTTTGTTAAGATTGAGAATTTTCTTATATGAAAAAAGCCTGATTAAACGTTTGGATTGCCTAAGACCATGACCATGTGTCCACTGGTTTAGGCGAAGTTTGTTTTCTAATTCGTTAATCAGAATTGTGACTGCTGCCCAATTGACATTTCAGTACGGTTCAGGACCGATAAATGCAGATGCCGAGACAGCCTTCGCGAGCTCATCAGCAGATTCGTTGCCTGCAATCCCCCTCTGTCCAGTGACCCAGCCAAGTTTCACTTTTTTTGTGCTTGGCAAGGGATTGTAGTATAGCAACATTTGACTATCTTGGAGTCCAAAATGTTAGACGAGAGTGCCTTTA
Source organism: Eristalis pertinax (assembly GCA_907269125.1). Lineage (NCBI taxonomy): Eukaryota > Metazoa > Arthropoda > Insecta > Diptera > Syrphidae > Eristalis > Eristalis pertinax. Next base: position 56,754,075 of record OU026149.1, on the reverse strand, counting down.
GTGCTGCTTGACTGTCTGAGAATATCAGTATATTAGCGCCCTTAATGCCTTTGTGGAGGTTTTGTCTGGCACAATCCTGCTCCCACTCCGGATTCCATCTTTGATCTGTCTGTGTACCATACCAGACTTCTAGGGTATTGTGCTGGTACACCATTGGACCAGCTTGCGTGGTCCAATATTTCAACTTCGAAACGCCTTCCGAAACAGTGTTGCCTGACCATTATATCCGGCATTTTACAAAATATGTCTCTATTGGGGATCTAGTTGAGTATGCCGAAGTGACCTGTTAAGTTACCTGGTTTATAATTATACGCAAACTGCAGTTTGCATATCTAGCAGCTGTCTTCCTAATGAAGATTGGTAAGGGATGTAGCCCGACTACAGCTTTTAGAGCTGTTGTGGGGCAGGTGTGCATGACAAAAATAAAACCAAATTTGGCACGAGACATCTCCGAAGAAAAGCTATAATTACCTCTATATTTTACTGCATCGAACGGTATTAATAAAGTAACGAATAAATTAGTTACTCCAATACCTGTTGAGTTCAATATTTCTGGAAATTTTTCTTGGAAAATTATGAAATTACCGCAATTAAAAATATGATGCTATTATTGGACAAAATTTCATAAACCCTCTAAAACGGGCATGTCAAACTCGCGGCCTTCCGCATGATTATTTGCGGCCAGCAACACTTTTCAACAACTATACTGTTTTTATGAACAAATTCTACAAACATTAAAAAATAAATTATTTAACAAGAAAATAACAAAGTAAAAGTAAGTAATGTTTCAAATCAACTAAAGAATTTCTTAGTTCTGAGTTGCCACCTATAATCGAAATTCAGTGAAATTCCTTAAAGAATTTTATTAAAATGTACTTCTTCGAGTTAATGGGCTGCAATTTGTAATTTAATGGATTATGAAAAATCTCTCAAAAACTACTGTAGTTGACACCCCTGTACAGTCTACAAGCCTGAAGCCAGGCTTCAGTTCTTGTCTGTCCCTAGAATCTTCGATGTCGTGTGTGAGGTTGCGAGAGACCTTTTCTTTAGGCGTAGATGCTTCTTCTCCCGTCTTCTAGCCAGGTACTCCTCTTGCGCTGCTCTTGTTTTCCGTTGCAGCGCTTTTTGGTATGCCTCGTCCGTTACAGTTTTCTTCAGCTCACACTCGCCATCATACCGGGGGTGGTAGGTAGCCTAAGGTAGCTTCCACTACCTCTTTTTAGCGGCATTGCAACCACATCTCGTTAGCGTTATTGAGATTGATTCATATATCTTGATGGGTGACTTCAATGCTCACGTGGGTGTGCATGTAAGGACATGGAGGAGTGTGATTGGGAGGAACGGTGATCCCCATCAGAACGCGAACGGAGAGAAGTTGTTGGACTTTTTCTGTGCAAATCGCATGTCCATAATTACTACCATCTTTCTACACAAACGCATCCATAAGTACACGTGGTACCGTCAGAGTTTCTTACCATGAACATCCATGACAGAAATTTCAGCAGCATGAAACAAACGGCTGAACGGTATGTTTTTAAACTACTCAGATTTGAACATTTCTCGGAACACTGTCGCATTCTCCTAGGATGCGAAGTGAAAGCATTCTTAAGCTACAGATCGTGCATATTACTCTTCAAAATTATTCACAAGAAACAACTAAATTATCTTTACGAAAATATCACCTTCTGTCGATCGAGTAGTAATATTACCTTGAGTCCTTCCATGCATACATGTTTAATGTCACGCAGGCACTTCATCATTCATGCGGTCCATCTTTGTAATCACCTACCAATTTTGTATTACTTGTTTCCCATATTTCTCCGTTCGAACTGAAATATTTCCTGAAAATGTTTGTTTTTATATTTTCTTTGTTTATTTGTGCGCAATCGTTGAACAACCTTTGCAAATCTACTCTATTCTTAATTATAATTTAAATAATTTGATATCAATTAATTTCAAACATGTCAATGAAAATCTTGTATCGTAATGTTCCTGCACTATTAAAAGAATAATGTATTCTTAATATACAGCGATAAAAATCAATATGGACTGGATGTTGCGGCGCAGCCGAGGCGAGGAATGTTTCACATTGTGAGAGTCATCGTTTTTTGCATTAGTTATCGGTTGAATATATCGTTTGAATTAGTTATCCTCACATCCTCTCAGACGAAACTTCAGCGCGCACTCGATTGGGGTTGTTTGTTGCCGTATGTGCAGAGGTTAAGGTCATTTCCAGAACGCCTTGAACAGTTGAAACAGGTGCAGAAGTTCAAGTATCCCGGGGTCTTTTTCACGAGTGATGGGAGGAGTAATGCTGAACGTTCATGTAGTTTTGAAACAGCTAGGAAGATCTGCAATCAGGAAGGTCCAGCTTGGTTGCAAAGCTAAGTTAGCGGTTTGCATTTCGGTATTTGTTCCAACTCTCACTTACTGTCATGAAATGACTCTCAGCAGTACGCGAGGAACTCAATCTAGAGCAGCTGCTTCTTGGAACGGAAAAGGCTATGCTTCGATGGTTTGGTCATGTAATACGAATGTCTTCATCGTCACGACTTCCGAGGCGATTTAAATGCTACCAATGAATGCTTTCATCAGGTTGGCGACCGCTTGGCAGACCCAGGACTAGGTGGTTGAACCAAGTCCAAAAACTCTCCTGGTTGCGCTTGGTCATAACGCCTGATGAGTTAGAGTCGATGGCGGAGGAACGAGTGGCCTGGAGATCTCTCGTGCGTGCATTACCCCCGCAACCCCTGTAGTGGATCATGCGGGTCAGAATATGATGATGATGATGATGATTATGTTCAAACAGACAGTTTTTATCTGGAAGACAAGAACAACCACAATAACTAAATCAATTTTGATCAATAACAAGCAAAAAAAACGTTTTCTTCAATTCGAAAAAAATTAGGTCATTTTGCGCAGAAGAAAATATAAAATACCACGTACCCAAACAGTCATACTGGGGATTCGGATATAGAATGGTAAATATTCTGACTCTTAACCTAGATAAAAACTCCCTATTCGAACACAAATGAGGTTTTTTTTATTAATCTATTTGTTCCTCAAATGTTAATTTTTACATTTATTATATCTGTTGAAACAAATATAATCACAAATTCAGTAGAAAGAGGCAATTAGGTTTCAAATCTCTGTCACAAAAAAGTTAGTGACATGTACAAGTGGTAGACGTTTCTTTTCCTTCTGATTCAACTCGCGAGTCTCCTATTATACACAAATTTCTAACGCTCAAGAATATAACATCCGCTTAGAAGACACAAAACCTTAATTGTTAAATTCATAAAGTGATTCTCCTCGATAAGCTTAAGTTCAGTATTTTGCATTTTTTTTTTTTTGCTCCGATTCGACTAACTCTCCCCATATTGAAACAATGCTTCCGGAAACAAGACGTGGTCGCTCACAACAACAACCAAAACAATGCTCACCCAAAGGGAGCCACTCCTCTCTCATCGAGCTGAGTGAGCAAAACAGTGCGAACATCGCTGACAAACTGTGGGTTCGTATTTAGAGCAAACTAGAGAAATGGGCGGAGAACTTTACCATACAACTGGATACAAAGCTTGCGGCTCTCGAAGATCGCCGAAACAAAAGAGATGCTTGAACAACATGCCAAGCAAAGCATCGAATGTGTTGTTCGGCTTGAACATCGCTTAGATGTCATGGAGAGAGAGCAAATATGCTCTGATGCTGTTATGTACGGAGTGCCTGAAACTCCGAACGAGAGCCTGGAGACTCTCTTCAGCACCATTTGCTCCAGCATTAACATCGCGCCTCCAAAGCTGAATAGGATTTTTCGAGCGAAGACACGGCCTTCCAACACCACACAGCCGGTTGATGCTAGCATTATAGTGAAGCTATCGGACAAGCGAGAGAGGCAACATCTGATGAGAGCGGCAGCCTTTTACCGCAAAAACAAAATTATCTCGCTGAAACTCTCCGATATAGGTTTCAGCTCATCGAAAAGCTTCTACATTAACGAAAGCCTAACTAAAAATAATTACCAGCTGCAGAGAGAAGCATTAAAGTTGAAACGCAATCATCTCTTAACAACCGTCTTCACCAACAATGGACAAATTCACGTACGGAAATCTCCTGAGCAACCGCCTATTTTGATTCGAAACATGGAGGACCTCAAAAATGTAGTCGGACTAAGGAGTGATGAACAACATGGAACGTAAAGGCACAGCAATTATTTTATACATTTTATTAGGTTTATTTATTGAATTTTTGAATTTCATCGCTGAATTGTGTACTAAATTTAAGTTAACGTTTTCCTTACTATTGCTTCTATCCCATTCATTCTTTTGTTCTCTATTGCACCAAACATTGTTCTATTGTGTACTCTTTCTTTCTTATTGTAAGGCAATTACGTAAGTTCTCTTCTTATATTATCTCTCTATCTCCTATTCCCATATTAAGAAAAATTGTCTGTACTCGATCTCTCTCCTCATAACATCTATCCTGATGAACAACACCAATGATCAAAATCAAAGGAGCATGAATGATAAAATAGAATTATTATTAAATGTTTTATGTAAAAGCCACTATGGTCTTCATGTATGTCATATAAACCCTCAAAGTTTAGTGAATAAGTTTGACGAGTTTAAACTAATATTTGAAAGCAGTTTAATCGACATATATATGCCGCCTGACGTTGCGCACCCCAATCAGATCTGTGATATTATTGAAGAGGTTTCATCGATAACACCTAATATAATTATTTGTGGAGACTTTAATTTAAACTTACTCGATATGACACCAAACTCTCTTTTGAGTAGAACAATAAGCTCTCTGAATTTAAACTTCCTCAACACCAATGAACCCACACATTTTAAGCCTCGCCGTCATTGGTCGATGTAATGTTTACCAATGATCAGAGCTTAGTAAAATCGTATAGTCAACTTTCTGTGCCTGTATTTCTGTACCATGACCTTGAGTTTGCTACTTTTGATATTCGTGTTGAAAGAAATTGTCCACAGTTAATACAATATCGTGATTTCCGTAGCATTAATGTTGATAATTTATTTTTTGATTGCAGAAATGTTGAGTGGAATAGTATATATATGTCGTCTGACGTTAATAAACAAATTGAGATATTTAACAGAAATATTATTTATCTTTTTGAAACTTATGTCCCACATCGCACTCGTGTTGTCAGAAGTGAAGCATCTCCGTGGTTAAATCACAGAATTCTCCTCGCGATCAGAAAGAGAGACTTTCTTTTCCGACGATGGCGACGATTTCGGTGCGCGGATATGCATAACGAATATAAAGCCTGGAGAAACCACCTTACTCTGCTGGCACGTTCTGCTAAGTGTAATTACTACATGGCAAAGTTTAACAACGACCGATCATCGAGGTTTCTCTGGAAGCAGGTGCGAGGTATTGGACTAACCAAAATCAAAAAACAACCTAACGATGATGGCATAGACCCTGAAGACTTAAATATTCAATTCACCTCTGTGTCCTCTGTTACCCCCCTCAATGTTTTCCCTTGCCTTTAAGAAACAACACTCCTGAAGATGGGTTTGAAGTAGGAAGAGTAGATACATACTCAGTCGGTTTTGCAATATTCTCCATAAAAACCAAGTCTGTTGGACTGGATAATGTTCACCCCGACTTCGTAAAAGTGTTGCTTCCTATTATACTTCCTTACATCAGCCACATTTTCAAATCCATAATCATGACCTCGACGTATCCTGTACTTTGGAAAAAAGCCAAGATTATTCCGGTTCCCAAAAAAGCAAACCCGCCTGAATATCGGCCAATTGCTATTCTTCCGTTTTTGTCAAAAGTATTCGAATCTATCGTCAGTCGAGAGATTAAAGATTACATTGAGGGACACAACCCATAGCTATAGCCATAGCCATAGCTGTGTTACAGCTCTACTTAAAGTGACTGACGACATACGACAAGCTATTGATGAAGATAAAACAACCTTACTAGCTTTATTTGACTTTTCGAAAGCATTCGACAGTGTTAATCCGTCAATACTTTGTCATAAACTGTCCACCCAATTTAACTTCTGTAATCCCACTAATAAGTTAATCTTCTCGTACCTTACTAACCGTGTTCAAGTTGTTTCATATAACTCTAAGCTATCTTCTTTTCGTGATGTTCACAATGGAGTACCACAAGGTTCTATTCTCGGTCCGTTATTATTCTCAATGTTCATTAATGATCTTCCCAAAGTGTTAACGTATTGCAAATTTCATATATATGCAGATGATGTTCAAATCTACCTAAGTTTTCCTCTTGGTATGGTTGAAGATTCAGTTGCTAAATTAAACGAGGATCTGAGCTCAATTGCGAAGTGGGCTGAAGAAAATGACCTCACGCTCAATCCTAACAAAACCAAAGTCATTCCATTTTCAAAACACCACCCCTCCCTCTCAAACTTCCCCCCCATAGAATTAAACTCTATTGCCGTTGAATATGTAACCTGTGTCAAGAATCTTGGTATAATGTGCAACAGTGAACTAACATGGAGACTGACCATATACACAGTGTAGTGTCAAAAATATATGCGTCCCTTAGTGGTTTGTCTATTAGCAAATTCATACTCCCCACCAATGTCAAACTAAAACTTGCCAAAGCACTCATAGTACCTATCTTAACCTGTTTGCAGACTGTGATAATTTGTCTCTACAAAAATTGTTAAAAGCAATCAACGCGACTGCACGGTATGTCTTTAACCTCCGAAGATTTGATCATGTCTCAGACCAACGCCGCATTCTCCTTGGACGTGAATTGGAAGCATTATTAAGCTATAGATCATGCATCCTACTCTTCAAAATCGTTCACAGAAAACAACCTAACTATCTATATGAAAAATTAACTTTTTGTCGATCGAGTCGTAATATGACGTTAATTTTTTTTTTTTTTTTTCTTGATTTTTGTTTTATTTTTAATTCATTTACTTACGTGCTAGACAAAAATACTTAAAACTAGCTTAACTATCTTAACAATTGTACTTACATCTAACCTACTGACCCTATACGGGTACTCTAAGCTATTCTGATCTTCTAATTTAAGCATGCCTTTCGGCTTAGTCTATGTTTTTTTTTTTTTTTCAGTTATGAAGTCTGTTTTTGTTTTTTGTTAAGCCAAGAAAACTGGTAAAAAACTTGGCTTAGTTTGTCTATCTTAACCTACCTTAAACTAGATTAACCTAACCTTAAAACTTAAAAAACTATCTTAACTATGTCTGTAACTTTACGGACACGTGCACTAGGGCGTATATGTTATGTATTTTTTTTTTTTTTTTTTTTCTTATATACTGCCCTATAATCTATGTAAGTTGGCCACCATGGTCAACCATCGCGTCATCATCTTGAAAAGCCAGCGGCGGCAGAGACTGGTTTTGGTGTAACCACCAGTAAAATTGCCGTTCTTTGGCAGACTCTCTCCTGTCTCGAGCGGAGATCGCTCTGCTGAACCGGAGGAGATCCTCGTGACTTCGAGCGACATCCCGTTCGTATTGGAGTCGCCTGTCCACTGTTCGGCGTACAACGTGGAAGATGACAGGACATCCTTGTGAATCCTGTATTAGGCCAATTGTGTCGAGATAGAGGAACGCTTCAGGAGGAATAAAGCCGGTGAGGCGCACCCTCTCATGGTACATAACATTGGGGTAGTAAGCCCCAAAGATCAGACTGTTGGAAGAAGTCATAGCTCGTGCAATATGCCTTCTGATCAGCTTAATAATAAAATTATCTATCCTGTTCAAGTTTGCCTCGTTGTACAGGACCTCGTTAGGATAGAACTTCTTGTACTCAGACTCGGGTGTACGATACAACCGGAGACAAGTGCGAAGACACTGTCTATAACCTCATCTTTTCCGTCTGGGAAAGACTCACATTGAACCACAGTGGACAACCGTAGGCCATAACTGGGCGGATGATGGCCATGTAGCAGATTACCTTTACTCTGTTGTCAAATTGGCTGCTGTAAAACAACCCCTTTGCCACAGCAAAGGCCTTTTTAGCTTTCGCCAGAGCAATATCTATATGTTTGTCAAAATACAGATATTGATCCAGCCAAATGCCAAGATATCTAACTACACTTTTCACATCTAACGGCCGTCCCTGCGGGTCAACTATGCCGAACTTGCGCCAGTTTGTGCGCGTATCCCATGCTGCCATGTACAGCGGGGTCCTGAAAAGGATAGTTTCGCACTTCAGGAAGTTGATAATCAACTTCCAGTCGTCGCAAAATCGCTGAATTTGTTCGAAGTCACATTGCAACAAGTTATTTATTACTTCGACCTTCGGAGCTGATCTGTACGCTACTAGATCGTCGGCGTACGCAATTAAGTGCGGCATGGAACCTATAAGATCTGCAGTGAATATTGAGAACAAGATCGGCGAACCAACCGATCCCTGTTGCAGACCATTTTTGATGTCAAAGACTGTGGAAGAAGTTACGTCGCCACTTTTCACGACGAACTTTCTACCTATTATCATGTCATAGATCATGTATAGCAATGATTTGCTTATGCCGAGCCTGACCAGCTTGAGGAAGAGGCCCTCTAACCAAACGGTGTCGAACGCTTTCTCCAAGTCAATCAGACAAGCACCCGTGCATTGTTTTTTGTCTTTGTTCCACTGAATGTCGGAGACCAGTTTGGACGCGGCATGTATGGTATCATGCCCCGCCCTAAATCCGAACTGGTTGTCCGGTATGATTTTAGTTTCCTCAACCCATTGTTTCAGAACTCGAATGACTATCTTTTCAAAGACCTTGCTTATGCAAGGAAGAAGACTAATCGACCGAAGATTTGTCGGGATAGATTTGTCTTTGTCCCGTTTAGGGATTGGTTGCACCACAGCTGTTTTCCAGTGTACCGGGTAATAAGCATTACTCAGCGCATTATTGAACAGTGTTGTGTAAATCTGCACGGCTTCGGGGGGAAGATAGCGAAGCACAATATTTGGTATACCATCGATACCCACCGACTTTTTCTTCTTCAGCGAGTTAAAGATACCCTGAAGATCTTCTTGAGAAATCAAGATGTGATTTCCATCATTGGCGACGGCATTATTTGCCGTGTTATCGTCACTGAACCTGGTAAAACCAGGATTCTCAGATCGCCATTGACTTATCTCGTTTCGGAGCTCGAAGTGGTTTAGCGAGGCTCTATGCTCCAGGTCGTGATTCGGTCTACGAACCTCGTTGACCGTATACACTCGCTGAAACACAGCACCAATTGCTTTCACCTTCTCCTGGGGATCTTCAACTACGAAGAAGTCGTTGTCTAGCACTGCTCCATCTGGATCGATGCCAACTGAAGTCAGTAATTGTTCGTTATTTGTCGTTCTGGGAAGTCTAACGGCCTGAATGTCGTTTTGATCTTTCCTCCGGAATATTTTATTTACAACATACCCGGGTTGTTAGATCGTACAGCCCGGATTTTATTGCCCCAGTGCAAGCTTATAGCCAAGCTATAGTTCATACGTATTAACTGTTGGAGGTTCTTGATCTCCGACTTCAATTCCCTGACTGCCGCGTCTTGTGGATTTGTAAACCGCCTGTGTAAGAGTTTGAGTCTTGACAGCAGCCTACTTTTGTGCACGTGAAGTGCATCGATGGTAGCATTTCGATAAACATCGCTGTCATCGCTTTTTACTACCTTCGGAATAGTCTTGTCCATGGTACGTTTAATTACGTCGTTCATTTGTATGAGGTACCTGTTAACCTCTTCGTTCGTCAGGTTTCTGTTTGATGGAGGATTGATCCCACTCGAACGTAGTTCTGTGGATAACGTCCTGGAGAAGCGAGGCCAGCGGACCTTATTGTAATTATAAGGATTCCTCTGGACATACTCCTCCAGTTCTTCCACCTCGTTCGGGAGCTGAATAGCTGCGAAGAGTCCGCAGTGATCACTCTCGTACTCAACCGCAGTTAAACAGTTCCGCGTGCGTCTTTCCACGTCTAGTATAGTCAGTCGTCTGTCGATCAGCAACAGATCCAGATAGGACCCGGATCTGGGGTACGATGGCCTATCAGTTGCAAGCAAATCTAGCTTGAACTCAATATTGTGCTCTGCCAACCAGTTATACAGTGGGGTCCCCCTGCCGTTATGCACTCTATTGCCCCATTCTCTATGCTTGGAGTTCAAATCCCCAGCAATGATATAGTAGTTTTCCTCCGAGCTCAGTCGAAGGCTAGTGAAAAGAGTATCGAGTTCTGAAATGAAGTTGCGATTGAGTGCAGGATTGTCAGCTGCGTAGATCGCGATCACATATAACCGCTTTCCACCCTGAAGAGGCATGCGTGCAATACACGTTTCTAGCACTTGAAATCTTCGCACTTCACTGCTATACATGACCTTATGACAGAGGCCTTTTTTGATTAAGAGAGCGACCCCGCCCCCTCGCAAGGATTGGGGACGGTCTCTTCGAACTACGTGGTAATTCTTGTACCAGAGTGTGCGCGTCTGGTTCAGCTTAGTTTCGCTGGCCATCAGCACGTCTGGATTGTGAGTTTGCATAAGGTTGCAGAGCGTTAATTTGCGTTCTGTCCTAATCAGCGAATTCACATTCACTGCTAGGATCTTAAGGTTACTAGCTGCGTGCGCAGCCATTAGACCGATGATGCGTTTAGCACGGCAAACACCGTCGAGTAGATTAATTCTACTCGCGCTGCTTGCTCTTGGAACTGTTTCTCGAGCTGAGCGATCTGCCCCTGGATAGAGAGCAGAATCGCCATCATATCCAGATTCGCCTCAGGTTGCTTGGCCACTGGGACCGGGGTCACCTTCGGCACTGTCTGTTGTACCGGTCGCCTTCCTGATGCCATTTGGGCGTATGAGACGGCCGGCGTAACAGTGGTAGCTGGAACACGAGGCACTGGCCTCGCTTCTACCATTTTGAGTTGTTTCTTTGCCTCTATACTCTTTCTAATCTTCTGGACTTTAGGACATCCCCGATAATTAGCAGGGTGCCCATTGGTCTTACAGAGTACGCATGTGAGCATAGCTCTGTCCTCGACTTTTTCCTTCCCTAAACGGCATTCCCCTGGATTGTGGGTTTCTGCGCATTTGACGCAGCGAGACTCCATGTTGCAGTTCGCCGCGGCATGCCCAAACCTCTGACAGCGAGCACATTGGAGTATGTGCTTCGTCCTTATTAATGTGTCCCATTTCACAGACAAGGAGCCTAAACGAGTCATTCGCTTTAGGCTCTCTATTCTACTGTCTGGGGTGACCTGAACAAGGAAGAACGGAAGTTTCCTGTTCTCCCTTCTCGTTACCGCAGTGATGAAGGGCTTAACCCCAACGAACGTGACATCGTCGCTCTGCGCCTTGCGCAGCATAGCGAGGATATCCTCGGGATCAGTAGCGGGATCCACATTCTTGAGGAGCATTGTCTGTACTTTTTCCCCTTTTGGGGTATACGAGAAAAACTCGGCCCCCGCCGCCGCTAGCTTTTCTTTTATGACGTGGTAATCTTCCACTGCGGAGCAGTGGACCGAAAGCCTTAAGGGCCCTTTATACTTTAAGTAAAATGAATTTTTTGTGGCCAACTTACATAATTTGTCCACCTCCTTCGTCTCCAGTCCGAAGACGTTGATGGGCGGGCATCTCTCCTTCTTGGCTGCTGCTGCTGGTTGCTGCTGCGTCTGCTTCTGAGGATGTCGTTGTTGTTGTTGTTGCTGCTGCTTCTGCTTCCTTGGTTGTTGTTGCTGTCGCGTGGCAGGTGTGGAACGTTGCCCCTTTGGCAGCTGTTGGAAGCGTTATTGTTGCTGCTGCTGCTGTTGCTGGTTTTGTTGTTGCTGCTTTTGTTGTTGCTGCTGTTGTTGTTGCTGCTGTTGTTGTTGCTGCTGTTGTTGTTGCTGCTGTTGTTGTTGCTGCTGTTGTTGTTGCTGCTGTTGTTGCAGCTTGTTATGCTGCATTTGTTGCTGCTGCTGCTGTTGTGCAGCTTCTTTAGCCGCTTTCCTAGCCATCAGTTTATTTTGAAGGGCTTTTGTGTGAGCGTCAAGCTCATCCCTTTCCCTCTGGCTCTTCGTTAGCTCTTCCCTTTCATTTTCTTCTTCGTCATCCGAATCGGATGACGTTAAAGCTATGAAGGGATTCTCACTACCGCCGTAGGAGAATCTCCCCTCGCCCTCCGCAGACTCGTACTCGACATCAACAAGGGCTTTTCCACGCTTTTTTATTGCGTGTGGTTGTTGCAGTTGCGTTTCGCAAGCCGCTGCAGTTTCTGCTGATTTTCTGCTTGTTGTTGTTGCTGCTGCTGCTACAGCTGTAGCATCGCCTGAGGCTACAGTGGAGCGGCGTTTTACTACAGTTGCCTGTTGTTGTAGCCTCCTCCGTCTCTTCTGCCGCGTCTCAGTCTGTGTTGGTTGGTGGCCTGATGTTCTAGCCACCGGTTCAACGTTTTCGTCCGCTTCTGAGAGCGCGGACCCCTCAATTTCCTCCATCTCGTCGATTTCCCTCACTAACACTTTGTGTCTATAAAACCTTACGGATGGAGAAAAAAAAAAAGTTTCGTGTGTTTCCCTCAGGATTCGAACCGGGCACAGCGAGTCCACGGCCGATTACACAACCTCCAGGCTACTGGTTCTTATAGCTTCTTGGTGATACTTTGCGCACTTTAGGATTTATATTTTTTTTCTCACTTTTTCGCTAAAGCCGCAACACGTCTATACACACCGGAGAACTGTGAACGACTGATATGACGTTAAAACCCTCTGTTCATACATGTTTAACATCGCGCAGGCATTTCTTCATTCATGCTGTGCATCTTTGGAACCATTTACCTTCACAGGTACGGTCCAAGACCGAGTACAGACAGTTTTGTTCAGCCTGTTTTACTTATCTGTCCAACGTGAACTGACATAATTCCCAAAATTTATTTTTAAATTGGTTGCATGTAAATTTAATTTTAATATTGCAGAATTACGCCTTCATATTTAAAACTTAAAATATTCAAATATATAAATTGAAATGTATGTATATATGTCGCTATCACGTTACTTATATAATGTTATATTTAAGACCTGTACTAAACAATAAATGAAATGAAATAATGTGCTCAGGCCATGTAAATTTTAAAAGAATCTGAATAAATATCTATCTAGATTCAGAGACAACACTCGCGAGCTCATCTGCGGTTTCGTTGCCTGATATCCCTCTCTGTCCAGGGACCCAGCTATCATCACGAACAACATTACCATGGCTGTAAAGAAACGGTGTTGAACAAAATAAGACTGCAATTCTGGATTCCTGGATTTCGTGCTGAACTAAAGGGAATTCGGCGAGCCTGTCTTCACTGCCAGAGATGGCACAGCTTCCTGCAGCGAGACTTGCGGTACCAGACCATTTATGAATGTGGGCGTGGATTATTTTGTATCGTTGATGGTAACAATTGGAAGACGTTCCGAGAAGCGTTGGGGTGTACTTTTTACGTGGCTTACTGTAAGAGCTGTTAATTTGAAAGTCGCACACAGTCTTACGACAGACTCCTGCATCATGTGTATAAGAAATTTCATAGCTCGCAGAGGAAAGCCGTAGGCTTTTTATTCCAATAATGGCACAAATCTTAAATTTGCGGAAAGACAGTTGTCTTGTGATGAAGATAAGATAAAAGCCACGTTCACAACAACTGAGACGGAATGGTTTTTTAATCCGCCAGCATCTCCACACATGGGAGAATATGGGAGCGCTTATTCGGGTGAGTTAAGAAGGTCCTGATGGAAATAACACGTATTCAACGGCTGCGAGATGACACTCTGGATAAACCATGTTAATCGAAGTGAAAGCAATTTTGAATTCTCGACCGCTTACTTACGTTTCATTGGAAGCAGTGGACATGGAGGCGCTGACACCAAAGCATTTCTTCCTTGGATCGCCAGACGGATGTAAGCCCCCTGGAAATTTTGACAGCAAAGATCAGAAAAGTTTGGAGAAGTTATCAGGAAGGACTAAATGGTTCAAGCGTGGGCAGCAAATTGCTAAAGGGGACGTCGTGATCATCGTCGATGACAACTTGCCAAGAAGATGTTGGCCCAAAGACGTAGTGGTAGAAGTACACCCATCAGCGGATGGCCAGGTCTGGAAGACTGCCGTGAGAACTGCAATGGGAATTTATATACGGCCCGCTGTAAAACTAGCTGTATTAGATGTGAAGCCCCAAAAACAGAACGAGAACAGCACTAGGAGTAGCAGTCTCATCGGGGGGAGGATGTTAAAAACAGTGATGTGACAGGGGAATAAATGAAGCAGCCGTATAAATTGACTACCAGGAGAACATTGTTCCTATATGTGACAGCAGCGTCCTCCGATGAATTTTAAATTATAAGGGTTTTCGCGAGAAGAGACGGTAGAGGTTAATTTGTTTTCAAACGTGTTATAAATATTTTTGTTTGTATGCTGAATTAAAGTGTTAGAAAATAAAGTTGAATTGAAAGAACTCTTTTTTCGGCCATCAGTTTATATAACTTTAGGGGGCGGATGACTTAACTGGTAAGCTAAGCGAAGACGGAACGTGCACTCTTAATTTCATTAATTTCTTTGTTTAACTGTTTTGGAGATAGAAGTAGTAAATTAAACTTTTCGTGATTGGTGTCGATATGAACGTTGGTAAATGAAGCTTGTATTCTTTGCATATTAGTGATGATTAAAGTCAGTTCTTGATTGGAGTAATTTGTTATTTGATTAACCTGGTCGTTTAACGTTCTAATTTTTTTCCCGAATTGTTATATGTATTTAATGTACTTGAAATCTGTATAAAGTTGAGTCTATTATGGACGTGTTATTCTTCAGGAGTTGCAGAACGTGATCTTCGTTGGTCTTGATATCGTTGATTGATCGCGAGAATTCCTATGCATGTTAAGGTAAAAGCAAGCTTTCCTCTTGGCTTGTGGATGTTATCGGTAAGGAGGAGCTCATTGCCTCCTTTTATCTCGGTCTGTATATACATGAACTGATTGATTATTATCTAAATACAGGAACTGTTTTTTTTTAATTAATTTATATTTTATTTTTCAATTCATTTTGCTTACATGCTATACAAAAATACTTAACGCTACCTTTACTATCTTAACAATTGGTATTATATCTAACCTACTGACCCTATACGGGTAACTAATTTCTAATGTGCCTTTCGGCTTAGGCTCTATTTTTCTGTAATGAACAAACTGTTTTTGTTTTTGTTTGGTGAAGAAAACTTGTGTTAGGCCAATTGTGTCGAGATAGAGGAGCGCTTCAGGAGGAACAAAGCTGGTAAGGCGGAATCTAGGTACATAACATTGGGGTAGTAAGCCCGAAAGATCAGACTGTTGGAAGAAGTCATAGCTAGTGCAATATGCCATCAGATTAATAATAAAATGATCTATCCTATAAGTTTGCCTCTTCGTACAAGACCTCGTTGGGATAGCAATTCCTGTACTCAGGCTAGGGTGTACGATACAACAGGAAACAGAAGACACTGTGTCTCGAACAACCTCATCTTCTCCATCTGGGAAGGACTCACGTTGAACCACACTGGACAACCATACTCCATAATTGGCCAGATGAGGGCCGTGTAGCAGATTACATTCACCCTAGTATCAAGTTGTCAAAGACCGTGATAGAAGTTACATCGCCACTTTTCACAACGAACTTCCTACATGTTATCATGTCATAGATCATGTATAGTAATGGCTTACGTATGCCGAGTCTGCACGGCTTCGGGGTGGAAGATAGAGAATCATAATATTTGGTATACCATCGATTCCCACAGATTTTTTTTTTCTTCAGCGAGTTAAAGATGCTCTGGAAATCTTCTTGAAAAATCAAACTGCACCAATTGCTTTCACCTTCTTCTGAGGATCTTCAACCAGTTCAGTTATTTGTCGTTCTGGGAAGGCTAACGGCTAGATGTCGTTTTGATCTTACCTCCGAAATATTTTATTTACTTGGGGATTTATTTGGCCCAGTGGAAGCTTATAGCCAAGCCATAATTTATACGTATTAGCTGTTGAAGGTTCTTGATCTCCGACTTCAGTGATCTGACTTCAGCGTGTCGTGGATCTGTAAACCGCCCTTGCAAGAGTTTGATTCCTGACAGCAGCCTACTTTTGTGTACGTGAAATGTATCGATGGTAGCATTTCGATAAACATCGCTGTCATCGATTTGTACTAACTTCTTATCCGTGGTACGTTTAATAACGTCGTCCAGTATCCAGATTTCTTTTTGTTGGAGTCCTGAAGAAGCGTGTCCAGCGGGTCTATTGCAATTATAAGGATTCCTCTGGACATACTGCTCCAGTTCTTCCACCTCGTTCGGGAGCTGAATAACCGCGAAGAGTCCGCATAGATCACTCTCGTATTGCACCGTAGTTTGACAATTCGGTGCGCGTCTTTCCACGTCTAGTATCGTCAGCCGTCTGTCGATCAGCAACAGATCCAGATAGCAAACGCATCTGGATTCTATTGCCCCATTCTCTATGTTTGAGTTCAAATCTCCTCCGAGCGCAGTCGAAGGCTAGTAAAAAGAGTATCGATCTCTGAAACAAAATTGCTTGTCAGATACGTAGATAGCGATCACCTCTTTCCTGGAGAGGGATGCGTGACATGGCCTTATGACAAAGACCTTCTTTCATAAATAAAGCAACCCCGCCCCTTTGAAAGGATAGGGGTTTGCGCGTCTGGTTCAGCTTAGTTTCGCACGCCTGGGTTGTGCGTTTTCAAAAGGTTACCGAGCATTAATTGTCATTCTGTACTAATCAGAGATTCACATTCACTGCTAGGATCTTAAGATTACTAGCTGCATGCACAGCCATCACATCAGACCGATAATGCGTTTGGCACGGCAAACACCGTGGAGTAGATCAATTCTACTCGCTCTGCTTGCTCTTGGTCTGTTGTACCGGTCGCCTTTCTGATGCCATGCGGGCGTAGGAAACAGCCAGAGTAACAGTGGTAGTTGGAGCACGGGGCACTGGCCTCGCATCTACCGTTTGGGCCTGTTTAATCTTCCTGATTTTTTGGACTTTGGGGCATCCCCGCATGTAAGTGCCCTGTCTTCGACTTTTTCCGTTCCTAAGGGGCATTCCCCTTGAATGTTGGTTTTTGCGCATTTGACGCAGCGAAAGTCCATGTTGCAGTTCGGTGCGGCATACCCTAACCTCTAACAGCGAGCTCATTGGAGTATTTGCTTCGCCTGTTTCCCGTTCCTCCTTCTCATTGCCGCAGTGATGAAGGGCTTAACCCCAACGAACGTGACATCGTCGCTCTGCGCCTGTAGCGAGTTCCACGCCCTTTTGTTGCTGCAGCTTAGGCTGCTGTTGCTGCTGCTGTTTCTGTCGTGGCTGCTTCTGCTGCTGTATCTATATGCTATATCCTTTTCCGGAATTTCAACGAGTGGAAGAGGTGGCAATTTGTGAACTGTTCGCCATCTGCCACGCGGACTTGGTCGTCTTCTCCAGTATGAATCGACCTGCACAAACACTTTTTCTAAACATTTTTGTGATGTTGGTTGTGAATACAAGTCGTGGTAGTCGAAATCTCAACTCAATATGGTTAATAAGTCATCTTGGATTTTTTTACCAGTATGTAAAATGTCGTTAAGGGATATATTGGATGATATTTTGGGCTAGCTACCTCTTCCATGTGTCCTAAAGTAATATATTCGTCCATGAATTGATGATATTGCCTTTTGACTTCCATATTGTTTGCCAAACGTCTCTCTGATGTATACAATCTTCACAAGGCAAAGGACCTTGACTCTCCTAGCTTTTATGGCTCGTCTGAGAATGGTAGTTTGACTATAAAATTACCATTTATGTCCCGCTGTACTGTATCATTAAAGTGTGTTTCACACCATCTTTCGGCTGTAGTCATTTCTTTACGCGACTCCTCAAGATTTTCAATTGCCCAGAGCCTTACGATGAGTTTGTTAAGATTCTCATCGTCAGCACACATACCGCCAGTTATTGATGGGGTAGGAAGACTTTCAATCCTTCCTGCTGCGACCCAACAGAATACTGTATTTTGTACCCTACAATGGGCATGTCAGTGTTTACCCTTATTTGGCCTACGGAAAGAATTTGATGTTAGAATTTGCATCTATCAGTAGATCCACTTCTCCTGGACAGTTGAACGTTGGATCCGCCAACTTGATATTCTTTACAATGTTCCACTGTGAAATGTGAAACAATTGTGTTGGTTGCGGTGAGATCATTTTTGGGAGGCACATTGCCTCGATTATAGAGACACAATTCAATCTAGATTGTAGGTGGAAGTTTACTCTCTTATGTGCCTTTTGAGTAGTGCGTCTGATGCCTTGGATGCGCATAGCGTCGTGCACTGTTGAAAGCCCCAATCGTTTAACTAATTTGTCTGTCATGACGTTCACTTGAGATCCTGAATCTAATAGGGTTCTGCACTCAATGAAATCCACATTTCTGGACTCTAACGTTATTCTGACGGTTCCCAACAAAATGGGTGTATGACAATGCTGATTAACAATGCATAATGCGAGGAATTGACATCGTTCTTAATCCGTGGTTTGCTGACTATTTTTGATGGATGCTGAATTGCAGTGATTTGGTTGACTGGATACCGATTCCTCTAAGTGAATCAAGGTTTGTGTTTCTTAGAGCACATCGTACATCCTCGCCAAGAGCATTTAGCAACTTGATGGCATCCTCAACAACGCATCCTCAACAGGTGTCATCTGCAGGAAATGTTCGCACGCGTACAAATCATGAATGCCCTTGCATATTCAGCCCTATCACAGAATACATTGTAGCAAATTTACGAACCGAAGTTACGATCAGAAATAAGAGAGCAAGGAGATATCCAACTTCTACCTCTCTTGCCCCTTGATTTCATCTGACAGCGTTTTTTATACGCTTTTTCTCCCCTGTCTGTGAATACATGTGAGCTCTTACGAACAGCTGGTAAACAGCTGACACCCTTCCCCAACCGTAGTATTGGGGTGAATTAGAGTTCTTATTTAAAAATTCGCTCGTTACTGAACTTTTTTCAAATTTCGGTGTTAAATTTTCTTGCTCTCTTATTTCTGGTTACGATACGAACTACGAAAAAAATGCTGACCGGAATCACAAAAAGTATTGCCACATAGAACTCTTACACTCTCATTTTCGATATCAGCTGTTTAGTGTCAAATTAGTCTGATGTGTGAAAATTATTTGAAATAAATTATGCGCTAAACTTATAAATATCTAAAAAAACTCAGTTTTATTCTGAAATTTAAATATGAAATCATGTTGCTGTTAAGAAGGCTTGCAGTATCATTAATTTTACCCGACGTTGAAGGCAAACACGTATTTGGTTGGAGCCTCCCGTGGTCGGATGACGTACACACTGTTCCTATGTATCTACGACTTCCAATCCAACCAAACCTAGAGTATTAAGCAAAATTTGAAAATAGATTCAACAATAGCGTATACTTAATTTTCCACACTATAGCTTTTTCGGAGTTCGTAGCACGTTTTTTATTACGATGAAATTCGTGATAAGGGTGAATACCCATTAATTTTCAAATTTAATAAACGCTTTAAACCAAAAAAAACTGTTTCTCTGTCTAACTCGAATTTTTCCAAAACTCCTTCTAACTCGAACAAACCATGGTATCCTGTGAAAATTCAACTTAAGGGGAGTCCTCTGTACATAAATAGCACATGTCCAATTTATGTCCAGAAGTGAATCTAAGTTGAGCTTTATCAAAACGGTAAAACCATATCCTCGATAGTATAGTGGTCAGTATCCCCGCCTGTCACGCGGGAGACCGGGGTTCAATTCCCCGTCGGGGAGGTTAGTAGGATTTTTTTTCTCAATATTTTATGCTATTAATAATCAACCCGCAACATTTGACTTAGCAATCCCTTCTTGCAATGACACATTGAATGTTGCAATTCAAACTCGAAAAGTATATTCATACATACATGTTTTGTAAAAATCGGTATTAGAACAATATACTTGCATTTTCATTGTCAGTACTTTATTTCTATCTTATTTTTTTGTCAATACAAAAATCATAAATATTATTTATTTGTATACATGCATATTCTCATAGTTTAGACGAAATGCGAAACAGTGCTAGTAAAGGACTTGTACACTTGTAGAAAATAATAAACAATTTGCACTCACATTTCTTTCTCTAAGATAATATTTTTAAACGAAATACGCAGCCAGTTGTGCCATTTTATCCTTAGGCTGTTTAGGTCTACCACGATTGCCGCTACTCGAACCGCGACCCCCTTTATTTGCTCCACGACCACCCCCGCGACCGCCGCGCATATTCGCTGGCCTAGCTGCAATGGCACGGTGTTTCTCTACTAAATGTGAGAAATCTATTGAGCAGAATACGCAGCCAGTCTTTTCTTCACTGCCGTCTTTAAAACGTGTCTTGTCCGATTTGTACAGAGCTGTTACCAATTGAGCACCACAATCGCAGCGATTACCTAAAAGGAAAGAAAAGGAAGATAAAAAGAATCAGAAATGAATACATTGCCTTGTTTCGATTATTTTACCATCTACTGACACTTTTGTGGCACCCTTAAACACATTAATGATGACATCACACCTGTTACAGCCAAGTTTCCAACTACTAGGAGCTGATGTACAATCTAGAACTAGAACTCCATTTTCACATTCTACACAACTAGAAATTCCGAGAGAATACAATGAATGTTGACAAGTAGGATGACTGCAAGAATTACAACCGGAATTCTTCGGCATATCCCTAAATGGTGGGTTGTTATAGCAGTAAGGACAAAGTGGATAGGAACGTCCTTTCGTACCACTCGAAAATGCCAGTAGTTCAAAATCATCTAGAGGGCATTTTAACTCACGATAGGCTTTAACATTACCATTTCCAGGAAGTGAATATGTTTCGTCGCAATGCGAACAGTGTAGGCGAGCAGGTTTTGTCTAGAAAAAAAGGGAAAATACATGTAGATTATTGTCAATATTAGACATATATTGTTCCGAGGTGGAACTGGACCTATATTCTATGACAATCAATCCAGTTATGTGAGCTTGTGAGTTTTTGCACACTCTGAAATTGTACGCTTATTTTGAAATTAAACTCTGAAAATTGTCTCGAGAAAGAAGTGGTGTTGCAAATGATGAATGTCAATTACTGTAAACAACCACAACCTAAGCTGAACTATTTTACTGCTTACAAAAATGATAAGTCAAAATCACCTCTTGCGCTGTGCTTACGTGCTCATCTTTGATTAGCAAATTACATGATTTATTAACTCACTTGAATATACTTCATGTATCTGCGACACTTCCCACATCTTGAATGAGCCTTTCCCGCTTCCGCCAGCGGAGAGAAAGACACCTCAAAGAGACTATCCATATTGGATATATTTTGAACAAAATATAAGAATTTTAAACGAAAAATGTCCACAGCATGCCGCAGGACTGCATTGAAATCTGCCGAGCCCTTCGCAATTAATGTAAGCATACGTTCAACCTCTGAACGCATCGTTGGAAGGACTAGTTCACGATCAATCTGCGGAATATATCTGTTAAATCAATTTAAATTTAAATTCTTTGAAATGTTAACCTTCTGATAACCATGCACCAGAACAATACCCAACGTTGTGGGTATTAATTTTCTTCCATTCTCAATTTTTACATAGTTTCTTTGGCAAATGTTATTTATATGAACTGGAATTGAAGCATCCGTTCCGATAGCATGTTGTTCCATCAACGTAATTAATTCGGACTCTGTTAAGTAGTCTGGTGGACCGGTTTGAGATTCAGCCAGTTTAACATCATTTATCTGCACCATATCGCCTTCCACAAATGGCGGAATAGACTCATCTCGCCCAAACGCTTGCCAAGTCATAACTTTTGTAAAACCTGGATCTATTAGAACATTAGCTGTACATGAGAATGTTTCCATGCCGACTTTAAGTTTCGCTGTAGTCGTTCGGTATTTGAGATCTCTCGAAACAGTTCCTAGGAAATAACGACATATGAAGTCGTAAACCCGCCACATATCCTTTTCAAATTCAGCACGGCTTGCAAGTTTCATTGGAGTAATCGGTGGATGATCGCCGCAGTCCTTGCCCTTGCGTGGCGGATTAAAATCTGATAAGATTGCTTTCGCTTCTTCTCCGAATTCAGATGATGGCTGTAGGACTTTCAAAACACCGCTAGAAAAGAAAAAGGAATATTTTTGAATATAAAAATTATTATTATAATACTGCTTCTTTTTTTGGTAGGGGTAGTTTTGCGTTACTATCCGAGTGATTTACAGAGAATACATCAATACTTGGCTAATTCACATCATGGAAGCAAACAAATTAGAGATCACATCGAAAAGAATTTTTGTAAAACCCCTTATAGGAAAATCACACTTTTGTTTAACATTTGATATAATATTTGATTCTTGGTGGCCAATTGAGCCTTACAATATAATACTTAATTGACACTATTACTGTATTAACCTGTATTAACCTTATATATATTTTTTAATATAACTGCGTGCAGTCATAAGAAATGCTGCTAAAGAGGATTATCTCCAGAAATTTAACGAGTCTGAACTTGTCGAGACGTGAATTATTCTAGAATTGAGTGTGAATAATTGATAGGATACTTTATGCAAACGTTATAAGTTTTCGTTAAATAAAGGTAAATTATACTTTGTATTTATATTCTGCAATGATTGAGAATTCGCTATAAAGAGGTTTTTGACAAACGTATTCGTAATCTATATTTCCCATTAGCATTAGCATTGGGGGGGTAGTTCAACAGGATTTCGAAAAATTTGTTAAATCGAGGAAATCCTTATATTGAGGCTAGTTATATTAAAGTTACACTGTATTCAAGTCTTGGATGAGTGGTTGCATACTTACTGCAAATCAAAATTCGGGGGATACTGTGTGGTCTCTGTACGGGGGTAACTGATGTAGCCTTGTGTGTATAAGCGTTCAGCGATTGTCATTGCTTGATATGGCCCAATTCCCAAACCCGAACTTGCAGTCCTCATTAATTCAACTGTATTCAACGCTTGTGGCCGTCCTTTGAACTGCTCCTTTGAACTTACACTTTCAACACTAGGTAACAAAATAGTCTGTTATTTAACTGCGCATATTAGTTGAATTATTTAACTCACAGTGCCTCCTTTAGTTCTTTAACTTTGTTCAGCAACATTATGGCCACTTCTTTCTTAAAGACCCTTCCTCTACCCCACTCTAGGACGATTTCTGGACTTCCGACTAGCAATTGAAGATACCAAAATAATTCTGGTTTAAATGTTTGTATATCATCATGTCGTTTAACACAGAAGCCAAGTGTAGGCGTTTGACACGGCCCGTAGGATATTAGGGATGCATCCAAGTCACCATATCTGTCTTGAAAAAATTTTGTTTGAAACCTAGTAAATGCACATCCAATTCGTAGATCCAACTCTTGCCGAGCGTCTACAGATTTCGCTTCGTTCTCATTGGGATGCCCCAAATTTGCCATAGCACTTTTGATATCCTTTTCAGTTATAGCTGAGAAATGTGCCCGATACGTTACACTTTGGCTATATACATTTTTAATGCAACGTGATACAGCATCCATTACTTCAAAGCAAATGTTCTCTCCTTCTTTATCGCAATCTAACCACAGAACCAGGTAATCACATCCCTTGGCTTCTTGTGAAAGGAAGGCGGGCATTCTAAGCTTCGCATTAGCTTCCTTTTTCTCTGTGGGACACGAGAATAATTCGACTGGATCAACTTTATCCCAAGAGTTGTACTTCCCAACAAAATCCAGCGACATTACATGACCACATACAGAAGTCATCTTGAACCTAACATTTTCTCCGCGAAAATTTCCATCCCATTCATGGGTAGAACATGAATTGTAGGATCCTGTAAAAGAGTTTGGCTTTAGAAAATTATATCAAATAAAAATATTTGACAGATTAATTAATTTCCAAGGCGGGGGTGCTACTAACACACATCTTTTGTGACCGAAAACTTTACCTTTTTTTTGTGAACATTTCCCATTGCTGAGTATTGTAGCTAGGGAAGCTGCCAAAGAAGGTTTTTCCGCTACCATTAAAACGAATTTCATGTTGATTTTGTTATTTTGCGGGACCTATTTTTAGAAAACTTTAGTAACTCTACAGATAATGCTGCAAGTAAAGCGAAAAACTGTAAACACTCAACACGAGTTTTGACTTAAACCACTGTCACTTGTCAAAATTTTGTCGAGTCTCGTTTGAAAATAATCTACTACATTAAATACAAAATAACTTTTTTTCAATGATTATCATTATAATTTATTTTATATGCATATTATTATGACCTTGTTGACACTTCATTTTTAATACGAAAATTGCATTTAATCTTTTTATTAGCCAGCTTCCAATACCATTGGTTTCAAACGGCAACACTGTTTCTAGTTAATGACACATTTTCAGTTTTTCAAAGCAACATTTTTCTTCAACCAGCTTGTCGATGACACTTTGTAAAATGCTTTCAAATTTGTTTATATTTTTTCTTTAAGTCAACATTTCTCTACAATTCAAGGACTTGAAACTCAATCCCACCGTTTTTAACTCATAAAGCAAATAGATGCATGTACTTAAATTACTTTTAATGAAACATATTTTTTAACCAAACAAAACCGAAATTGATAAACTCAGTCGGTGTCTCGACTAAAATGACGAATTTTGTGCATAAGAAGCGTCTGGCCGCTTTCGATTTTGATAATACAATAGTTCTGGGTAACACGGATATAGTAATACGTGATTTAGTGAAAAATGATATACCACCTAACGTCCACGACTTGGCAAAAACCGAAGGCTGGACTCGATACATGGAAGAAGTTTTTCGTATAATTCATGGTCACAAGAACAAAATCACACCAGAAAAAATTCTTCAGTCAATACGCGAAATTCCTGAGGTTCCTGGGTTTGTAAAACTGCTGAAAAACCTTCATCAAGTTAATTTTGATTTGATTATTATAAGTGACTCTAATAGCGAGTTTATAAAAGAATGGACACAGACGCATGGACTTGGTGAATCCTTCACAGCTATATTTACTAATCCCGCAAGTTTTTCTAAAGAAGGCTTGCTAACCATTCAACCATATCATTATCAAACAGACTGTAAATTAAGTGCGGAAAATCTCTGCAAAGGCAAAATCCTTCAGGACTTCATTGCAAAGCGAGAAGCAGAGGATGGAATTTGTTATGAGAATATTATTTACGTAGGGGATGGTACGAACGACATTTGTCCAGTTATGAGATTGACTGAAAAGGACATTGGCTGTGTTAGAAATGGATACGGAATGAAGCGTATTCTCGAGAAGAACAAACACAAGCTGTTCCCAAAATCTAAAATAGTTTTTTGGTCGAACGGATTTGATTTGCTTGATAACTTGTATGAAGTTTTAGAAGATATTAAGTAAAATGGATACATTCTAATTGTATATTACTCTTTTATTGTTGTTAATAAAATAAGCTTTCATGTGTTTAATAACTTTATGTCGTTTCATTTGTTAGTATGTATTGTGTCGAGCGGTCCCGAAGTGAACATCGGTAGGTGTGTACAAAAATTCAAGGCTTCGAGATATTTACAAGCAAAACAGTTATATATACATACATATTTATTTTCTTTGAATAATTTATTTATTTTCGTCATCCTTTCTGGACTCATGTCCACTAACAAAGAAATTTAGTCAATATGAGCGCACAGCGTTCCGAACATTAACAGTTAAAAGAGATAGTGAAAACTGTGCTCAATTATGTAGATGCTTATCTTGTTATAACAATAGGGGGTGTGATAGACACTTTTTTATGTTAAAGAGATTGCAAGTTGATTTTTATAACTTACATTTACGATATAAGTTGTCTTAGTATTAGAACTATAATCGAAGAATGGTGTAAATAACTTTGAGCTATCTTCCTTCTGTTCGACAACTTATTTATACCATCGTCAGTGGAGGTCTCTATTTTTGCAAACCTTACTATGTCCATCATCCCAATGTGCCTTCTGACATTCCTCAGAGCAATAGGAAGCTTTAAAGCAACATAGTAAAATTGCTTCTTTGAAACACCAAAAACACTGATGACAAAACGGTGATTAGTTTTAGTGAACTAGAAACAAAAAATAAAATGTAGTCCATATCTTACCCACTGCTTTCTTTTGACAATTTCTATATTTTTCTCCATCTTTAAAATAGTTTCCTTTAGTGATTTGATTTCATTTGTAAGCTCGGTTCTTTTCTTTTTATTTTCTTTGATAATATTCAGTGCACCGTCAAGATCCCTTTGAAGCTGTAAATGAATAACAAAAAGATAGTTTAGATAATACTAAAACATATCATATATTGGAAATACTTTTTGCACTTCAAATGGGGGATGCAGATCAACTCTAGAGCGTGTATTGCAAACATTGGTTTGATATGATGCATTTTGGATCCTTCTTCTGTAACAAAACACAAGACCACACACAGCAATATAGATTGATGATATGATTGATGTACGTACCGCTTTCTTGAAGAGCTTTGCGTAACTACCAGCGATTGTTCTCCATTCTCCTCTTCCATATAAATGGAATTGTGAGCGATTTCTGAACGTTTTGATTTCTGGGGAGCGGAGTTCAATTGAACGCTTTCCAAAATACGTTGTACCTGTTCCCGGTCTGCGCGATAAGAAAACTGACTTGGTGGATAGAGTAAAAGCAGTTGGTGTTGTTTCAGCTCATCCATGGCATTTCGCAACGCATGACCTCGAGACAATTTCAAGAGTTTCTGATCAGTGTCAATAGGCCTGATGTTTTTCACATCAACCAAGGCTCTCGAATGATTACCCCCAAAAAAGCGCACATCATGCTTATTGTTTGGAAGCACGCGAATAACCTTTGCTGGCCAAAACGGAAAACCAGGGTGCTTTGCATAAACTAACTCGTGTCGTTGAACACATGGTTTACAAAACCAACCTTTAGTTTTCTTATGGTTCGAATAACGATAGCAATCGGGACAGCGACCAATTTCTGCCAAGTCATGAGTAACATCTCGTACAAGCCATTTTGTTGAGTCAAGCTCTGTTGAATCTGAACAAAGAATAACAATTGATATTGTGTACCGTATGAAATGAAGGAATATATTCACCGCCATATAAAACGCCAATATGGTGCTGTAAATCAAGTATGTCGATCAAAAATTCCATTAAAAAGGAGTACGAATTCGTCTCGATTTTTTTAGCTACATCCTTAGGGGTGATAGTTGTTTGCAGTAGTACTTTTCGAAGAACTTCGTGTTCTTTATCTTTCAATGAGTCAAGATACGCAATTGCTTCTGGCGAAATCTGTTATCATACGAATATATGTTATTTAATGTTTGTTTTA
Organism: Eristalis pertinax; assembly: GCA_907269125.1. Classification (NCBI taxonomy): domain Eukaryota; kingdom Metazoa; phylum Arthropoda; class Insecta; order Diptera; family Syrphidae; genus Eristalis; species Eristalis pertinax. The sequence goes on along the minus strand of OU026149.1, from coordinate 56,726,739 downwards.
TCCATGTAACGAAAGAGTGCAAGCTCAAAACAGGTGAAAAACTTCAAGTACGTTATACTTACAGAGAAGTCAATTTAGGCTTTAAGAATTTAAGACCACACGATATGTGGTTTTCAAACATAAAAGATTACATTCGAGTGTAATTAGGGCTGGATTATATTCACAACCCAGGACTTAATATGCAAAGTACTCAAATTCCGCTACGTGTGGCCAACTTACCCAACTTCTATTCCGCGAGTATGTAAAATTGAGTAAAAAACATAACTCATCCGATTCCAAATTAGGTGGATTTCGTAGAGCTGCACATTTTGATAGTCGGCAGCATGTACACAGAGAATTCTCGAGAAAATCATCATCATCAAATGTTATCACTTCATTCTTTGCGTAGGATGAAGTAACATTGGAACGTCGGCTGCGAGTTGGTGGGCGGATTTCTCCTAAGAACATGACATCAACCTTTGTCTTCATATCAATGTTCAAATCAATCTGTCCTTTATTTTCTTCCAAATGCATGTTTGTAGTTGAATCACGAGTATTGGCCGTCGTATCTGGTGCGTTTATTGCTAATTGTGGCGTTGATGATTTAGTCTCAGGTTCGGAATCTGAAGGTACTGCTTCGCTCTCACTTTCAGAACTAAATTCGGGAAGTGGATTCTTTTGCACTTTTGCAGACGGAACTTCATAGTTCGGTCGTTCAGGTTCTTTACGGTAGCATTCACGGTGGAATGTTCGTGGACATTTAGGACATGATTCCAAGTCACCAGGCAAATGACATTCGAAACAATAAAAATCATGTTGTGATACCTAAAAATGAAAACAAGGTTGACCATTTCATAAAAGCAGTGTGTTGGGAAACTTACTGGGATTTCAATTAGTTTTGGGAGACTTAATGGCCTTCCCTCAGCTACCTTAAGACGGGGAGAACCACGCCCGTTGTCTATCACTACTGGAATCAGGACCTTTTCATTGATACAGTCTGTCACAATTTTCGATGCTGTTACTGAAAAGTGAACAAGGTTGTGCAAATTCATGAACTACAAGCAGTACTTGTCTTACCGTCATCCAAACCGGCATCAGATTTGAGAATCTTCGCCAATTGCTCCAGCGTCATTTGTTCAAACTTACTATTCGCAATAGCCCGATAAATAAATCGGATGCACGAAGGTGGCGCCATTCGCATACGATTCATTTTTAATATGTAGCGAGATATTGGAATCTTATCTTACTGAAGCCAACTGAAATTTAGTTCCACATAAATCTATGTCGAAGAAATTTTCATTTACATCTGCAATTTTTTCCTCGAATCGTGAGTTCTACGTTGTAATACTTTTAAACGTTAAACATCTACGGACAGGACGATATACAAGTTTTTTATTTGAAGCGTACAATTTGACAGAGGTTTTGTTTTTGTTTTCGTGATTCTGACAGATAGTGATAGTACTAGAAGTAGATGATTCGCAAATCTCTTACATTTCTTAAAGTGTTACCAACTCCTATTTTTAGAATTCATCAGAGGACTTTATTATTTATTATATGTAGTAGAAGTGATCATGGTTCTTTTAAATAATTTCTCAGTGATTCGCGGCATTGACATTCAAAAATTTATTGACACGATTTGCAGTGTCAGTTTTCAGAATGAAGTGTCAGTGCTTACGAAGTTTGCAATTCGAAGTGCGTTCATATGAATAGCCCTTTAGACAAACTTTAATTTAGATTTTTGTCGATAAAAAAAACTCCATAATTCAATGCGGATTGCTTATAATCAATGTTTATTTCATAAAAGTCATACAAACAGATCCCACTTAATACATTCATTTAATGAAAAATTCGCGTGGAGATCACAAATATTCACATATGAAAGCATTTTCGTGTGGACATTTGGAATTTTTACGCAACCGGTAAATATTTATGTCAGTAATTGCAGTTTGCCAATCGCAATCGATGTATATACCGCCTTAAAGTACATTGTGGATCTACACTTATGATATACAAATCCAATTTGATCCCACAATTCCGTAGCAAACACTGACATTTCAAACGTCAGTGGTCAGTGTTTTTAATTTCAAATAAACAACCGTCACTAGTTTTCTCATATTTAGTAAAATCGGTGTGTTAAAATGGATAAATTGTTAAATATAGTAAGTCAAATGCAAATAAATAACGATTATATGTCGCGAGAAATTACTGAAGTTGAGTCTTTATCAAATAAGATTTCCGAATTCACCGATATGTATAAAAAAAACTGTCACGAATTTCAAAGTAAATGCAATGAAGTAGAAAAGTTAAAAACTGAAGAAATGTCCTTGTACACTAAAATAATCGATCGTGAAAAGGATTTTGCTGAAGCAATGAAGGAACTAGAAGACTTGCAAAGTGAACTGCAGAGTTTATCAAAATATAGTAAGAAATGTTTGGAGAATAGTATTTTGTGAACATTTTTGTTTTTACAGTATGCTGCCTTGATTGGACCCGAAAAGAACTTCTCGAGAACTCAGAACTAAAAATGAAATTGTATGGTATTCAAATAGAAGCCCAATATCTGGAGCCAACAACTTGTCAAGCAAAGGTTCGATTTACTTGGAAAATCTACTTCGATGTATTATCTCCATTTTCATTCCAGATAAGCTTTGCGAGTGATAGGTTTGTTGTATTCAAAATTGACATAATTCAGAATTCATACGACCTGCAGGCTATCGAACCAAAACTTGGACATTATGAGGAGATACGAGCTCTTTTGCTGCAATCCGGAGATATAGCGGGATTTTTGTGCCATGTGTGGAAATTCTTCAGTCAATTAATATAGTTTTCTTGTAGCGCCGCATATCAATAAGAAAAATAACACGTTTATGAAACTTGAAATGTCTTTTTTTGTATTTATATTATACATACATCATGAGTGAATGATTCAAAAAATATATTTCGTTTTTGGTCTACTTAGTCAAAGTCAGACTACAACATCGCCACACCTGACGAAAATCTCTATTTAAAGTGCACTAGTTGATATCAGATGACCCCCATATTTCGTCAATTTCTATGCACCATAGGACAATGAGTTATAGATAACAGCCAACATGAACCAACATGAAACATATATGAAATAACAATATGCACCCAACCTAATACAAAAAAGCATTACATCTTCGAAATTTACCTTCTAATTCACTGACTTCATTTGTTTGTAAGTTATGTTATTTCAATTAAAACGTTAATGTGGATTATTTCTAATAAATTAAATTATAAAATTCACTTTAAGCTTACTTCAAATTTTAATCTTTTAAGAGTGGTAGTTTAGTTTAATCATATTTGTAAATATGTATGTACATATGTACATGCTGCGGTGAATGTGTGTATTTTGATGATTTCCATAAAATCAAAAAAAAAAAATGGTTTATGACTTATTTATTTATTTACATACAAGACGTCTATAATAAACAAATTATAGGCTCTATTAGGTAAGGTATTTTGGCAACTAATGCCCTATTGAATGTCGTTTATATCACTTTACATACACTTCCATTTACATAAATACATTTTTTTCAAATTAGTAGAACAATAATTAAATGAATGCCTATTTCCTGAAGCTTTCTGTCATATGATGCTGTACTTTTAATAGTATTAATTGTTTCTTTATTTGCTGGATCCGTGCTCCAGAGTGCCTTCTACTAGGGTTTTTGGTATGGGTAGTGTTGTTTCAATATGACGTATTTTCTTCGTAAGCATATTATTTTGAGAAATTTATTTGATTTGAGCTCATGTTTTATCATTTTGGTATGCAGGTTCCACTTTATGTTACTAGTGACAGTGCTACCTAGAACAGAAGAACGACTTAAGAGAAATATTATAAACTGGGCAAAAGCTAATAAACTCTGCTTAAATCCGAAAAAATCAAAGTGTCTCTTAAGCACTCCATACACTATTCAACTCATTCGGTTTTTTCCCAAATCAACTCGTGTGTGGCCTTGTCATTTGATCGATTTGACGGTTGACGATTTGGTTGATCAAAAAATTGAAAAAATTGAATAGTGTGTGGACAAGTCGATTGACAAGCTAAGTGGAAATAGGCAGTTGTGGATAGAGTTGTTTGATCTGCTGATAGCAGAACTCAAGCACTTGTTGAATTTTAACTCCTGTGGAGATATTTCGGTGCCTGAATGTGTACTCCTTCAGTGGAAAAGCGTCATCCGCTACGAAAACATGCGGTAGCTTTTCACTGCCTACAATGAGTTCTTCCGTATTTGGAATATGAGTGATTTATTCTCCAACGTTCTAGCAAATGTTGCGTGTCCAAAAACCCCGCTATCGGAAATTCGTCCATTCTTCCAAACATCAACCATTAAAAATGCACAATTATCATTAATGCTTGTACGTCGAATTGAATTGTGTATGGGCTGCTTTATTCTACGAAAGCAAGCTTGATTTGAACTAAATTCTTATTCTCTATCTTGGACACACTGTTCTAGAGTATATTGACAAGGCCAATAACCTTGGCATTGGGTTCTAGTTCTGAACCCAATGCTCTAGTTTTGAATGAGACTATCATGTCAGATTGGTAATTGGAAAAGTATACGGCTCCTTAAGGACTTTATCTCTTACCAAAAACCTATTACACTTCGCTAAAACGATCCGCCAATTATAACATGTGGTTGTAAAATCTTTAGTTGCCACACATCCGAAACTTAAAGAAGACTAACTGTGCTTTTAACTATGTTATTAGATATGTATATAACTTGTAGCGCTTTGATCGTATCTCAAGTTACAAAAATAGTATCGTAGGATGTGACTTATAAATATAAGTTGTTTTTTTACAACCAAGATTTACGTGTACTAATTCTGACCGTTTTGTGTGCGTTATCAAAAAGCTTAACGCTTTAGCTTTGGACATAAGCGTTTCGTGGCACCAAACTTCTTGACAAGATTTAGCTTAAATATTTGGCTGAAAATCGTTAACCACGAAATCGTGGGGCCACATGAACAAAACAAAAAGAAAAACGGACAGGCAAACGGAACAGAACACAGTAACAAAACCAAAGGACGCAACGAACACGAAACTAACGTAGGGTGCCGAGAATCTGACCATACAACCAGGGTAGAAAGGCGACAGGAGAAGCTGCAAAACAACTCCGGCGCTCTTCCCGACAGGTCGATCTCTCAAACAGATAATGAAAGTATAGTAAGCGTATAAGAGCCAACGCGACCGCCTACAGAGCTCAACGTTCCGCTTTCCAAGTTCTTAGTCGACTTAATAAAAAGAGCATGGGCCAACAAAACCATAGACGAATGGTTTCCCTAGCAAGAGACCTTCCGATTCCATGGACAGGGGCCTAGATGGAGCCTCGATCTACCGATGAACCGTCCCCAACTTCAAAGAATATAAGGAAAACTAACAATGTTAACCTTCCTCTCAATGAAGTGGTGAAGGAACATCTAATCCTAGTGATAATTGATCGAGGTCATGAGGAATGCCACCTAGCCGGGAAAATTGTGCAAAACTGGAGGATAGACTAAACATGAAATTCCTCTCCTGGTGCAAGGTATCCTTAAATTCCGCAATCTCCAAAACAAGTGAATCATGAAAGGATGCTAAGCTTGAAGCTGTGAATAGGGACAAGATCCCGCTCCGGCCTGGAGATCGCGCCAGAGTTCCAGTGAATCCCAGCGACCCAGCGGACATTCTGCTACTCATTCAGAGGCAGAATCCTGACCTTCCAACCGCAGACTGGAAAATAACAAAAACTGAGCTAGATAAGACCAAAGGCTCAGAAAGAACCATTTCGCTACTCTTAAACTCTTGAGACATCCTTAAAAAAAAGCAGCATTTTATTAAATATTGTTATAAAACCTCTGCGTCATTTACAAAATTGCGGAACTACGATGTCGGATCTTTTTCATCGGAAGGATCGGACGACACTGTGATAGAGTCTTTGGGTACTGATAATGGCTTAAGTGCTGAAAGTAACCCAAATAAAACCCTTTCACATTAAGGTGGCATCCGCCAACCATATTCTCCTATTAACAACCACCGAGAGCCGTGGATTAACAAAAAACGAATCTCCGTATTGAGGACTAAAGGATATAAATTAATACACGCTAACTGCGAATGTAAAATGAGAACCTGCAAAGAAAAACTTTAACATTTTCCTTCTCTATAATTACAGCAGCACGTATTTTACAATGGCTAGCCTGGATATCAAGGGCTAAGCTACGATGATATCGGAAGCTACGATGATATCTCTACCCTCCGACACGATTCGCGACGTAGTAAAGCGGAATCGAGAAACTTGCCAAAACTCATCGCCTCCGAAGCGAATGTCCACCACACAGTTTGGGGAAGCAACGATATAAACAAAAGATGCGAGTCTTCATTAAAATATATTTTAGAGCCTAAGTTTGATGTATGTAGTAGAGGCCATGAAACCACGTTCATTAATAGAAACAGACAGGAAATTATCGACATTACAGTGATATATAACTCTCCGAGCATAGCTGTTTAAAACTGGTGGGTATCGAAGGGAAACACTTTCTCGGGTCACCACCACATCTGTTTCCAGCTAACCACGTAGCACCTCCTCAGGAAAACAAACTGGGAACACTATTAGTACTATTTAGAAACCTCCCTTAGTAATATTCTCTATACCAACATAACCTCAACAGAGGCAATTGATAACACTACGGTTTTATATCACTAAGGCCATGAATGTGGCATTAAACAAATCATGCCCGCTAAGTAGAACCGCAAAAAAAAAAACAAAGAAGGAGGACCTGCATAAGCAAAGAAAACTAAGCAGATCTCTCTTCAACCGAGCCAAAATAATGAGATCAACCGATCCAAACGACAGTTTAAGGACCTATAATACAATGATAAGAATATTCAAATATCAAAAGCTTCTGCTCGAGCATTGAAAACAACACAGAAGTCAGCAGACTACGTACAATTCTATCAAAACCACCGACGCCTCCTGACCACCTGAACAATGAAGACGGTTCTATGACAGTATCGAGTCAGGAGTCACTACAATTGCTGCTAGACAAGCACTTTCCCGGCAAGAAAGTTTCCCAGAGGAGCAACAGACTTTTGAGGACAACCAATGAAACACCTCTATGGAAGTAGTAAGCTATAAGGTATTTTTGAATTGTACCAGGAAATGTGGCTTGAATGTGAATCCAGCAAAAAAACTGAAATGGTACTCTTTTCGATAAAAAATCAGACGCCCCTAATTACACCATCAAAACGCAACGGAACTCCACTAACTTTCTCGGATCAGCCCTGTATCTTGGCGTTATACTAAACAGAAAGCTCAATTGGAACCAAAACTCATTCGAAAGGATTAAGAAAGCACCCACCGTTCTTTATGCGTCCAAAAGGGCTGTTTGTCATCACTCTTGTATTAGCAGTTGAAGCAAGTGCAAGTGTTTTCTTGAAGACTGTACAATTTCAAACAAGCGAATTCGTAGTTATTTCGGTGAAGGCGATAAACACCCTCCCAGCAAACACACTTATTTAAATTTAAATATAAAAGATTCATCAATGGTGAATAATAAGAATTATTACGGTGTGCTGGACGACTCCAGTGAAAATGCGGATAGTAATAATAATGAACGTTTAAACGTCATAAAAGATAGTGTCCCTCCTATAATTGCGATAAAATCAACAGGTGAAAGTGTTCGTCGCGTATTGAGTGACTTAAAAATCGATAATTTTCTTATCAAATAAACATCGCTCGGCCAAAAAATTATTTCTCCATCTTTGGAAAACTCGAAGAAAATAAAATCAGAACTAAACAAACTAAATATTGAATTCTTCACATTTTCTCGGAAGGAAACGCGACTTTAAAAGTAATTTTATCGGGACTTGATCTTGCAAATGACTTATTACTTACATAAATTCCAATGATTATTTCAAATTCAAAGAGTCCACTGGATTAGTTTTATTAGATATTGAAAAGGCCTTTGATACGGTTTGAATGATGCATTAATATACAAACTTATTAAATTAAACTTTCCTATGGAAACTGTTAAAATCATCAGAGTATTTTAAATAAAAGAGAATGTATAGTAAAAGTACAAACTGTTAAATCCGAAGTACAAAATATTGCATATGGATTACCTCAAAGTACTGTACTCCCAACCTTTTTTAATTATATTATATTTGTCTCTGACATTCCAGATCTTGGCAATGGAGCGAATATTGCTATGTTTGGTGATGATACAGCAATATTTGCATCTGGAACATACTATACGGACATCTATAATGTGCTGCAAGCGGCACTTTCCAAATTAGAAAAATTCCTTCGCAATTGGAAAATTAAAGTAAACTCTTCCGAAACGAAAGCAGTTTGGTTTACACGTAGACGATAAGAATGTTTTATTCCAAACAACGTAAAACTTTAAATGGTTTCTATCCATATTGACTGGTCTGAGCACTGCAGATATCTCGGAACTATGACTGATAAAGCTCACAACTTAACTTCATATATGCCAAAACTCACAAGCTTAAACTTCATATATGCCAAAATAAAGCCATTAAAATGATGCTCAATTTATTCAACAAGCAGACTTCACAGCCAAAGCAATATCAACTTTTAAATTCAATTGAAAATAATTGTTGTATTTCAAATAATGAACTTATCAAATGCATTGTCATTGTTAAGCGTTTAATTTATCATTGCCAAATTAAACGCTTTATCATTGTCAAATTAAACGCTTAACAAAAAATAAATATGTTGATTAATATGTAAAATATGTTAAATAATCATATTTGACTAGGGGACAATATTAGATTTTAAGAGTTAAATAAGAGTTTTTTCTTGTAGCTTTCCCTTGAATTAATATCTAAATATTTTTGTTGTATCTCGCTAACTCCACTCATTATTAAATTCATAGCTGTAAAGTCCTAAACCTCTAATTATGAATATTCTTACGAATGTAAAAACTATTTGTCATGCTACTTAAATAAACAAATGAGTAAATGAATGAAAGAGCTTTATGTAGGAATTCGGGAATCAACCCCAAGATAATCACCCCGATTACGAAAGTCGTTTCACTTGAACGACACAAGGCGTTTTGAGAGTCGAGTCACTTAAAAGGCGTTTAAGCATCGGTATTACGAACTTTAATCGACTCGAGCTTTTGTTCCACACACATCCAACACAGATCAATTTGTTAAATGGGGTAGTTTTCATAAATTCTACCGGAATACACATTTTTAAATTCTTGATTTGATGTGTTTGCTTAATTAAATTATTCGTGGAATTTAAAGTAAATATGGACAGCATTGCTATGGTTATTTATTGGCTTAGTGAAGAGAACGACGATCAAGAATTGCAGAAAAGGGAATTAATTAACATCAGAAGAAGTATTAGATTAAAATGCAATCCATTTTGTCCTTGCCATCGACTCATCAATGTCGTTTACAATTTTTTGTTTGAATGGTCCTTCTGTAGCTTCGCATTCTCTTTTATTGTGGACATGTCTCTTTTTTACTTCAAACTTTAGATCACACCAAACCTATAGATACAAATTCATTAACGTTTTAATGATATGTAACTACGGCCGTAAAACATACCTTTTGCCATTCTTTTTCATCCCTTACAGGTGGTCCCAAACTTTTTAAAATTGCTGCGACTTCCTTCCATCTAGTTCTGTTTGTATTCGTTTGAGAAAAACCTCTTTTGAAATTTTGAACCAGCCGCTTTATTTGTTTTATTTCCGCTTATTTTGCTTTATTTGTATGGGCTGGATTTGGCCGATACACGACAAGTGTCACACAAAAAATACGTTCCACATAAGCTTATCGCCAGAAGTAGTTTTATGGCCTAAATCAACTACTATATAGACAATCGTAATACCAAATACCACAGAGGCGTTTCGACACAAGTCGTTAAACGACTTTCGTAATCGGGGTGAATGAGATGGCTTTACACCGCCGTGATAAGGCCCATATGAATACATGACGTCGTGGTATGGTGGCCGGCGTTGGAAAAAGGTAGCTACACAAAGATGATAAACAGTGTCAAAAGGATGGTGTGGATATTCATCACAGGCGCAATGCATACATCACCAACCGCAGCGCTAGAGACGATATTACATCTCACGCCTGTGTATATTTGCGGCAAAGAAGTTGGTCACGCCAGTATTTTGAATTCATACCTTTTTACCGAAGAACCTACGGAATACTTAACCCTGATCTTAAACTTTGATATACAATATAAAACCAGAATACCGAGTAGACAATTACGGAGGAGACGAACTCGGTACTGAAAAATAACAACGCCAGGAAAATCTACACAGATGGATCTAAAACCGGTATTGGAGTGGGACTGGGGATTTTCTCGGAACATCTCCAGATCAGCCGGTCTCTTAGACTACCAGATTATTGTGAAGCCGCTGAGTGGCTGTTGATGAGAACGATATCGAACAAGAGTATCGTCATCTACCGACAGTCAAGCAGCAATTATGGCATTCGAATCACCATTTTTAAGATCAAAATTGGTAAGACTCTTAACGAGATATCAAAACAAGTAAACGTTCTTTTGTACGTTGATGACATGATAAGCCGCTTGGCAGATTACTGTTTCAGATGGGGACTTAAAATTAATATCGGAAAACCAAAAGTTATGATATTTTCAAGATATAATCGAACTTGTACCAAAAGGAATTTCACGTTGGATGGAACGCGTTTCGAAGTAGTACATCAATAAAAGTACCTCGGAGTGATAATTAATTCAACATTACATTTTAAAAGCCACCTTACTGAAAAATCCAGAAAATCACAAAGTATAATTAACTTTGCATGGAAGAAGATATTTTCAAATAACAATATAAATTTGTATTATTCTGCGTAAGTTTGGGGAATGGAAGAGTATGAAGAAGTCGAGAAACTCCAAAGGAATTTTATTAAGAAAATATTCAACCTTCGCATAAACACTCCAAAATATGCTATTTATTTAGAAACTGGATTACCAAAGCTTTTTATTGCCACGTTAAAAGTTAATGCTGATTATTTAATTAAAGTATTGGGTTATTTGAACCACCGTTTAACCAAAAATATGTTATTTTATGAAACAAGGAACAAAAACTGGTGGTTTGCAAAGTGGCATCAATGCGCGACTTACTTTGGTGAAGACCTTCAAATGGACGTAAGCAAAAGAGTCCAATTATATAGAATTATTGAAAAACAAGAGACTACTTTCGGAATATCTTAATAGATACAGCAGCTAAATCTGAAAGCAGAATAATATACAGCCAACTAGTATATAACCTATGCAATGCTAATTATTTTCGTGATGAGCTTACTTACTTACTTATCAGGCCGGCGACCCATGGAGTATCCGAGCCTGAGCAATTGCTGTCTTCCATCGTTGACGGTCCTGGGCACGCTGCTTCCAGTCATCAAGACCAAGCTGTCTTGCACCCGCGATTACGTGGTCTTTATACCGGAGATTCGGTCTTCCTCTCCTTCTCGAACCAGTAGGCTCGGATTTAAATACCCTCTTTGCTGGAGCATTGTTGTCCATGTGCTCGATGTGGCCGAGCCATCCTGGTACAGCTCGTAGAGTTCGCGGTTATGTCTTCTCCTCCATACGCCTTCCTCGCAGACGGGAACCATATATCCAACGTAGAACTTTTCTTTCGAAGGTACCAAGAATCAGCTCTGCAGTTTTGCTTAGCGTCCAGCTTTCGGCTCCATAGAGCAGGACTGGCAAAATAACAGTTTTGTAGAGCATGATTTTGGTCCTTCGAGTCGGGAGTTTCGAGCCCAGTTGTTTTGACAAACCGAAGTAGCACCGGTTGCCAAGGGCGATTCTACGACGGATCTCCACTGTGATGTCGTTTGTGGAGTTTACGATTGCCCCGAGGTAGACAAACTCCTTTACTACATCGAAATTGTAGCTGCCGATCGTGAAATTTTGTCTAGATTGCAGAAATCATACGACAGCGCATCTCCTTGCCGAAATCCAGTGCAGGTTTCAAACGGCTCAGAAATCCTTAAGCCAAACTGCACGGTGGATCGCGTATGTGTTAGCGTGGTGCGACAAAACCGGATCAGTTTTCCCGGGATCCCGAATTCGGCCATCGCATCGAATGGCTCCTTGTGATGAATGCTGTCGTATGCGGCTTTGAAATCGATGAAAAGGGGGTGCGTATCTATTTGAAACTCACTGGTATTCTCCAGGATTTGTCTTAGTGTGAAGATTTGGTCTATAGTCGATTTGCCGGGCCGGAAGCCGCACTGGTACGCACACAGTACGCTGGACAGGATTTTGTAGGCGACGTTGAGCAGGGATATACCTCTATAGTTGTTGCAAGAGGTAAGATCGCCGTTTTTGTGGATGGGGCATATGGAGCTGGTATTCTAGTCGTCGGGCATGCTTTCGTCTTCCCAAATTTTACAGATGATCTGGTGCATGCTCCCCAGCAGAACATCGCCACCGGCCTTGAAGAGCTCTGATGGTAGGCCATCTGAGCCTGCGGCTTTGTTGTTCTTCAGCCTTTTAATGGCTGTTCAGACTTCTTCAAAGCTAGGTGCTACCTTTTTGATGGCCGAGTAGCAGTGCAACCACATCTCGTTGGCGTTGGTGTTCGACGTAGGCATACCGGAGAGTCTCTCGCTTAATTGCTTTTAGGCTCTGGCAATCTCCGTTGTGCTCAGGCGTCTAATGTCAAAATTCCTCTTGGCTGGTGCAGCTTTCTGACATTGGACAGTCGGGCTTTGAATCGTGCTGCCATGAGGAAATGGTCAGAGTCGACGTTTGCCCCTCTGAATGTTCGACATCCAGAATATTTGACGCATGTCTTGCGTCAATGAGTACATGGTCAATTTGGTTGGCGGTTCGACCGTCCGCAGATCGCCAGTTTGCTGTGTGGAATCTTTTGCGAGGGAATCTTGTGCTACTTATGACCATATTATGTCATGTCCCAAAGTCTGTAAGTCGGAAGCCGTTGTCTGTTGTCGTTTCCTTACCGATTTTGGCATTGAAGTCTCCGAGCACGATTTTGACATCGTATTCCGGACAGGCTCCGTAGGCACCATCTAAGAGTTGATGAGCCTAACTCCGTATAATGACCATATAATGGGAGTTTCAATCAATTTTGATCGTTCTGTAACTTCAAATCTAAAGTGTTTTCATTTTATGAGTGTTTGTCCAATTTTAAGACATCAAAGAATGGCGTACTTTGGAAAAGCATCCCTCCCAATGCAGACAATCAAATTACTAAATGCTAAGCTTATCGCCAGAAGTAGTTTTATGGCCTAAATCAACTACTATATAGACAATCGTAATACCAAATACCACAGAGGCGTTTCGACACAAGTCGTTAAACGACTTTCGTAATCGGGGTGAATGAGATGGCTTTACACCGCCGTGATAAGGCCCATATGAATACATGACGTCGTGGTATGGTGGCCGGCGTTGGAAAAAGGTAGCTACACAAAGATGATAAACAGTGTCAAAAGGATGGTGTGGATATTCATCACAGGCGCAATGCATACATCACCAACCGCAGCGCTAGAGACGATATTACATCTCACGCCTGTGTATATTTGCGGCAAAGAAGTTGGTCACGCCAGTATTTTGAATTCATACCTTTTTACCGAAGAACCTACGGAATACTTAACCCTGATCTTAAACTTTGATATACAATATAAAACCAGAATACCGAGTAGACAATTACGGAGGAGACGAACTCGGTACTGAAAAATAACAACGCCAGGAAAATCTACACAGATGGATCTAAAACCGGTATTGGAGTGGGACTGGGGATTTTCTCGGAACATCTCCAGATCAGCCGGTCTCTTAGACTACCAGATTATTGTGAAGCCGCTGAGTGGCTGTTGATGAGAACGATATCGAACAAGAGTATCGTCATCTACCGACAGTCAAGCAGCAATTATGGCATTCGAATCACCATTTTTAAGATCAAAATTGGTAAGACTCTTAACGAGATATCAAAACAAGTAAACGTTCTTTTGTACGTTGATGACATGATAAGCCGCTTGGCAGATTACTGTTTCAGATGGGGACTTAAAATTAATATCGGAAAACCAAAAGTTATGATATTTTCAAGATATAATCGAACTTGTACCAAAAGGAATTTCACGTTGGATGGAACGCGTTTCGAAGTAGTACATCAATAAAAGTACCTCGGAGTGATAATTAATTCAACATTACATTTTAAAAGCCACCTTACTGAAAAATCCAGAAAATCACAAAGTATAATTAACTTTGCATGGAAGAAGATATTTTCAAATAACAATATAAATTTGTATTATTCTGCGTAAGTTTGGGGAATGGAAGAGTATGAAGAAGTCGAGAAACTCCAAAGGAATTTTATTAAGAAAATATTCAACCTTCGCATAAACACTCCAAAATATGCTATTTATTTAGAAACTGGATTACCAAAGCTTTTTATTGCCACGTTAAAAGTTAATGCTGATTATTTAATTAAAGTATTGGGTTATTTGAACCACCGTTTAACCAAAAATATGTTATTTTATGAAACAAGGAACAAAAACTGGTGGTTTGCAAAGTGGCATCAATGCGCGACTTACTTTGGTGAAGACCTTCAAATGGACGTAAGCAAAAGAGTCCAATTATATAGAATTATTGAAAAACAAGAGACTACTTTCGGAATATCTTAATAGATACAGCAGCTAAATCTGAAAGCAGAATAATATACAGCCAACTAGTATATAACCTATGCAATGCTAATTATTTTCGTGATGAGCTTACTTACTTACTTATCAGGCCGGCGACCCATGGAGTATCCGAGCCTGAGCAATTGCTGTCTTCCATCGTTGACGGTCCTGGGCACGCTGCTTCCAGTCATCAAGACCAAGCTGTCTTGCACCCGCGATTACGTGGTCTTTATACCGGAGATTCGGTCTTCCTCTCCTTCTCGAACCAGTAGGCTCGGATTTAAATACCCTCTTTGCTGGAGCATTGTTGTCCATGTGCTCGATGTGGCCGAGCCATCCTGGTACAGCTCGTAGAGTTCGCGGTTATGTCTTCTCCTCCATACGCCTTCCTCGCAGACGGGAACCATATATCCAACGTAGAACTTTTCTTTCGAAGGTACCAAGAATCAGCTCTGCAGTTTTGCTTAGCGTCCAGCTTTCGGCTCCATAGAGCAGGACTGGCAAAATAACAGTTTTGTAGAGCATGATTTTGGTCCTTCGAGTCGGGAGTTTCGAGCCCAGTTGTTTTGACAAACCGAAGTAGCACCGGTTGCCAAGGGCGATTCTACGACGGATCTCCACTGTGATGTCGTTTGTGGAGTTTACGATTGCCCCGAGGTAGACAAACTCCTTTACTACATCGAAATTGTAGCTGCCGATCGTGAAATTTTGTCTAGATTGCAGAAATCATACGACAGCGCATCTCCTTGCCGAAATCCAGTGCAGGTTTCAAACGGCTCAGAAATCCTTAAGCCAAACTGCACGGTGGATCGCGTATGTGTTAGCGTGGTGCGACAAAACCGGATCAGTTTTCCCGGGATCCCGAATTCGGCCATCGCATCGAATGGCTCCTTGTGATGAATGCTGTCGTATGCGGCTTTGAAATCGATGAAAAGGGGGTGCGTATCTATTTGAAACTCACTGGTATTCTCCAGGATTTGTCTTAGTGTGAAGATTTGGTCTATAGTCGATTTGCCGGGCCGGAAGCCGCACTGGTACGCACACAGTACGCTGGACAGGATTTTGTAGGCGACGTTGAGCAGGGATATACCTCTATAGTTGTTGCAAGAGGTAAGATCGCCGTTTTTGTGGATGGGGCATATGGAGCTGGTATTCTAGTCGTCGGGCATGCTTTCCTCTTCCCAAATTTTACAGATGATCTGGTGCATGCTCCCCAGCAGAACATCGCCACCGGCCTTGAAGAGCTCTGATGGTAGGCCATCTGAGCCTGCGGCTTTGTTGTTCTTCAGCCTTTTAATGGCTGTTCAGACTTCTTCAAAGCTAGGTGCTACCTTTTTGATGGCCGAGTAGCAGTGCAACCACATCTCGTTGGCGTTGGTGTTCGACGTAGGCATACCGGAGAGTCTCTCGCTTAATTTCTTTTAGGCTCTGGCAATCTCCGTTGTGCTCAGGCGTCTAATGTCAAAATTCCTCTTGGCTGGTGCAGCTTTCTGACATTGGACAGTCGGGCTTTGAATCGTGCTGCCATGAGGAAATGGTCAGAGTCGACGTTTGCCCCTCTGAATGTTCGACATCCAGAATATTTGACGCATGTCTTGCGTCAATGAGTACATGGTCAATTTGGTTGGCGGTTCGACCGTCCGCAGATCGCCAGTTTGCTGTGTGGAATCTTTTGCGAGGGAATCTTGTGCTACTTATGACCATATTATGTCATGTCCCAAAGTCTGTAAGTCGGAAGCCGTTGTCTGTTGTCGTTTCCTTACCGATTTTGGCATTGAAGTCTCCGAGCACGATTTTGACATCGTATTCCGGACAGGCTCCGTAGGCACCATCTAAGAGTTGATGAGCCTAACTCCGTATAATGACCATATAATGGGAGTTTCAATCAATTTTGATCGTTCTGTAACTTCAAATCTAAAGTGTTTTCATTTTATGAGTGTTTGTCCAATTTTAAGACATCAAAGAATGGCGTACTTTGGAAAAGCATCCCTCCCAATGCAGACAATCAAATTACTAAATGACTGACTGGAAAACCCTTGCAAACTACCTGAAAGAAATAATGAAATACGGAATGCTAATAATAACTGAATTCGAATATATTTAATATAACACATAACATTTAACGCAAAAAAATTACACTAAGTTTTAAAATAAATTGTTTGTTATATCTTGTGACTGTATGATATTAAATATTATTAACTATTGCCAGTTTAGCTGACGGCACAGCCAATGCTTCTAAATTCAAATTAAGAAATTTAAGGTATAATGAAGATTGTAAATAAATGAATTACTTACTCAAAACATTGCAGCCTAACGGCGTGCTGGGTTCCTGAACATGGAGATTTTCCAGGCAACTATGAAGCTGAAGAGCTAGCCAGAAACGGAACAAATTGGAACAAAGCTTGAAAACATCTGGGTGCCAATAGAAACTCAAAAAACCAAAATCACAGAGCTAGCGACCGGCAGAGCCCGAGAAAGATGGAATAATCTTAACACGTGCCTACAAGCGAAACAAATATGGCCTCACAAAGAACCGCAAGACTAGGATTACCATACAAAGACTGGACGATGTAAAAAAGGAAAACCCCTCACATCTACTCTGCAACTGCACCGCACTGGCCTCCATTAGGAAACATACCACGGGAGAATACTATTTAAACGCACTAACGGACATACCCGAAAAGGAGAATAAATCAATCTGAGCGTTCGTTCCACGAGTAACGGCCGGTAACCGGCTGAGTGGCAACACAATGGACCCTTGGGTCTAAGGGAATCCATCGCTTATGATGGCAGCCACATCACCCAACCAAACCTAATCTACATCCAAGCGAAATGAGTGAAAAATATTGTTGGTATTTGTCAATCTTACCTGTTC
The DNA here is from genome assembly GCA_907269125.1 of Eristalis pertinax. Classification (NCBI taxonomy): domain Eukaryota; kingdom Metazoa; phylum Arthropoda; class Insecta; order Diptera; family Syrphidae; genus Eristalis; species Eristalis pertinax. Next base: position 56,709,229 of record OU026149.1, on the reverse strand, counting down.
TTAACCAAAATAAATCCGGAAAATTTAGATTAGTCTGAGACGCTACTCGCTACAGCGTAGGTTTATGGTGTATCTCTAAACAGCATGCTCAGAAAAGGCCCGGACCATTTAACGCTAATGGTGTCTGATATTCTTAAGTTCCATCAAAGAAGGATTGGAGCTGAAACGTACCATCAGGTAAAAATCTGCTAACACTATCACCATTTTCTTAGCTTAGAACCAGCTTTATCGGAATCATGTGCCAGAGAGTTCCAAGAGCGGTGAAAAATATCCTGCAAAACCACACGTGGACGACATGTTATATAGCGTTGAGACTGAAGAAGAGGCTATTCTAGCAGGTGGCCTTGGGCTTTTCAAGATACAGTAGATGTATTCCTTAATATTCGATTTAACGAATATCCAATATAACGAAAGAGATTTTTTTTTTATTGATGGTTCTATATTACGAACAATGCAACAATTTTACGCTCGATTTAACGAATGCCTTGCATATTCTTGCAAAATATGAATAACAAACTTATGCGTCATACATATGTATGTATGTACAAACGTATATACGCGCGCAAGTTTACTTTTGTTGTCCAGAATTTGATAAGAAAAACGAAATTCCGTTGGCAGTGTTAATGCAGCGAGATGCAATTTCATGCATGAGAGGAACACTCAATCTTATTAACAACGTTTTTCCAGAGGTAGGCTTACAAATTAGAATTGCGTTTTAGTAATGAAACTAAGGTTTGATTAATCTTCTTCAGTCTTCTCGTCGAGTGGAAAAATGTTGACTTTGGTGATGATTGTGGTCAGGAAGATGATGTAATCGTTATTGGAAGCGAGGACGCAATAAATTGCTTCAACAAATGCATCGACAAGATACAGCCATACTGACTATTTATGCTTACGAGAATTGTTGGGGGAGGCTCTTCAGACGAGGTTGGAGGGAACCAAAAAGGAAACACAAACCAAAGATGTTTGTTTTCCGAAATTTTAATTTTTATTTATGTAAAACTTTCGATGAATTTTTCATTTTACATAAACACAAGTACATACATTTCGTTGCAAGTCTTTCATTACTCCATATTCTTGTATTATCTGCATACATAAAAAAACAATGAGGTGCGACAAAATTCTTCTTAATGACAGATAATTAGATGGGGAAACAACAACAGAGTGGAATTCAATGCTTCAAAAACTCAATGCTGTCTGCTGTCACTCAAGCGAACCCTCGTTAATCAGCCATTATCCATGAATGGCGATTGTGTCGATGAAACCGGAAAGCTTTCCATCCTTGGTATGTGTATCAACACAACACTTAGTTGGAACGATCACATATTTGAGGTCGCCAAAAATGCTGCGAAATGTTTAGGTTTCCTTAATCGATGCAAGAAATATTTCACCCCCTCTGATTTGGCTTTCATTTATAAGGCGTATATCCGCCCCAAGCTTGAGTACAACGCTCATATCTGGTCTGGTGCCCCAAAGACCACCCTGCACCTACTAGATAGAATCCAAAAGCGAGCGATAAAACTTATAGAAGACAACAATGTCGCAAAGTCATTAGACTCACTCGAACATCGACGTACCGTTTCTTCTTTGTCCGTATTTTATCGTAATTTCAACAAACCATTCTCAAGTGAGCTAGCCAACTGCATTCCTCCTCTCCATGAATTCACCCGCAATACTCGTCTCGCCAGGAATGCTCATCAGTTTACCCTTAAGCCTACTCTCGGACGCACAGTTAAATTTAGAGACTCGTTCTTCAGCCGTACTACGCGAATTTGGAATGCTCTTCCCAGCCCTATATTTCCCACAGACTACAACCCGCAGATATTTAAGACCAATGTGCACAGGTACCTTCTCTCCCTTTCTCCCTCTATACCTTCGGCCGTGCTGTGTCTTGACCCCGGACACTTAAGGGTATTAGCAATACATTGAGCGCGCGCAAATTATAAGAAAAAAAAATGTGATGTCCCGGTTGGTGATGACACATAATCAATAACGACGAGATCACCCTCAGAGTATGTTATCGGCTTCTGATGTTTTGCGTCGAACCTCTGCTTCCATTTGTGCTTCTCCTTAATCATGTTGTCGAGAGCCGACTGCTTCTGATAATCCACATCAACAATTTCCCCAGGGTCATCTTGAACTGCCTGAATCATACGATTTTTCGTCACATCTCGTGGATTATAATTGAAGACCAATTGGTTAGGACTGAACTTGGTTGTTGAGTTCATCTGTGTGTTTAAATTCCATTGCAGGGAAGGTAATGCAACGTACCTGAACATTGTAGTTCTTTATAAAGTTCTTGAATTCTCGAAATGAATGCAGTGCCCCGGTCAGTGGTGATTCGCAGTGGACGACCATACACCGCCATTAAATTGACCAAGACGTTGACAACTGGTTTAGTCTTGGTGTTACGAAGGGCTTTCAGTTCTGGCACAGATCTTGGTGAGGTTGACAAGTTCTCCAGCGACCGTAACAAGTCGTTGCATGATTGGAGATTCATGGCAAGCAGCGTCCATGTAAGTGAGAAATCGTTAATACCACCGATTATGTACGAAATCAAAGACGGTTCGTCTAACTTGCCTCGCCGTCCAATGTTTAGAATCGTGTAATAGTACTCCCTCAACGATTCGTTTGCTTTACGCTTACGTTTTGCCAACTCTCGGTGCACCTCAGCCACATTAATGAAGCTAGGAAAATCCACTGCTAGAGCCTTCGTGAATCCTGACCACGTTTGAAATACGGGCTGCGAATCGGCCCATTATTTAGCTACGCCCTCGAGTTTGTGTTGCACTGCCAGTAACACCGCTTCTTCGCTCCACGAGTATAATTGCCGCATCTGCTCCACTTTAGCGATGAATTGGTTCGATGTTATGGTCCCTTTAAGTGGGTTGAAATCCGGGAGTACTCCGACCATATCCTGAATGCGATTGGATTGATGCCATTGTCTGATGTTGCCGTTTACACTCCGTGTTGGTGTCATTTGCCTTGAAGATATGGAGACTAGCGACGCTGATGATGTCGTTGGTCCTTCCTCCTGCTCATCATGGACTCCATTGTCTGCTACATGCTTCTTTTGAACCGTGTCGCTACTTGTACCTGTACGTTGTACATTCGCTGCTTCGTTGCGCTCGAAATTTGCAGCCATCGCGCTCACAGAATTTGCCAAATTCGCAACAATGTCCCGAAGTTCCAAATTTCCAAAGGAGGATGGATGACCTCCTTTGGAAATTTGGAACTTCTTCTTCCTCGAACTCGTCGTTATTAATCTCGTCCGATCCGTAGGCTTCCATCAACTTTGCAATTTTTGCAGCTTTTTTTCCAGCCACTTGCAGATTCTGATTTCTCAACAAAACGTTTAACTGTGACACTTTTAAAGAATTTAATTTTGGCATGATGTGTTTCCTTTGTTGCCTGATCACGACTGGCTGAATTTTTTCCCTTTTGTCTTGTTATTTATTTGTTTTTATTCCCTCTCGTTTTCGTATATCCTGCGTGTGCGTACATGTCTTACCCTTATACAGAAATGAATGAGTAAAGAGATATTCAACTTCGGCCATTTTTGCCCCTAGTCCACACCGGAGAAAAATGTGATAGTAGTGGAATTCCCTTGCATTACACTCATACTTTTACAACGCTCGTCAATTCACCCCAATATGGCGGCCGATTCGTGAATTTTGTGGGATAATGGCGGCAGATTCATGAATTTTGTGGTATATTCGTGAATTTGCCCACGAACATGTACTTATTGTTTGGAGGGTGTTCAGAAGGTGACTCATATTTTTAAGAGAAAATATATTTGTAAAAGGTGCTTGCGTGAAGAAAAATGTAATGCTATGCTCTTTTTACAGGAATAGTTTGCATCAATTTAATTCTTCAGAGTAAAATATAGCTGATTTATATGCGATGACTGGCAAATGAACTTAGTTTTATATCTTTCATTCATGAATTGTGAAAACTTCTGCAATTAAATTACATAATTACATAATTGTTAAGAACAATGGCTTTAACTGTACCTAACTCAAACAAATTTGCAATTAACTTTCATCCCTATTTCTGTAAAACAAGTAAAATAAGCAAAGAAGCTGTTTATTTTAAATGATTCAAGCAAATATTTCAATAATATTGCTATTATTAGTTGCCGGTACACATGTTTCGTGTGAATGCCTTTTTTTCGATATTATGCATATGCAAAAATACATCGTATATTCATTAATAATTAATGCATAAATAATTAATGTAAACAATGGCAAAATTATTTGTCCCTATTATCTCAGACTGTAACTCGCTACTTTATGAACATGAACTTTGTTCGTTTGCTTACCCCTCCCCCCTGTGTTGAAAATTTGACACCGAAATTTGAAAAAGTTCAAGTAACGAGCGAACTTTCAAATAAGAACTCTAATTCACCCCAATACTATGGTTGGGGAAGGGTATCAGCTGTTCGCCAGCTGTTCACAAGAGCTCACACGTATTCACAGACAGGGGAGAAAAAGCGTATAAAAAACGCTGTCAGATGAAATCAAGGGGCAAGAGAAGAAGAAGTTGAATATCTCTTTACTCATTCATTTCTGCCCTTATACCTAGGAGAACAAATCTGGTTTCTTTTATTTTTCTTCCCTACTCCGTCGGCATTGTCATTTGTCTGTATGCTATCGATCGATCGTGTCCCTTGAATTGTGTACATGGAGCGCCTTTATGTAGCCTGCGACCGTGTTGCTTGAAAATAGATATGGGGCGTCTTTGTGTCGCGAGCCTGTCTCGCGATCGTTTTGCGTTTTAAAAACGAAGATTTTGTGTTGTTCGCCCGTATGCTTGCAACCCCTTTGTTTGAAAGTTAATACGCCTTTGTGTCGTGTGCCCGTCTGTTCGCGACGTATGTTCAGACATAGGTATATATATCCCACTTCTGAGTTGTCAGAAGGATAGCCGTTTTTATGAATGTTGTTCTTTATTCACAAAAAGGTAAAAGAATTACAAGAATACATTAAAATATTTATGTAAAAGTAAGACGTTGAGGAGACCAAGTGAAACACGTCTGTCTTATGCCACTGCTCAAACGACACTGCCCGACATGAGTTTCTTTTAATAAAATATAATTATCATTATAAATGTTCGCTTGTTTGTCCTATGTAGACTCTTAAATCGTAAGAGATAGAGCATTGATGTCTTTGGCAACTTTGTTCAGAATTCTGTGAAAAAAGTTTTGGTACAATTTTTGTTTTTATTTCATGCAAAATTATATTTTTTAATATACGTAGCAACGCCCTACGTGTACAGCTAGTTAGATATCGTTTTAACTAATTTTTCGATTTAACGAAAGGATATGTATTATATAATTCGTTATATTGGACGTCCCCTGTATATAGCGATCTGGTTGTGCCTGGGATGACCTCATTCATGACATCGAATATTCAAAGCTTCAGGTTTGAGGTTGCGCCATGATAATACCATGATGTTATGTTAAAGCAAAATTTGAATACGCTCCTCAGTTCGAAGTACATACGTTTGTAGATGCCAGTGAACAATCAGGGGTGCGTGAATCAGGGAGAAATTCTTCTCGAAGATCGCTATACGTGACCGGACACATCTTGCTCCAGGTACCCCTGCTTTCACTAAGTAGAGCCGATCTAGAGAGGAATAACTCGATAAAACCCGCAAACGTGTGAACTAACTTGCCTTGAATGAATGCCATTGCAAAATACGGCTTCAATGTGCACTTGACTTCCTAAAGGAGACGCCCGAAGAGCAGGAACACCGCTCGAAGACCGATCTGGAGGAAGAGGACTCCATATGAAGTCAAAAGGGCTGAAGCAATGATGGGACCCCTCTTCTTGTCGCTGTGTCAGTCCGGCATAAGCGGGGAGCAGTCTCACCAGTCAGTAGGTCTCCGAAAGACGAAGCGGCGAAGTAACAAGCAACGACTGTAGCTGGCAATCCGACTACCTTTTGCTCGCCAAAAGCCGATGGATTCTCCTTAACAGAGAAAGGTAAGGGTCACCATGGCTAAAGCGGTACTAATATCTAACGAGTCATCATGGCGCACCAGCTGTGAAAGCAGGAACCAAATCAGAATACTCGCCTCGTCTGCTACTAGGAAGGACGGCCATTGGCCTCCAGCCGAGCTGATCAGATCTGGCGAATGCTAACAACAGATGTAAGGGGAACTTGGTAGTGACCGCCTCGAACAGGACTTCTGAAGAGCGGACATTATCCTCTCATCTTAACCGAGGAAGCTACAACAAGGCCATCGACAAGCTCAGGTAAGGACTAGTCCCTTGTCTACTATCACTTCATGCATCCACTACCAGAGGCCATACCTACAGACAGAACGGATAGCGCGTAACATCCAGTATCTCAACCCAGAACTGCAGAGTCAGTACTGGGAAGTTATGGAGTTTTTTGAATACTCTGAAACTGCCATGGATGTAGACATACTCCTCAGCCATAGCTCGCTGCTGTTGTTGCGTCAGCAGGAATTAAAAGTCGGAGTAGAAACTACCCACTGTAAACTGAGAACCCAACATAACTTTTTTTTACGTTTAATTTGCTTTTAAAAATCCGTGATTATAGTAAAGAATAGGCTATTCATCATTTCTAATTAATGTTTTATTGATTTTTAGTGTGTTTACTACCGAAAACAAATTATTCACAAAATGTTAATGAAAACCTTATTTTTGAGGAGTCGTCGACGAATCCTTTACCTTAGTAAGTAAAGGCCAGTGAAGTAATTAGTAGTCGGCCCGTGTTTTTACATCCAGACTTTCACTATTACAACTGTTAAAAGTTCATTTTTCAACTTTAAAATATTTATTAACTCATAAAAACCATCAAAGTACTTTAAAAAAAGAAACATTTACTTCACTATTTATTCAAAATAAATTGCGCTTACTTAAAAATACAATAGGTTATAAAGAAAGAACAGATTATTAATATATAATTATTTGGTGAATTGGGATTGTAATTTTTATAGTATATATATTTTAGTCTGAATTCAACAAAAATATTTATATTCAGTTTTCTACGTTTTGTGGTATTTCTTATATTTTTGAGTTTCTGTGGAATTGTTTTCAGACGTTCAGGTACACAGCATGTATGCAGCCTTCTCCCGTAGTTGTTATATAATCGGGGTTTTTCATTAATACCTTGTCCGCCTTCTTGTGTTGATCCCATGTTCAATTGGTACAATAAATCGGTTGTCATCTTAGTACTCCAGTATAAGGGAATGTTTGTTCCGGAATATTGCATGGGTTATGTACGCCTATCTTCTTTACTGAGTTTTGTATCTTTTGAAGTTCCTGAATATGTGTTGCTGATGCATTGTCCCATGCAAGAATGCCATACCTCAGTTTAGATGGCACGAGGGCAAAGTATAAGTTAACAAGCTCTCAACGTACCAAAGTGTGCGAATAGCCAGATGCTAGCTCATCGTTTTTAGCCGAGCATGCCAGACGCAGCGACGACAATCCACCAAGGAACCGAATAATATCAAGGCCATCGTTCAACGACATCGAGCTATTAGAATAAGTAGAGTAAGTTTAGTTTTTAATGTGACTTCGGCTGAGTAGTAGCATTTTAATTTTAAATAAAAAAAATCCCTCATAGAGGAAAAATAAGAAATTAAAACTTATTAACATTAATAGGAAATATTGTAAATAGTAATAAGTAGTTTCGTATGAAATGAAAATTGAGTTCCAAAAAGTTAATGTAAAAAACTGTGCAACTGTGAACTGTGAACCGAAATCAGAGGATGAAGTTATTGTAAATTATTATAGCTTAAAAAAATGGAACCCGGTCAGTTAAGTGCATTGATTACAGCAGCGGTACAAGTAGCAGCACATCGTACTACAGAAATCGTCCGCAGTCAAGTTGAGGGATTGACCGCAAGACTTAGTGCATTAGAGACTCCCACAGTTGTAGAAGAATACAAGGCTGTTACGATTATACCAGGAAGACAATGTGAGGAATTGTTAGACATTGTAAAATCATTCCTTGAATTTAGTGGTGAACAGGTACGTTATGTTTCTTGGCGTCATAAGTTGGTTGAGGCTTATGCAGGTAGTTCCAGACACTACCAAGCCGTGATCATTATCAGAAATAAGATTATTGGTCAAGCTGTCCAAGTTTTATGTTCTTTTAATACAGTGCTAAATTTCAGTGCTATAATATTGCGTTTAGATTTCACGTAAGCCGATAAAAGGCCTATTTATTTGATAGAGCAGGAAATGTCTAAGTGCGTCAAGGCAGAATGCCAATTCCATAATTTTTTGATGAGGTAGAGAAAAAATGAGCACTAATTATAAACAAAACGACTATGTTACCTTAGGGGAATAAAGCACTAATTGACTCACTCAGCCAAAAGTACCGCCAGGATGCTTTAAGAATGTTTATTTCGTGCGATATCTTATTTTCTTCACGACCTTCCGACATGCCAATTGCACTTGCACTTGCACAAGAATTGGAATCTAATCGCGCACGCCACATTTTTGCTAATTCTGTTTTGCCAGAAATTAACGTTCAAACAATTTCATATCGGCTAGGGACATATACGATTATAACCAGAATAATCATTTTTAGTCACCTCACTATAGGCAGGTTACCACCAACCAAATTAAACCAACTTCAGAACCAATGGACTTGGGTTCATCCCGTGTTCATTATAAAAATCCAGGTTGGTCTCAAAGACATAAAGGTCAAATTAGTAATTTTTCGAGTAACTCCAGAACTCAAATTCCAATCAGAGGCTTATAACTATTAACATGCAAAATAGAATGCAGAAAAGGCGCTATGAACCAGACAGGCAGCCGGTTCCGAAAATTCAGAGATTAAGTTACTTAAAAACCCGTCTCTTCTATGACCTAATGTTGTTGAAGATCAGCAATACTGTCAGAACGAATTCTATGATGGGAATTACGAAGAAACCTACGGCAGTGAACAATAACCTTATAACGCGATTTCTGAAGTATCTGATGAGATACATTTTTTTAGAGGAAGGTCTCTCCTGGCCTACATCGGTCGAACGTTGGCAGGAGAGGAAGCTAAACTTTTGATAGATACTGGTGCTGCTAAAAATTATGTCGAGAATCTCTTCACCATTAAGGCTATTAAGAACGTAAATCTACCTTTTTTTGTCAAATCTATTTACGGTACAAATCAGATTACATCGAAATGCATAGTAAATACATATTTTTAATATAAATACGACATTTTTCATATTGCCAACTCTTGAAACTTTAGATGGTATCATCGGCTTTAACTTTTTACGTTGTTATATTTTTACTGTAGAGAAGTTAATAACATTCCCTTTAAAAATTAAGAAGGTCACCTGATGCAATAGAACACTTGCCCTTAATATGGTAACGTCATCCAAAAGTATTTGTGGATCCCAATGAATCCTTACCATTCAATACAAACGTTGTTGCAACAATAAAAAAAACATCTAGCAATGATATCGTTTATTCAAAATCTTACCCCTACCAAATGGCTGCAGCAAATTTCGTCAACCAAGAAGTCTCCGATCTACATCGTAGCGGAATTATAAGACCTTCACGGTCTCCTTACAACAATCATATATGGGTTGTTGACAAAAAAGGATTCGACGAATCTGGAAATCGGAAAAAGCGACTCGTAATTGATTTTAGAAAATTGAATGAGAAAACTGTTAGTGACAGATACCCTATCCCGGACACTTAAGTCATTTTGGCTAAATTGGGTGAATGATCCTTCTTTGCAACATTGGACTTAAAATCAGGATTCCATCCAATCAAGTTGTCCGAGCGTGAAAAACAGCGTCCTCAGCCAACAGTGGCAATTATGAGTTCTGCACACTACCATTCGGACTGAATGAAAAATGCACCTAGCGTTTTCCAGCAAACTATAGATACTGGTGCTATCTTAGGGAGGAAATTGGTAAATGCTGTCACGTTTATATTGATGACGTGATCTTCTGCAAACCAGACGTCTGTCAATCCCGACGACGTCAATGCTATAGTTTGTGACTTTCCAACTCTAGCGAGAATTCAGGACGAACTTTTAGTAATATTTTCTTCTATTAAATTCTGTCACACACACAAACACAGAGGAGAAATTCTCCATATAGATATCTATTCAACGGATATATCCCATTTTCTCACATGCGTAGATAAATTTTCAAAATGTTCAATAGTCAAACCCATTAGTTCCCGCTCTATTCTTGACATTAAAGACCCCCTTTTCACAAGAGATCATTCAATGGCAAGACTATCCAACCAATGCTTAGAGATCAATTTGGTGTGACGACTTTTACTACACCACCCTTTCACAGGCTAGAAAGGTTTCATAGTACTCTTACAGAAATAGCAAGATGCACTAAACTAGAGCAGAACATTACTGACACTGCCGAACTCCTTTTACTTGCTGCAGTCAAGTATAACAGGTCAGTTCATTCAGTAACGAACTACAGGCCAATTGATTAAATTCACACAGTCCCACCAGCATTAGAACAGGAGATAAGAAACAAGCTAACTGAAACTCAGCGAACAAACTTAGCGTTTCACAATGCGAAAAGACAAATTAGAACAATTCAACCAGGCGAAAAGGTGTTTGTTAGGACTAATATACGTATAGAGAACAAGTTTACTAAATTGTTTGTAAAAAAAAATATTCAAAAAGACCTTGGAACCACTGTTCTTATCGACAATAAAACAATCCATAAAAGTATTCTTAGATAGAACAATATTTTTAACACACGCTAACGACTTAATCTAAAATAATGAAAAACAAATTATAATTAATAAATAAAATGTAAATATAATGAAAAAATGAACAATCTTACGCCTGTAATAAAGAATTTTAGTATTAAGCTTTAAATATCGAATAAGATTAATTAAGGAAGAATCAATAAATATAAAATATGCAATTCATTGGGCTAGTGCTGGCATTCTTAATTCTATAATTTTATCAAAAGAAGAAATTGAAACTATTGTTAATGCTCTAAATAAAAATAAAGTACCTTAGACTAATATAGAAGAAGCTTGGGATTACTCTTAAGTGAAGGTTTTTACAAATGGCTCATTTTTATAATATACTTTAAGCATTTCATTGACAAAAGATGTAAATTGCGAAAAACTTCTTATAAAGCCTATTCAAAATTGCCAAAATAACACGATAAAAGATTTCCTATAATGTCAAGAATTATGTAATGAAAAATATTATAGAATAAGTAATACTTGTAATACGTACAATTCAATTTCAATATGTAATGAGAATAACATAATAGATATAAGTAATTCAACCTGTATTCCTAACATTTTAAAAGGCCTTAATTCAACATGTGTGTTTACAAATGTGGCTGTGGATGAAATTGAACCAGGCATCATTTTATGAATCGCTTTGAAGACGCTATCGTAATTGATGGAGAATCACACAACTTTAATGGAACTAGGTGAAATATAGAAATACTTCGTTGGTAATAGACGGACACCACTTCAGGTCCCAACAAACCTGTAGCAGTCATTAGAAGAACTACTATCTCTAGAAATGATGAAGGAATTACACATCAACAACACAAGGCATATCAAGAAAATTGAAATACAAGGAACAATACATATCTTTGTTGTCTACAGTGTTGCTGATAATACTGTGATAATACTTGTGATAATACTCATATCCCTAATCATACTAGCTTGCATGTTAAAAAGAAGATTCACTCAAGTTAAAGTTCAGATTAGAGAAGGACTAGAAAACCATCCGGGATAAAACCAGTCAACTATTACCATTGACCATATTCGCAAAGTAACAACCGATGCGTTCAGAAATCTTCGCGAAGTCGAGGACGACATCGCTAAAGAGGGAGAGCAGTTAACAAGGTTCCAAAGTTTGCGAACAGCCAGACGCTAGCTCAGCGTTTTTAGCCGAGCATGCCAGAAGCAGCGAAAGAATCCGACACCACCGTGGGATCGTCGCTGACTATCCACCGTGGGACCGAATAATATCAAGGTCATCGTTCAATGACATCGAGCGATTAGAATAAGTAGAGTAAGTTTAGTTTTTAAGGTGACTTCGGCTGAGTAACAGCATTTTAGTTTTAAATAAATGAAAAAAATAAGAAATTAAAAGGAATACGTGTTTAATTTATACTTGTTTTATTACGGCCGCTGTGGCATGGTATTGCAGATGGGTTACTGAATATAAAGTTTTTCTTAGATTTACCCGCAGTTCATTGATGTGCACATCCCACAAAAAGTTGCTGTCGATGGTAACTCCCAGATATTTGTATCTGTACTATATCGATAGGACAACTGACTGACCTACTACAGGATAAATTTTTGAAGTGGATTTGCAATTGTGTAGCCTTGAGCGGGCTTGTAGCGGCCTTCGTATATGCATAATTTTTGTCTTGGATCCGTTGATCGTTAAACCATGATCATGTTACTACTTCACCGCGTTGTCGAACTACTCCTGCATAACTGATGTTGGCGTATGCAAGGATCTGTGACGCACCACAATCGCCGTATCATCTGTATATACAAATGGAGTGGTCTTCTTGAAGACTCGTAACAGCTCATTGGTGTACGGTATGAACAGGATTGGACCAAGTTTTGATACATGAGGAACTCCATATTGAACGTTTTCATTTTGGCGGTACGTGTTGTTAAAAAGTGAAACCAAGTTGGACACGAATCGCACCCCACGTTCTTCAAGTAATTGTGTTCAACATCTGAGATAAGCTCTTCTACACATTGTGAACATGGCATTTTGTTTCTCTATTTAGTCTTAACAGATCTTGTTCCTTAACTTTTTTGCTTTTTCTTCATCTTTTTCCTCGAAAAAGTTCTCCCAGGCCAGTGAGTCTCCTCACTGGCTGCTGGCTGGTGCTTTTGCGCGAGCAAGTTTGGTAGATTTGGGTGTAAGTTTAGGAGGATAAAACAGGTGCTTTTGAAAAGCATGAATAATTGTTGTGACTGATGTGCGCTGAGCTAAAAGAGTTTTAAAGCTTACAACCTTATTTTTTTTAGTTAGCAGCCTATGCACAAACCATTTTTTATGGTGGATAAGGAAGTAGATGAGATTGGTCGAAAGAAAGAGTTCCAAGCTGGTCAACGGTGATTAAAAGTTCATCTGCACTTTTTAAAAGAGTCTCAAAAGAATCTTATTTTCCGTTTTCATTTGCTTTATCAATAAAAGCAGAAACGTTCGAAGAAAACTTTTGGAGCTGTCCTGTGCTGGATACAAAATAAGTTCTTTGAAGGTGCCATATAGTCGGTCTCATTTGGGTCAGGTTGACCAAGATGAATTTGCTGCATCTCTTTTATTATTTTCCATGCTACTTCATAGTCTACATTGATTTTAAGCAATTCCTCATTTGCCAGAGTTAGTATAGTACTCTTTTCGTTTCCTCGAAACTAAGAGGTGTCACTAATATATTTCCTTTATTTTTATGTTGCGTTTCCAGCTCATTTCGCACACACTTGGTGAAGTCGATGGCGTCAGGGTTAAACGTATATATTCCACACTTGCGAAATGCTTTTTTTATAATCTCTGAGATTGTAAAAAAACCCATCTTCAGAATTTCGCAAAAATGTATCCCTGTATTTCCCGGAATGCTGTGCCTTTGCTAAGTTCAAAAGCCAGTCTATTAGAGTCTGCTCTTCTGCTCCACTAAGCACAATATTCAGCCCCATTTTTCTTGGCTTTTCCACAATTCTCCCATGAATTCAGTCGTGACTTGTTGTTCTAGGGACTCGGAATTCCTTGCTTGCTTTCCTTATTGACCAATTTTCCACCGTAACCTTTTTTAAGGGTTCATTAAGTGCCTCTTATACTTTTGGGAAGCACGTTTTGGCAGTTTTCAGATTTTCTCCATTTTTGATCAAGCTTTAATAAATAATTGTTTTTAAGCCGTTAATTTGCCCCGAACTATAATAATTTTGATGGCCGACTTCACAAAACCAGTTTCCTAAAGTCGGCCTAGACTAAAAATAAGGAAGAAAAATTAAAAACCAATTATATCTGAAGTTATCTTTGAAGTTGCATGGTTAGCTAACCAAAAAAAAAACCAAAAAAAAAAAACAGAAAAATTACTGAAATAACTGCCATCACCCTATAAAAGCTAGAAAAGAAATAAACCTGTTTCTTCTATCTACCTTTAGTGATAAAGATCTGGCCGCTGTGCTGTACGAGCGCTCAAAAGACAAATCGCTGATGTTGGCTTTTTTTTACTTAATTTTTTATTTTTTGAATTCATTACAATTTTACTTACTAGACAAACATGCTTAAAACTAGTTGTTTAAATAATTTATTTTCACTGTACAATTTAGGATTAAGAAAAATTTTAAAAGAAATTAAGCTTTTTAAAACCGACCTGTTTTAAATAAAAATTATATACTAACTTACATACTATCTTAAAATAACTTAATCTACCTTAAACTAAGCATACGTACATATAAATATTAATGTACACATGCATATGTACATGCCTTAAAATTTGTATATCAACATACACATAAGTACACACAGGTGTATGCGCATACTTCATAATCTTTTTTTTTTTGTATGTACAACCTAATTCTACCTTAAAAACTACCCTAACCTATGTAAGCCGGCGAACAAACCCGAAAATTGGCGGCCAGAAGTGGGATCTGGTCTTGGGCTGTGATGCCAATCCACACGGTACGGAGAAGCTTGGACACAAAAAGCAGAGGTAACGATATTTTTGAATTTATAAATTGAGAACCGACTTCATATAGAAAATACTGGAAATTAACCCACTTTCCTTACCAGTAATTTCTTGTACAACACATGCTGTATGGCAACAATACCGCGCACAGGATAGATCTATTGTATCGGGAAATTCGGGACTAGCAATAGGTAGGAAGTTATTGATTTGATCCTGATATAAAATCTAACACTATCTTGGTAACCCATTGGGAAGTTTTACGACTAGAGATATGTCGTCTGAGGCTGACAGTCTACATTACTGAGTTCCGTAAGGATTTCGTCCACTGCCAGTATCCACATCCTTACAGGGTTCCTCTGAATACTCTCCTGGCAATATTGAAGTACACGGATATTTCTAGAGGGTAAGACATTTCTAATCCTTTCTCGAATACTCTCTGTAATGTTTAGATCTTGGTGGAAACTCTTAACCTCCCAGTCCAGCTTGGATTTCGTAAGAAGACCAGCTGGTACGGTTCTATAATACTGCTGTTCGGTTGGTTTAACGGAGTAGTTAGTACTTACGGTATCTTTGTTCCCAGTGAAATGAGTATCGATCACAAATTTAAGGGTCTTCTCAGCGGATTCCGTCCAGACTCCTACCGATGATTGAATGAACGTTGCGATGGTCGATGACTTTGAAAGTAGAAGTCTTAACCGAACACTGGCACATCTTCGTCTTAATCGTCTTAATCGAATGTTTGCACATCTTCTGCTTACTTTACGTAAGGCTGAAGGGTCCGAGTTCCACCATTGCGGTTTGCTACTTTTCTTTCCAACAGCGCAAGCTGTTGAGAAAGCATAGTTCATAGCTTTTGTAATTTTCTCCAACATGACATCGATCTTAGTTTCCGAGTCTGGCTCGTGTAGGACTTCTTTGTCTATTTTTTTCTGTAGTAGGTATGTCCTTTAACATGTTCCAATTAGTTTTCCTAGCTTTTCGAAATGTTTGAGAATTGAATGTATCGATGGTTAGAAAATGATAACTCACCTGATACTTTCAATTTAGAAACAGAAAGGGCTAAGTCATTTGACACAAGGGTTATGTCTGACACATCCTGTATGAACATATTTATAATAAAGTTGGCCCACATTACAGAGGTTGAGGCTAGATAGAGTAATATATTCAAAAAATTTCTCATCTCTGTCATTGATGTCGCTGCTTCCCCATATAGTGTGGGGTGCGTTGGCGGCTGCACCTATCACTACGGAAATGTTGGCCTCTTGTGAGGCTGTTATTGCTTTCCAGATGGGACTAGACCAATCATGTCAAATTAGCGGCCCCCTAATTATTTAAAAAAAAAAATACGAAAATAAAAAATAAGTAAAATTTCCAATCAACAATGTTGATAGATCATTAAGGTACATTACACAACCGCGGTAAATTTAAGTTGAATAACTTTTACTATGAGCTTAGACATAATTCCCCAACTTTCCCACCCTCCAAATACTTCCTGTTTGAGCTTCGCCAATACCCACACTCCCACATCCTCTGGCCCGGATCAAGATGTTGTGCGACCCGAGCCGATGATCGACCAGGCTGGAGGCCCATTCAAATAGTCCAGTCGAGAACGTAAACATTCAGGTACCTGGTATCCTCCGGATTAGACCGCCGACCTCATTTCTCCGTTACTCGTGAGAATTCAAATGCCAAAAAAAAACAAGAGTTTCTAAAGAAACCAAAGCACAATAAGTTCACACTTAATCAATAACAAAGGCCAAATTTCAATATTCGCTGTTAAAATTTCAAGAACATCGGCATCGCTGCTCAACATCAACAACAAAGTCCACCAAACGCAACAGGTCCTTGGAAGAAACGTTCAGCCTTACCATGTATGAAGATCAAACTTTTACCACTATTATCGTATGCAAAAGACGACCGAGGTTGCCTCTATATGTTATTTTGCCCATTTCTGATTGGTACCATAATGACGTATAATGGGCAAAAAGTAATATCACATAAAAAAATACGAATGGCAACTGTTTCAGAAATCCTTTTCACGGATAGAGGGAGATATGTGAATATAGAAGCCCACCTCTGATTGGTCGACAAATGAGATGAGGCCGCTTATCTCCTTTAGTCCAAAAAAACCTTTAATCATCACTCGCTCCTACTTACTCGCCAACGGAAAGGATCGCCAGGCCAACATAGACAAAGTTAATTTAACAATAAAATACCGTCTTCGAAAGTGTCTTCGAGGAGCCGCTAAGGAAGCTAATTCATCCAAGGAACGTTCGAGAAGTCATCGATGAACTTTCTTTCCGATTTGGTCGTCCGCAATTTTTAATCAGAATCCAACTCGCCTTCTGGGGGGACGAAGCCACTGTGACGTACCCTTTCATGGTACTGAGGATTGGGGTAGTAAGCCCCAGAGATCAAGTTATTGACTGAGTTCATCGCTCTGGCAGTATGGCCTCGAATCAATTTCAATAGGAAATTTTCCACTCGTATCAGGTTCGCCCTGTTGTATAAAACCTCATTGGAGTAGAATTTTTTGTACTGGGACTCTGGTGTTCTGTAAAGGCGAAGGCAAGCCCTAAGACAAGCCCTCTCAAACACCCGAATCTTTTCCATCAAGCTTGCACTCACGTTGAACCACACAGGACAGCCATAGATGAGCATTGGCCGGATGAGGGCCATATAGCAGATTACCTTCACCCTCGCATCGAGTTGGCTGTTGTAAAACAGTCTCTTTGTAAGAGCGAAAGCGCCTCGGGCTCGGGCTGAGCAGCATCTACATGTTTGTTAAAATATAGATATAGTCCTTTGCGCCAACGGTTGCCCGTGGCGTCCAACAATTGAGAACTTTCGACAATTCTTGTTTGTATCCGCCGAAGGCTTATACAACGGGGTCCTGATCAGTATGATTTCCGACTTCTGAAATTTGATATTCAACTTCAGGTCATCGCAACTTATCATGAATGAGTCGAAGTCACCCTGCGCGAGAGTAGTGATGTCCTCGATCTTTTTGCCTGATCTGTACACGATCAAGTCGTCGGCGTACGCAATTACGTGAGGAAGAGAGCTTATTAGATCGCTCAAGAAAATGTTGAACAGGATCGGCGAATTAACGGCACCCTGTCGGAGACCATTTTTTACTTAAAATATACCTGCAGAGGTCACATTGCCATTCTTGACGACGAACCTTCTACCTGTAAGCATGTTACACAGTAGATACAGCAGTGGTTTACTAATGCCTAGCCCATTGAGCTTGTAAAAAAGTCCTTCTAATCATACGGTGTCGAAGGCCTTCTCCAGGTCAATCAGGCAGGCACCCGTACATTGTTTCTGGCTCTTGTTCCATTGGATATCCGACACCAGTTTCGACGCGGCATGAATAGTGTCATGCCCCGCTTTGAAACCGAATTGGTTATCCGGAATAATATGCTTGTCCGGGATAATATGCTTGTCCGGGTAATGTGCATTATTCAGAGCATTGTTAAACAGGATAGTGTACATATTAACCACATCTAGGGGGAGATGTCTTAGCACAATTTTCGAGATCCCGTCGATTCCAACTGACTTTTTCTTCTTTAGTGATTCGAAGACCGCTTTGAGCTCTGTCTTCGCTATGAACGAGGATGACATTGTCTGCCATGTTATCTTCATTGAACACGACAAAGCCGATGTTATCAGATCGCCATTGTTGCATGTCTTCTCGAAGTTGCGAGTTGCTAGATTGTACGCGATTCTCCACGTCGTGGTTTGGGAGAACACTCTTATTCACCTTATACACTTCCTGAAAGACCGCGCCTAGTACCTCCATTTTTTCTTGCGGGTCTTCGACCACATAGAAGGTATGGTCGAGTACTGGAGCTTAAGACACGGAAGATCGCAACGCTTACTGCGAAAGAATTTGTTTATTTGCGGGAACATGCTCGTTGTTGGATCTAACAGCCCGAATCTTATTGCTTCAATGGAAGTTAACAGAAACTCTGTAGTCCTGGACAATTAGTGTTTGAATCTTCTTAATGAGCGATTTCAGTGTCCTAATTTCCTCACCTCGTCTGTCAGTAAACCGTGTATACAAGGTTTTTAATCTTGACAGCAGTCTACTTTTTTGTTGGTGGAGTGCGTCAATTGTCGCATTGCGATATAAGTTTTCGTTATTTGTGCGTGTATACCGTGGTATAGTACTGTCCATTGTTCGTTTTGTAGGGATACGTTTGAACAAACTCTCCTAATTCCGCAATATCGTTGGGGATCTTGATTTCGGCACTGAGTCCGCAATGGTCACTGAGATACCCAAAAGTGTTTAAACAGCTTACAGCTGCAGTCTTGCAGCTGACAGACACAAACTCACAAACGGAGATTCAGATAAAAGCCGCTTCTGGGGAAGGACGAGATCTCTGTTGCTTTCAAATCGAGTCTATACTCGACACTGTGCAAGCAATACCAGCTGTAAAGCTGGTCCCCTCTACTATTGGAAACTATGTTTCCCCAATAACCGTGACGGGCATTTAGGTCCCCGGCCAAAATGAAAAAGTTCTCCTCCGAGTCCAGTCTAAGACATCGAAAGAGTGAATCAAGCTCTGATATAGTCGTTCTGGAACTAGGGGGGCCGAAGGAGTAGACCGACGCCGCATACACTGCGGAGGGAAATGCACACGATACAGGCCTCCAACTCCTGAAACCGTCGTACTTCACTGCTATACACTACTTTGTGTTTAATGTTATTTTTAATGAAGATCGCAACACCGCCTCCACAATTGGAGTTGGGCCGGTCTCTTATAATAACATTATAATTACTGTGCTCCAATGTGCCTCTCTGGGTTAGCTTGGTTTCGCTAATCAGAAATAGCTCTGGGCTTTGATCGTCCAACAATCTGTAGAGCTCGTTTTTTCGCGGGATCCCTATCGATGAATTTGCATTCACTGCAAGGATCTTATATGTGCTCTCCGTCTGCGCAGCCATCAGGACTGGTGACGTGCTTGGTTCTGCAGGAGCACCAGAATTTGGCCTACCTGCTCCTCTAACCGATCCATACGCCTTTCAATGGAGGATTTCCAATCAGGCGTTGGATCGTGTGCTCTTGGCACTGAAGGCTGCTGCACTACCTTCGGTAGCTGCTGCTCTTCCGCGTTCCTCTGACCAGACGCCATTTGGGCATAGGTCACTTGAGGAGTGACGGTTATGGCTGCCCTGAGTGGATTTTTCACTGGGGGCTGCTTCTGCGGAACCATTTTTGCTTTGCGCTCCTGGAATTTAGTGTAACCTCGGTAGTTAGCCGTGTGCCCCGCGTTCCCGCAGAGTACGCATTTGAGCTGACTCTTGTCAGCTGCTCCCTCTTGCCCCAGAGAACAATTATCCGCACTGTGGTTTTCTCCGCACTTAACGCATCGAGGCTGCATTTGGCAGTTAGACGCGGCGTTCCCGAACCTTTGGCAGCGAAAGCATTGTGCAATGTCATCGCTCCTTCGTGTACTCTCCCAGATGCATTCGTGGTAATCTAAGGACTTTATCTTCTTTAGATTATCCACTTTGCTTGTGGGTGTTATCTGTACAATATAAAATGGCAATTTCCGCCCCTTCCTCTTCGCCTTAACTGTGGTGAAGGGCTTGACCCCGACGAACTCAATGCCGTCACACACATGCTCTTTGAGCAGTTGGAGGACCTTCTCCGCTTCGAGCGGCCAAGTAAGCTTCAACAGCCGGGACTGGCATTTTTCGCTTTTTGGGGTGAAGGAAAAGAACTCGAGCGTCGACATCTTCAGATATTCCTTCACCACATTGTAAACATCCACTGTCTTGCAGTGGATTGCGTGTTTATCCACGCCTTTATATTTACTAATGAGAAAGTTACCTGAACCTATGGCCTCCTTGCACAACTTGGCAGTTTGTTCAACATCCGCCTTGTAGATGTTGATTGGCGGAACTTTATTTTTCTTCTGTGGCTGCTGCTGATGAGTTGCTGCTGATGAGTTGCTGGCTGCTGCTGTTGGGTTGCTGACGGCTGTCGCTGTTGTGTTGCTGAACTTTGTGTTACTGAACGCTGTGTTGCTGAACGCTGTGTTGTTGCTGGTCGCTGTTGTTGGTGAACTGCTGGCAGTTGTTGTGGATGTGCTGCTGGCAGTTTCTTTGTTTCTGGCGGCTGTTGCTGTTGCGTAACTGGCTTCTGATGTTGCTGAGGTGCTAGCAGCTGCTGTTGGAGTTCAGCTGGAGGTGGTTGTTGTTGCTGCACTGTAGTCCTCTTATGTTGCGGCTTCTTTGTCACTTGTTGTTGTTGCTGCTTCTGCTGATCCAGCATTCTCCCCGCAATGGTTCTTGCTTTCAGCTCTCTGATTTTATGCAAGAGTCGCTGAACTTTACCCTGCA
The DNA here is from genome assembly GCA_907269125.1 of Eristalis pertinax. Taxonomy (NCBI): domain Eukaryota; kingdom Metazoa; phylum Arthropoda; class Insecta; order Diptera; family Syrphidae; genus Eristalis; species Eristalis pertinax. The sequence goes on along the minus strand of OU026149.1, from coordinate 56,688,221 downwards.
TATCTTCAGCAAGCGTTTGCTTCATATAAAGTACGCGCTCGATTTCATCTTCTGTGTCGGAGGGAAGAGAATCATAGCTGTTGCTGCTAACAGCGAACATGCCTTCCCCTCCATCGGAGACGTACTGCACCGTCTCTTCTCCTACTTCCCCTGACTCAGCTGCTGATGTACTCAACGACGCCGCCTTACTCTGCTCTTCCCCCTGCTGACCTTCGGGTGAGGCATTGGTATTGCGGCGTTTTGCGATTCTTCACTGCGCCTTCTGTGGGCACCGTTAACTGATGGCCTGGTTGTGTCACCGGTTGTTGCTGGTCATTGACCGCTTCTACGCGGGGGGACCGCTCGTGGTCATTCATTTTCCGCACTCACACTTATGTTAGTGTGTGAGCCACGGAAAAAAAAATATCTGGTTGTGTCCCCAATGGGGATCGAACCGGGATCCCGTCGAGTCAACAGCAATGGCTCTACCGAATCGGCGGTACTTGCACTACTTGATTATTGCTATTAACGTTTGTTATTTTGTTAAAAGTCGACACACTCGAAACTCACACTTCACTGTTCAGAGGTCTGTGAACGACTGATCCCTTCAAAGAATCCTGTTAGGGGCGTCATACTTTGCGTTTGCTGTTGCGGCTGTGATCATCAAATTGATAAGAGCAATAAACGTTGGCAACTAGTCAAAAGCAAATATCTGTGCTTTTCGTGCCTGAAGCAAAACCATGGCGCCGCCACGTGCCGAAATAGAAAACAGTGCAGTATGAATAGTTGTCGCAGAGTTCACCACAAACTCCTTCATTCGATTGCGCAGCCAATGGCACATGTTTCCACTGGCCAAACAATGCCATATAGCTTCCAAAACTGTCGTATTCCATCCAACAGCGACCTCCCAGTCCAGCTTGGATTTCGTAAGAAGACCAGCTTGTACGGTTCTATAATACTGTTGTTCGGTTGGTTTAAAGGAGTAGTTAGTATTTACGGTATCTTTGTTCCCAGTGAAATGAGTATCGATCACAAATTTAAGGGTTTCCTCAGCGGATTCCGTCCAGACTCCTACCGATGATTGAATGAACGTTGCGATGGTCGATGACTTTGAAAGTAGAAGTCTTAACCGAACACTGGCACATCTTCGTCTTAATCGTCTTAATCGAATGTTTGCATATCTTCTGCTTACTTTACGTAAGGCTGAAGGGTCCGAGTTCCACCATTGCGGTTTGCTATATTTCCTTCCAACAGCGCAAGCTGTTGAGAAAGCATAGTTCATAGCTTTTGTAATTTTCTCAAACATGACATCGATCTTAGTTTCCGAGTCTGGCTCGTGTAGGACTTCTTTGTCTATTTTTTTCTGTAGTAGGTATGTCCTTTAACATGTTCCAATTAGTTTTTCCTAGCTTTTCGGAATGTTTGAGAATTGAATGTATCGATGGTTAGAAAATGATAACTCACCTGATACTTTCAATTTAGAAACAGAAAGGGCTAAGTCATTTGACACAAGGGTTATGTCTGACACATCCTGTATGAACATATTTATAATAAAGTTGGCCCACATTACAGAGGTTGAGGCTAGATAGAGTAATATATTCAAAAAGTTTCTCATCTCTGTCATTGATGTCGCTGCTTCCCCATATAGTGTGGGGTGCGTTGGCGGCTGCACCTATCACTACGGAAATGTTGGCCTCTTGTGAGGCTGTTATTGCTTTCCAGATGGGACTAGACCAATCATGTCAAATTAGCGGCCCCCTAATTATTTAACAAAAAAAATACGAAAATAAAAAATAAGTAAAATTTCCAATCAACAATGTTGATAGATCATTAAGGTACATTACACAACCGCGGTAAATTTAAGTTGAATAACTTTTACTATGAGCTTAGACATAATTCCCCAACTTTCCCACCCTCCAAATACTTCCTGTTTGAGCTTCGCCAATACCCACACTCCCACATCCTCTGGCCCGGATCAAGATGTTGTGCGACCCGAGCCGATGATCGACCAGGCTGGAGGCCCATTCAAATAGTCCAGTCGAGAACGTAAACATTCAGGTACCTGGTATCCTCCGGATTAGACTGCCGACCTCATTTCTCCGTTACTCGTGAGAATTCAAATACCAAAACAAAACAATACAAAAAGAAAAAAAAACAAGAGTTTCTAAAGCAAACTGCTGATACGGGAAGTTAACACGATTATTATTTCTGCATAAGGTGCACAAAAGGTCCTACAAAGCATCCACCATCCCGAGAAGAGGTCTCAAAAGCAAAAGTTTTCCTTCGAGTGGGCCGCTAAGTTCAACACTCAAGGCTCGAATACCTCAAAATCCGCGTTGCCGGAATTACCGTTTTCCACCACTGCCACAAAAAGTTTCATTTTAAAGCTTTACTTGCCACAAACGGAAATGTACCAAAACACAATGAGTTTTTGTCAATTTTAATACATTTTATTAGATCCACTTTTATTTCAATTATCATCACACTCAATCAATAACAAAGGCCAAATTTCAATATTCGCTGTTAAAATTTCAAGAACATCGGCATCGCTGCTCAACATCAACAACCAAGTCCACCAAACGCAACAGGTCCTTGGAAGAAACGTTCAGCCTTACCATGTATGAAGATCAAACTTTTACCACTATTATCGTATGCAAAAGACGACCGAGGTTGCCTCTATATGTTATTTTGCCCATTTCTGATTGGTACCATAATGACGTATAGTGGGCAAAAAGTAATATCACATAAAAAAATACGAATGGCAACTGTTTCAGAAATCCTTTTCACGGATAGAGGGAGATATGTGAATATAGAAGCCCACCTCTGATTGGTCGACAAATGAGATGAGGCCGCTTATCTCCTTTAGTCCAAAAAAACCTTTAATCATCACTCGCTCCTACTTACTCGCCAACGGAAAGGATCGCCAGGCCAACATACAAATTTTAAACAAAACAAAATCAAAACCAGACAAAGTTAATTTAACAATAAAATACTTAAATTGTTTTTTTACAAAGACGAAGTCTTTTTTTGCTTTAAAAGTCTTTAAAAGTCTTAAAATGTATTATTGGCCATCTTAAACGTTACTAAAATGAACGTCGAAGACAAAACCGCCACGACGCCTGCAGACGGCGCCAGTAGTTCGCAATTAATGAACTATTTTAAGTCCAAATGGAGAATCAACGACTAAGAGAATCCGTCGAACGTCGCAATATCGAAATTCCAGAACGTCGTCAATCGGTCGAAATTCGAGGAACAGCACAACGTCGCCGATCGGAGGAAAGCCATTCTTCGAATTCTCATGAAAATGCTTCCAGCATCCTCATAGAGTCGCCAAATAGTTTTCGGAAGCTGTACGACTTGCCAGCATTTTCAGGAGATCCAGAGGATTGGCCTCAATTTATTTCAAATTATAACGAAACAACAGCCAATTTTGCCTATTCCGATACGGAGAACACAATCCGTCTTCGAAAGTGTCTTCGAGGAGCTGCTAAGGAAGCAGTATCATCTCTTCTAATTCATCCAAGGAACGTTCGAGAAGTCATCGATGAACTTTTTTTCCGATTTGGTCGTCCGCAAATTTTAATCAGAATCCACATGTTTCCACTGGCCAAACAATGCCCGATAGCTTCCAAAACTGTCGTATTCCATCCAACAACGACCTTCTATTAAAAAATACATGTTGCTTGTATTTTTCTCGGTGCCCAAAGGCGAGCTAACTGTTTTTGCCATGTTTGATGAGGGGTCGTCAATATCAATCCTCGAAGACGATGTAGCCAAAAGGTTGGGACTTATGGGGAAAACACAACAGTTAACCCTGCAGTGGTATGGCGACAAGGTTGTTACAGAGCCATCGCGAAGTGTAATCCTTGAAATAAAAGGAAAGCAAAAAGGAGCCCAATCTTACGAAATGTGGAACGTGAAAACAGTGCAAAAATTAAGTTTGCCAATACAAACCTTTCGTAAGGACAGTGTAAGCCACCTGAGACAAGTTCTCATCGAGAATTATAGAGACGTACAACCAGCTCTGGTTATTAGCCTAGACAACTGCCATTTGCATACAGCCATCGACACGGTGGAGGATAAACTGAATGAACCCGTTGGGGCCCAGACAAGACTCGCTTGGGTAGCATACGGACGATTCAGCACAGATACGAAGACCAATCCACTGGTTCTGCACATCAATGAGGTGAACACAATCGATAAACTCAACCAGCTCGTCCAATCCTACTTAACTACCGAAAATTTTGGAGTGGAAAAAATCGACCTCGTATTAGACCTCGTAGCCAATTTTGCCTATTCCGATACGGAGAACACAATCCGTCTTCGAAAGTGTCTTCGAGGAGCTGCTAAGGAAGCAGTATCATCTCTTCTAATTCATCCAAGGAACGTTCGAGAAGTCATCGATGAACTTTTTTTCCGATTTGGTCGTCCGCAAATTTTAATCAGAATCCACATGTTTCCACTGGCCAAACAATGCCCGATAGCTTCCAAAACTGTCGTATTCCATCCAACAACGACCTTCTATTAAAAAATACATGTTGCTTGTATTTTTCTCGGTGCCCAAAGGCGAGCTAACTGTTTTTGCCATGTTTGATGAGGGGTCGTCAATATCAATCCTCGAAGACGATGTAGCCAAAAGGTTGGGACTAATGGGGAAAACACAACAGTTAACCCTGCAGTGGTATGGCGACAAGGTTGTTACAGAGCCATCGCGAAGTGTAATCCTTGAAATAAAAGGAAAGCAAAAAGGAGCCCAATCTTACGAAATGTGGAACGTGAAAACAGTGCAAAAATTAAGTTTGCCAATACAAACCTTTCGTAAGGACAGTGTAAGCCACCTGAGACAAGTTCTCATCGAGAATTATAGAGACGTACAACCAGCTCTGGTTATTAGCCTAGACAACTGCCATTTGCATACAGCCATCGACACGGTGGAGGATAAACTGAATGAACCCGTTGGGGCCCAGACAAGACTCGCTTGGGTAGCATACGGACGATTCAGCACAGATACGAAGACCAATCCACTGGTTCTGCACATCAATGAGGTGAACACAATCGATAAACTCAACCAGCTCGTCCAATCCTACTTAACTACCGAAAATTTTGGAGTGGAAAAAATCGACCTCGTATTAGACTCAGAATAAAATTTGAGGGGTAAAAAGATTCTTGTCGAATATACAAAAAAAGTAGGAAATCGGTATGAAATGGGATTGCTGTGACGTATATACGAAGAACAGATCCAAAACTACGTAGTACATCCATCTAAGTCTGAGAAGCTTCGTATTGTGTTCGATGTAGCCGCCAAAGTCCATGATGTTTCTCTCAACGCACTGCTGATGAAAGGACCAGAACAAGCAAAGTCGCTCCTGTTCAAATTTCACCAAGGGGCAGTTGCAGTAGCCGCTGACCGATCAAAGTGCGCAACGTTTTTTGTGGAGAGACGGGAAATAAAACAAGGCAATACGTTCCTGTATAATGACGTCGATGATATTTGGTGCAGCATGTTCGCCTTGCTTCAAGCTATATCCTGAAGCCATCACTGCCATACTCCACCATCACTACTTGGACGACTACGTTTGCAGCTTTGACAGCGAAGAGAAAGTTGAACGTAACAGCATGCAGGTGACAAAAATCCATAGTGAAGAAGGAGGACAAACCTCTCCAGCAACTGGTACATTTGCAGTGGAAACTTTGGTGGGCATAGTTAAGTCAGGTAAATAATTTGCAAATACCAACTAAACATTTTCACGGACGCCAGTGAAAGTGCGTTTGAGCCGTTGGATACTTGCTAATAGCTTTGCAAGGGGGAGTCGATGTCGCCTTCGGTGCTGATAAGACCAGGTGTGCGTCACAAAAGGCACTCTCCATTCCACGTCTGGAATTACAAGCCGCAGTTCTCGGATGTCGACTACAGAAAAAGATTCGTGCCAACCATCAGGTGGATATTCCAAGTGTGGTATATTGGAGCGACTCTCAAACTGTAATTCTTTGGTTGCAATCTTCTATGCGGAAGTACATACCATTTCTCGCTCATATAATAGCGGAAATCTTAGACAAGTCAGAGGCTTCAGACTGGCATTGGCTTCCAACCGATCTGAACGTAGCTGACGAAGCAACGAGAGCAATCAATCCTCCGAAGTTTCTTGCTGATAGCCGGGGGCTAAGAGGACCTGAATTTCTTCACCGGCCCGAACATCTATGACCACGCTGTCAAAAGCTCTTGCTCACAGAGATATCAGATGAAGAAATCCGTCAGAGAGTTCTTCTTATGAATGAGGCAAGTATGTTTTCTATAGATGTGTCTAAATACTCTTTTTTCTTGAAGCTGAAACGAGTTGTGTGTAAAGAAGATGACAGCCAATTGCCTTGGCTGGAAAATTCCTTTGCCGTCAAGCTCAGCATGATGCCTTTAGTTCTTAGATGTCATTATTAAAAAGCGGTAAATTCATTCCAAAATCCAATGTAATTTACCAACTTACACCCTGCCTGGACGATGACGACTTATTCCGGGTAAACGGACGATTAGATGCAGCACAGTGTTTGCCACTGGAAGCGAGACGACAAATTATCCTTCCACAAAGGCATCCACTCACTGAGCTCATCGTTCATCACAATCACCACAAGATGCATCATCAAAACGACTCGTTGACACTGAACGAAAGTCGCCTCTGTGCTGTCCTCAAAAATATCGAAGGAAAATGCCACAAATGCAAGCTGAGTCCAGCCAAACCGAGACAACCACTTATGGGACAGCTGCCACCGGACCGAGTTACACCATTCGTTCGTCCATTCAGTTACACCGGGCTGGATTTTTTCGGTCCATTACAGGTCACAGTTGGTCGCCGCCATGAAAAAAGATGATGGGCTCTATTTACACGCCTTACAATCGGAGTAAGCTGCCGATCTTTCTACGTATGCCTGTCTGTTGTGCTTTCGAAACTTCATAAAGCGACGCGGTGTTGTGGTTCTTATTAGAAGTGACAATGGCACCAATTTCATCGGTGTCCAAAGAAAACTCCAACAAGAAGCCCGACTCTTTGACACGGATTGCCTTCAAAGTGAAGTATCGTCCAGAGGAATTGAATGGATATTCAACTGTCCGCTCAACCCTAGCGAAGGAGGCGCTTGGGAACGTATGGTGCAATCTGTCAAAAAGGTGCTATCAGCAACGTTACTAGGTAGTACCATGTGTTGTAGCCGAATTGCCACTCACATCAGAAGACGAACCACTCATCCCAAATCACTTTTTTATTGGTTGCGCAAAATCAACCCAGACGCCTAACTAAGACGACTCGCCAATTTGCAGCCGCAAACAAGGGGAAGTATTGAAGCAGCTTAAAAACAGATTCTGGAAGCGATGGATTCTGGAGTATTTGCCAACGCTTACAGGAAGGTCCATGATTCCTCCACTTAAAACTGACGATCTAGTTCTAATTTGCGACGGTGCTCAACCACGTAATAAACGGCAACGTGGAATGATTGTGAAAGTGTACTCAGGGAAGGACGGTCAAGTAAGGAGTGCAGAAGTGCAACCACCAGGTGGAGTACTACGTCGCCCAGCTTCAAAACTGGTCGTGCTGGACATTGGTGGTGAATCTCTTTGAGAGTTCACGGGAGGTGGGATATCGTAGAGATCAAATTTACGGATAGAAGGAGATATGTGAATATGGAAGCCCACCTCTAATGGTCAACAAATGAGAAGGGGCCTTCTATATCCTTTCGTCCAGAAAATCTTTAATCGTCACTCACTCTATTGTCAGCCAGCCAACGGAAAGGATCGCCAGGACAAACATATAAATTTTAAACAAAACCCGTGGCCCGTGGCGTTGTGGGTACGTGCGTCGACTCCTACGCTCTTGGACCAATCTATCTAGGTTCGGTCCCTGGTACGACAAGAAATACTTTTCACGGCCCCAACTCTTTCGAGCTTCTCAAACTTGACCGTTCGGAGTCGGCATAAAACTGTAGGTCCCTTCCACTCGTGGTAGAACAATAGCACGCACAACACGAGTAGTTGCTGAGAAGCTAGGCCCTGGCCATCTACGGGCTGTAGCTTCATTATGTTAAACATGAAATCGCTTGTGTGAATGAATATGCGAATGGTGTTGAAAAAGAGGCACTAAGGCGTGAGTTACGATACCGTCCTGCCCATCATCAACACCTAAATAACAACCGATCACCATCAGTACCAAACAGCCGACGTGATGAAAAGGGACCAAGGATTGTGATCACGAGCGGTAGATGAGACAGATTCGGTAGATCCAGAAATTAGGGAGCATAGAGATAGCCGACTTCACAGCTGATTTCCCCCTAGTCATACGAATTTGACACATATTCACCTAATTTTTGACGGTTATTCACGAATTTTTGATAGTTATTTACAGGTCATCGAACATTGTCTCATATTCACGCACACTTGTTTGCAAAAATCAGTACCCTACGAAAATGGCAGCTGATTCGTGAATTTCTGCCCTCAATAAAGTCAAAATTCGTGAATTTGACATTCATCAGTAATTATATATTTGGGGGCGTTCTTGAATTATAATCACAAATCCAAATTCAAGATTTTGTTAAAAGTTTTATCGTCTGAGAATATAAAATTTTATCAGAAAATTTATTAAATTAAATATTAACGATTAGATTGTATATTTGCATACATATATTGTATCAAGCCAACGGAATATGTTTAAGGGTTGTGTTATTTATTTATATAATACAGAAAATAAAAGATTATTTTTTAAGTACAAATATATTCGTTGTTGAGGATGTCACGTTCGAATTAGTTCTAGCCGTTGCCCAAAAACGAGATCCTATTATTTCAGCATTATGTCTGAATTGGAACAAAACGAGAGTAGTCTCTATGAGATAGTGAATGGGTTGAACTACTTATAGCAAAGTCGATAGCAGTGTTAGGTTTTACGTCCCAAAGCAAATAGAACAGCAAGTTATTCAGAAACACCACGATTCTCTATGTCATCTTGGCGTAGAGAAATGCTTTAATTACCTCAACAAAACTTACTGGTTTCCGGGAATGAAAAACAAAATAAAACCCCACATTTCGAATTGCTTAAAGTGCATATACTTTTCAATAAATCTGGAAAAGTAGAAGGACGACTGCGTAGCATTCCTAAGGGCAAATTACCATTCGACGTCATGCATGTTGACCCCTATGGTCCACTATCAACTACGATTGCCAAGAAAAAATCTGGTTGTGATAATAATTTTGTAAAACTGGACACAGTGAATACAAAAAGAAGCTCAAATTCAATTGCATGCTTAAAATTATACTTTTCCACCTACAGAAACTTAATTGTCTCCGATCGAGGATCTTGTTTTACTTATCTCAAGAATTTCACGACTTTCTACAAAATTCAGATATCAAACACGTTAAAATAGCTACTCTTTCTCCGCAGTGTAATTGCCAGGTACAAAGAGTTAACCGAGTTCTAGGCCTATGTTCTCACAAGAATGCAATGAAAAATCAACTGGTCGCAGTATTTAGCAAAAATTGAATTTGGTCTCAACAACACAGTCAGCAAAAGTACCGGATTTACACCAAGCATGCTTCTCTTTGGGATCAATCAAAAGGGAATTCTGTGACAGTCCCTAATGTTTATAAGGTGATTTAGTAATGCTCAAACATAGATACTACACCAGGAATCAACAAGAAGTTATTGGCTAAGTTCAGAGGCCCTTACGAAATCATTAAAACATTACCAAATGATAGATACATTGTTAAAGACGTTGATGGTATTCAAATTTACCGCACTCCATATAAAAGTGTTTGTTCGCCTTCTAATATGAAACCATATGTTACAGAAATATGATCACACATTTCTACGTGGTAAGTCCACATAAATGTATTGCACTTTATATTCTAATGTAAGTTTGAACAATAAATCTCTTCGTTAAAACAAATCATTATCTATGTACCTATGTATTCGTCATACACGTGCAATTTGTATAAGAAATATTGTCAAAATAAGACAGTACAAAATGTTATCCAAAAAATTTAATGTATGAAACATACACTCGATTGAATTTAAGATAACGCATATGTAAATAATAATTTATTAAGTTGGTAATCGAGGCGATTATATACCAGGTTTGGCCGAATCGTAAGAAAATCATGGCAACACTTATCATACCTATCATATCAACTGTTCTAGTACGTTATATTCAGCAGAGCTCTAGCTCTCTCTAGCTCTCTCATAATTGTTAATGAGGAAAGTCAGTTCGATCTCCGTCGTCGTTGTGTGAATTTTAATTGTTAATAAATGTAACTAAAGAGCGAAGTCGAATTTTATTTTCTTTCTGTCCTTCAATCGTATTGTGTTATATATCATACCAAAAAATAAGGCATTGTAGCATATCCAGGTATCCAATTAATTATACAAATTTTTCATATCCAACTTCTCATTCACCAAAAACAATTTTTTTCCCGCTGAGAAAAGGTAACACTTTAGGCAACGACTCTACAGGAAAAATATTACAAAGCCTCAATACACCACACACAAACATATTTCATAAGACAAACAATACCCCAACCCAATATACCAATTTTAGGAATAAATATCCTCCTACACACCCTATCACAACCCCACCTTTTAAACAAAATCCTAGTCCACAGACCAGAAATACAAATATGTATTAACTTTCAGGAAATCGTCAACCAAAATAAGAACTCCTTCCAAAGTCAAATTAAACAGCAAAGAACATAAAACGATACAATAACCCTTTCAAACAATTAGATAGTTATTTTAACAATGATTCAACCAATATCATTTTTGCAATATAGCCTCGAAGAACATCTACATTACCGTTTATAAACATAGCATCCCCATTTGGAAGACCCTACGATTACTGTTGGATACAGGAGCATCAACTTCCTTTATCAATCCACACAATGAACAGCTCAACTGCGTACCTACAACCATAACTACGATATACCAATTTTCACAGAATTCAATCAGAAAGGCTTCCTTAATTTCATTATTTTTAGATTCCACAATTGTCTCGATGGTCTCCTCGGGATAGATGCAGTCCTTAAACTAAACGCAAAAATAGAAATAGAAAAAAATCCTTGGCACAAATAATTCTGTCATAGACATTAAACTCAAACCAAATGACTCCTCTATTTAAATAACAATTCCGGCCTATTCCAAAATTCTTGTAAGACTTCCTGTGGATAAAAGAAGTGACGATATTCTTACAAACTCTTTCGAACTGAAGATAAGCGCTTGTACTATTCAAGGTGCTTACAGAGCCCATAGTGGGTATAGTACAGTAGAAATTAAGAATTAAAGAATGAAGTAACATCAACGAAAGCTTAATCTTAGAAGAACATTTACATGTGGAAGAATATGACCCAATGAATTTCATTGAACTAAAAAACTAGGAATTACAAAAAATAAAAATGAAAACACTAACAAGGAAAATATTACTCATTTAATCCGAACCAATCAACTAAATCCAGAAGAACGGGAACAACTCTTGATACAATACAGTGACATTATGTACTTAGAAGACGAAACATTAACCTTCACAAATCAATTCAAGCACAATTTAATAACAACGGACTAACTACCCAAACCATATATACACAGGAATGAAAAACAAATCTCAAAGATGTTAGAACAAGGAATTATTAGACAAAGCTTTTCACCCTGTAGCTCCCCCGTCTGGATCGTCCCAAAGAAACTAGACACGAGTGAAAAACAGAAGTGGAGAATGGTCATTGATTACCAAAAGGTCAATGAAAAGACATTTTGGAAGTCGGTGTTATTACACTTCATGAAAGCGAAATAACGCCGAACTTTGGAATTCGGCATTGTTTCGCTCTCATAAAGTGAAATAACGTCGAGCAATTCCTGTGAAATAACGTCGAACCAAATTCAAAGAGTAGGCGATGGAACTTTGCAAAGTCAAATGTAGGCCAAATTTGAGATTTAGCCTGTAAGAAAATCTGGTGTACTTGAAGCATAGCGTGGGTGGCTCGCTTCGCTCGATAACAGGATTTTAATCCTTTTTCGGTAGGGTTTAACCGCTCACGCGTATGTAAACAACTGTCAGGCAGGCGCCTGGAGCTAAATTCCAATATTCGGCGCTATTTCGCTCGGTATTATTTCACGGCACCTATATTTTAGCACTTTAGATTTAGCAAGTGGGTTTCACCAGATTTAGAAGGACTCTAAAGACATACAAAAAAAGGCTTTTACAGTGGATTGAAATATGCTCCATATACTTTTAGTCTTCGAAAAGTTACGTAATTCGAAGTTAAAAATCCAAATGGACAAATGCGAATTTCTGCAACGTGAAATTGCTTTCCTAGGTCATATCGTCACTTCCGAAGGTATCAAACCAAATCCAAACAAGATATATGCCAAAAACTTTCCAATCCCGAAAACCACAAAAGAAATCAAATCCTTCGACGGTCTAATCAATTACTACCGAAAATTCATAAAGGACTTGGCAAAATTAACCAAACCCCTCACAAAAACTGCTTGAAAATAAGAGTTTCAATAATTATAGATATCGGCGCTTTTGAAACCTGCAATCATTTCTTAATATGAATAATGATCGGATCCTTACTCACTCCGACTTCAATAAACCTTTTATTCTCACAACAGACTCAAGTAACAGTGCATTAGGAGCAGTACTATCACAAGGTCGCATTGGAAGTGATAGTTACCCCAGTCGTACTCAATGTTCAGAATGCAACTACTCAACTATAGAGAATGAACTTCTTGCGATTATTTGGGCCACCAAATATTTTCGCCCTTACCTTTTTGGCAGGAAATTCAAAATTGTTACTGATCATAAAACTTTAATTTGGCTTATGAACTTAAAGAAACCCAATTCAAAGCTTTTGAGGTGGAGGCTTAATTTGGCTGAATATGAAGTCGAAATTGTGAACAAAAAAGGGAAAATATACACAAATGCTGACGCCCTTAGTCGCATTAATATAAGTAATTCAGATACAAATACTCAAGAAGTTTACAACAATGCCGAAGACCTAGAAACAAATCACAGCACTCAGGAAAATGTAAATTATGGAATAGCCATATCCGGGCGGCCGCTGAACGACTTTAACATGCAAACTATACTACAATCCAACGAAAAGGGAGTACCGATGACTGTAGAAACCGTTTTCAAAAACAAACAACGACGAATAATATGGAGAATCAACAAAGAAATAATGATAAACATCTTCAAAAATTTCTTACCACCTATTAAGCTTATTGCTAGTGGTGTAAATACTAATGATATTTTTCCTATTGTTCAGTCTACTTACTCTAAATACTTTTGGCGAAATAAAGCATGTCGCCTAGTTTGATATTTTTGAATGATATACATACGTAAAGTTGATGATCAAGTGAGGCGCATATACAATAAAATGTGTACAATATAATATATTTTAAAAACAAAGAAAAAAATAAAATAATGTGCATTCTGCGACCCCTACTGCTGGGCATTCCAGACTATGTGTACAATTAAATATACTAAAAACGAAAAAAAAATCATGTAAACGGTTTTTCCAATAAGTTTTTTAAATAAAACGCAAACCATTTGAGATATTCCAAAAACTTAATTATCGGCTTGAAGTAAAATCAAAATATGTATGAATGGAACTCGACTACGTTCATATGGCCACCGCGGGCACGTTTGGAGCAATCGTTGCGTTGGACCCAATTTTCAACGACTCGGACACACATTTCAGCCGAAAAGGCCGCTATTTCTCGTTCAATGTTGACTCTGAATTCTTCAAACGTCATCGACTTGTTGACATAAACCATTGACATAACGTAGCCCCACAGAAAATAGTCAAGCGGCGTTAAATCGCACGAACGAGGCTGCCAATTTCTCGAGATAACACGCTCACCATACTTACTCTTCAATAAATCGATTGTAACGTGTGCTGTGTGACTTGTGGCACCATCCTGTTGAAACCACATGTCGTCCAAGTCCATATCTTCCAATTCGGGCCAAAAATAATCGGTAATCATGGCGCGATAACGCTGACCATTCCCAGCAATGTGACGATCATTATCGTCAACAAAAAAATATGGCCCAATAACGCCGCCGGCATGCAAACCGCACCAATCAGTTATATTTTTTGTGGATGAAGTTGTGATTCATGAAGCACATGTGGATTTTGACCCGACCAATAATGTATATTTTGATTATTGACCAACCCATTAAGCCAAAAGTAAAAGTGAAAATTGAAGTTAACGCTCTTAAAGTTGCGATCACCGACTCCGAATTTCGGTAGAAATTTTTTATAATTTGTAGACGTCGCTCGTTCGTGTACATTACCATGATGAAAATGCTGAGTATACTGAATAAATTGACAGTGACAGTGTGATGATTAGTGAAAGAGTGCGTTCACAAGTTAAATTCAAAGTGGTCAATACACATTCTGCAACCCCTAATTCTGGGCAATACAGAAAAGTATTTACACAAATAAAAAAAGACTAAAAAAGCCAACACTTTCTTAATATCTTCTCCACCTACCTACTAATTAGAAACAAAATTGTTGATCGCATACAACGAACAGTTTAAACAAGACTTTAGCACCCCTTGCCCCAAAACATTAGTTTACAGTACATCCGTAACCAAATTGATCAAAACTATATACTCCTTTTACTAATGTGCCCCCGAGTCTCTTTTATTTCTACCCCAACAACAACTGGGTCAATTGCAGGAATGGCCCTCCTATGTAATTGCGACAATTTGACGTTGAGGTCAATGAACTCAAATTCCTGGATGAAATACATGTACATACCACCAATCAGCATAATTCATACACCATACACAAATTAAGTCCCACACCTGCAAAAATTCGTGTGGCATTATGGATTAGTTCGAAAACCATATCTAAACAGAAGCTTTCCGAACTAATCCATAAAACAACTTCATGAAATGCCGAACAACATCATCATCAATGTCATCAGCAGCACTCATTATCATAGCAATCATCATAAACTCATCAACAATTAGGAAGTACACCCAGAGATGCAACTTACAAGACCTCAATCTTTCGCCCCTGCCCCATCATCATCATTTTGGCTGTCGCTCCAACTAAAGGGGGGAGGAGTTACGATACCGTCCTGCCCCTTTTTCAACCCCTAAACAACAACCGATCACCATCAGTACCAAACAGCAGACATGATGAAAAGGGATCAAGGACTGTGATCACGAGCAATAGATGAGACATTTTCAACGGTAGATCTACGATCCAATTAACAAACATCCTGAAAAGGGATATTTGTGATCAGTAATCACGAACAGTTTCAACGGTAGCTGTACAACGTCGACAAACCAATAACGACGAGAAAGGGTATTTGCGATACCGACGGTGACGATAGGGGATGTGTGCCGATCGCACACAGGAGTCAGTTTGTACATCGTTACTGAATATTGTAGCATAACACACACAACACGACGATGGGGAAGCGATGGAAAAACACTTATAAGAGCGTGTGTAACTTGTCACCAGTAGGAATAGAGCAGCAATCAGAATCATTTAATTTATAACATAAAAGAGACTTAAGAATAAATCAATGTTTTCTCAATATTTAAACATATAAATCGTGTCATTTAAAATATCAACTTAGCCGTAGAGGCGATTTTAACCTATAGCGAAAAATTAGCAACCCAACGCTTTGCTGTTTAAATCAAAGTCAATCGCAGTTTGCGACAGCGATTTTTCAACCGCTGTGAAGAAATCGCCATTTGTGTTATTTTTGCTCAACTATAGAGTGTTCTCCACATCAGCGCAACGAATCCAAATATGTAAGTTAAGTTGCGAAATATTTCTCTCCCTGACATGTGTTCCACGATGGCATCAAATCACCAGCATCATTCCCACAAGCGGCAAAACGCTGACCTAGCGTCTGGCGAACCAGAGACAGTATTGCAACCAGCTACATTCCATCACGTACGGCATTCGGAAACCCGAGCGTGGGAACTGTGGGAACGATCCATCAACTCAGTGCATGCGAGGTGTATTTAAGGTAGTTGTAAGCAAAATTGTAGTGCAGTCTTAAGTTAGCGTGTAAGGGGTAATTATGCCCAGATAAATAGACAGATAAATTTTTTTTAAAATAATAGAACACAGAAGTGTTTAATTGGCGCCCGGGACCAAGTGCGCAAAAAAGTTGAATATTGAGTAAAAGTTAAGCCAGTCGCCTAAAGTAGCCGCCGCGCTTTCAAACGCCAGTCGCCTCAAGCAGCCGCCGCGCTTTAGTAAATTCCTTTCTCATTCGTTCATTCGTGTAGCCAGTCACCTCAAGCAGTCGCCGCGCTCACGCTCCCGCACGCCTATTGGTCCCATGGAATCGTGTTGTGGTGAAAAAATAATATAAGGGCCTCGGAGTGGCTCACATTGTGCAGTGTAAAGTGAATCAAAAATTTTGTGACATTGTGACTTTGTGAACAAAACGGTAGTTCATCGGAACTCGCCGCACCACCCGATCTCCAGCATCCACAACCCGGAGGAAAACAACAACAAAGATGTTTTGTTTTAAATATATAATTTTTTTTTTTTAAAAAATTGCTAAATTGAAACTTATCCATTTTATCCGATCGTTAGCAAACATATATTTAACGTAACATAAGCAAAATGCCAGAAGCAAGGTCACCACTCTTAAGTCGACTGATCAGTCCCCACCCCCAGTTGCTGACGCTCAAAACGTCAATCCCCCAGTGTCTCAATCTAGGCCATCCAGTTCTGGACAAAATCCTGCCCCACCAAACGTTAATACCCGCCGCAATGTGATCGATCCTGATATCTCAGCCCAATCAAATCCCTCTCATACCGACGCGAACGTCGACCCAGTGTCAACCCCTGACTTTGATACTTTGATCTCTTCCATAGTGGGCAAAATATTAGAAAAACAAACCCGATCTATAGTAGAAATGGCACTTAACCCCAATGCGGAGCGATATGCTGGCGTGGACGAGACTATATTGCCGGAATATAGTAATAGAATAGACGACCTCGATAGAATTCCAGACGTCGTCCGTTGTTTGAGGAACTTTTCTGGTGATCCAGGCGAATTTTCGTTTTGGAAGAAGAGTGTAAATCGCGTGTTAGAGATTTATGAGCCCATATTAAGCATATTAAGCATATTAAGTGTCATCCGCAACAAAATCATAGGACAGGCAGATACCGCTCTGAAATCGTACAATACCCCACTTAACTGAGATAGCATTTCACGGTGCCTTGCCTTACACTATGCCGATAAAAGAGACGTTTGTACCCTAGAATACCTGATGACATCTCTGGTTCAGGGAAACAACACAGTCCAAGGCTTCTATCAAGCCGTATACTCGCATCTTTCGCTGATCCTTAACAAGATTGCGTGCATTGACGTTAGTAGAGAATCGATGAGTCTGCTTACGCAAACTTATGGAGACAAAGCCTTAGACACCTTCATAAGGGGTCTAAAGGGAGATCTACCACGGCTCTTAGGAATCCGAGAACCAGTAGATTTGCCCCAGGCACTCCACCTCTGAAATTGGAAAACCAGAATTACAGGGCAAATCACGCGAATAGCAATCAAGGAATAGGAAGAAGGCCTCACCCTCAACAGCGTTATCCGATCAATGTTCCATGCGCAACCCCAGTATAATCATCAACGTTATTACCAGTCTCCATTCCGTGCACCACTTCCACAACAAAATCGTAAAAATGGTGGTAATCCTAACAATTTCCAACGTCAGAACTTCTCTGGTTTTAATCAAAACCGTCAAAAATTCGGACAATCTCAACAAGGCCCACCTATAAAACAGAAACCAGTAACCCAGGGACGGAGTAATCATGCAAGAGAAGTACACAATCAAAATCGACAAAGATTCGGCAGTGCTTAAGGCAGGACATGACCGTTGACCAACCAAGGACATGCAAAGCTCGCGAAACCCCTAACAGCCCTTTTAAGACTGACCACCAGCCTCTCACATACGCACTCAGTAACAATAACAACAACAGTAAAATGAAGCGGTGGAAAGCAATTCTCGAAGAATACAATTATGAATTGCAGTATAAACCTGGAAAAAGCAATGTTGTAGCAGACGCTCTCTCCCGACCTCCTTAGGCATCGCAGATAAATTCTCTAACTACCACAGAACACAGCGACGAAAGTTCTTCCCATAACCTAATCTCAAGTGTTGAAGTGCCAATTAACGCCCCCAAGAATCAAATATTTCTCGAAGTAGGTCCAATCACAAATTCGAAATAATCTTTCCGACGTATCATCGTCATACAGTTAGCGAGCCCGAATACAACCGGGAAAATCTTAAACGGATCTTGAAGGCTGAAGAATGGATCATGGGAATAATACAGGATATTTATCCGTCAAACTTTAACAGTTACAAGGTAATATTTACACAAATGCAAGTAGAGGACATATCGAATGAACAAAGGCAAGAAGACATCATAATCGAGACTCATAGGAGAGCACATAGGAACGAAAAAGAGAACAAAGCTGAAATCCTCGAGAAATACTACTTTCCAGGTATGGCCAGGAAGATTCGTAAGATTCTGAAAACATGTAAAACATGCAAACAGAATAAATACGACAGGCATCCCCACAAGCCTGAGATTCAATCCACTCCCATTCCAACATATCCTGTGCTCACAGTTTTGGACAAGTTTTCAAAATACGTCTAAGTGAGAAACATTAACTCGAAGTCCGCTGAGGATGTAAGACAGCCTATTCGAGATATACTATTTGCATTCGGTATACCAGACTGTCGTGATTGACAATGAGAAATCCTTTAATTCGGCCTCAATCATTTTCATGATCGAAGATGAGTTCGGTATTCAACTGTTTCGAACGCCACCTTATACGAGCTCAGTCAATGGTCAAGTCGAGCGGTTCCACTCATCGCTTGGCGAAATAATGAGATGCCTCAAATCCGAAAATGTACACCAATCCTTCACGGATCTTCTCGAAAAAGCAGTCTATGCTTAAAACTTTTCTGTACATTCAGTTACCAAGAGAAAACCGGTTGAGTTATTCTTTGGCAGGAGGGTAAGCACCGATCCAAAACAGCTGGAAAAAGCGAGATTAGAAAACATAAAGAAACTCACGGAAAAATATAAGGATCTAAAATATCACAACCAAAGTAGGCAACCCATAAAAGCCTATACATCAGGAGATATCGTGTACGTCAGAATAAATAGACGTTTAGGCTCCAAACTTACGGCAAGATATAAAAAAGAAATAATAGCTGAAGATAGGGTCACTACCGTACTAACAAAATCAGGGAAAGTAGTGCACAAGTCGCATATCAAAAAATAAACCAACTGTTTTTTAGGTTAATGGCGACAATAGGATACGTTGTATCTGACTACCAGATAGTTGACTACTCTAACGCCCAACTTCTGACTTTGGACAACGGGACAGCAGTTTTGGAAAACGGAAACTTCAAAATTATTCATTAGGTCTGTTCCCGTACCCAAAATAAACAACACAAAACAGTACAAAACAACACAAATCTACGAAAGTCTGTTCCCGTACGCCAAAAAATTTGGTTTTATGTCAAATGAGCGCTCTCTCGAGAGAGTAAAAAATTCCCCCACCCTGCCCATTTCAACACAAGAAATTTGTGTGGGCAGTTTGTTGGTCTTCTGCCAAATCAGTTGATGTGCCATATAATTAGATTTGTTTTCCCGTGCTTTTGTGGATAATACAGTCGTCAATTAATAAATGAAAATGAATACCACGGAATACAACAATAATATGGATGGAGAATTTTCACCCAAAACATACCACCGTCTTCAGACAGGTAATACGATTTGCTTTTTTACCACCTACATAAATATAATTTCTTTGTAGACCAGGAGTACCGGGATCTATTTACTCAAGATTTGATACAATCACAGGGAAATGAGTTCATTCCTAACATTGTGATTAGATCCAGGGAAAGTGATCCGAATGTCGAGGCTGTTGGTGAAGTAGTCAAAGATGTTTGGTTGGAAGCACCAACAAAATTGCTACTTTCATTGGTGGAAGATCTACGTCCGAAGGTTGGAAAAACATTCGACCTGAAAAATAAAACAAAAATGTGGCAACTAATTCAAAAAAAGTTATTTGACGAGGGCTACACTTTCACTGTAGCCCATGTTCAGGGAAAATATCGCAGTTTGGAGCGGCGATACAAAACTTCAAAAATGCACAATGAAAGAACAGGAAGGAATAGGGTCCTTACCAAAGGTATGTTTATTGGAAACATTTTATATTAATTTAATTATGTATTTGGTTACAGCGAGTTAGATAAAGTCCTGTCCGAAAAGCGAGGAATACATCCAGAATATATACTGGACAATGAAGCACAGGGCGTTTTAGCAAGGGAAGACCTTATAGCCAATGAAAGCTTTTTAAAAAAACACAGAAGTGTTTAATTTGTATGTATCAAAAAAATTCAGAGAGAAAGAGAAGACAAAATTCCTGAATACAAATATGTATGTATGTATGTATGGTTAGGTGTTCAACAACATTCAGCGCACCATCGTTCATTCCACACTTGTTGTTGTACTTGTAGTACTCGGTTCTGTATTGTATTAATTACAGATGACACCGCAGCCGTTAACTTCGAAACGCTGGTTTTTGGATTGGACCTAATAGTCCGAACAATAAACCCCTCGTTATGTTCTGAGAGACATATTTTTCTTTCACTTTCAGCTCTGTTTTTTACTGTCCCTTCATATCTTTTTTTATTTATTATTTTTTGCACCATTGCATGCGATCGCCCTACAGTTTCTCCTACTTTTCGCATCGACGTTGACAAGCTATGTAGTTTGCCTTCGCATGCTTTCCATTACTTCGCACCAAGAATAAGATTCATCGGTTCAGGTGTTCATGTGCAAACGCTACTCAGATGGCATCTGACTGAATTGACCCTACTGGTCAAATTTGGTGGAAGAACTGTAATTGTCTGGGGTCACTTTTCTGGATGGGGAATAGGGCCAGTCTTTAGAATTATTGGTATTATGATCGGTGTAATTATTTAGAGATACTAAAATCGGATATGCTGAAGAGGTGATGGTATTGATATGGAGGTTTCGACAGGACAATGATCCAAAACACAGAAGCAAGGTAGTTAGAACCTGCATTGATACCAACGAAGTCGAGGTTCTAGATTGGCCTATGCAGTCTCCAGACTTAAACCCCATAGAGAACTTGTGGGAGATAGTGTACAGGAGAATAAACCGGAACCAACACAACAATTGAGATCAGCTTTTCGAGGCATCGGAAGATATATGGAAAGATGTGCCTATAAATATAATAGACAACCTACTTATGTCCATGCTAAAAAGATTCATGGCTGTGATTAAGGCGGAAGGGTTCGGAACGAAATATTGATGATTTTGATTTTTTTAACTTTTTTTGAAGCGATTTTGTATTGGTACATAGGGTGTGCTTTAGTTTCGTCGCGGTGATTTTTTTCTTTAATGAATTTTTCTATGTTTAACGAATTGTTTTATTGGTTTGTAGCAAATCATGTTATGTTTGCTTGCTTGTTTTGATTAACAAGCTTTAAAAAATGAGGGAAACAAATTTCATTTCATTTTCGTAGCTTCTCTCTGTCACTTGATACAAATATAAATAATACAATAATTGTATCTGATTAAAAAAAACTCGATTATTTACTCTTTAGTATTTATATATGTTTTTAAATACTGCACCAAATGTTAACCCTCAAATCTTCTAGGAATAAATTCCACAAACATGCTTAATTTGTTAACATATTTGATAATAAAGTCGTCTACCTGGTGAGCGTGGATTTTTAACTCCTCACAAATTATGAAACAAACAAATAGATAAATTTGACTGATATTCAATGGTGGAAAATAGAAAGTAAGAAGTAAGAAGTAAGAAGACCATACATGTACTTTATCCTGTATTCAAACCTTGTTTAATATGTTGTTTTATTCAAAGTCTCTGATGCACTGTATTGCGACATGAGCGAAACACAAATTATTCGGCAGGAAGAACGTGGTCATCTTCAATATGTATTAGGAGTTTATGCTTGATAACCTTTGCAAAACATTTGCTTTATTCAGTTAAGAGACTTATGGGTCAGTAGCTAAACGGATTATTTAATGGTTTACCCGGTTTCAAGAAGGGGGACAATAGAGATTGCTCCAGCTACAGGGGCATATCTCTTTTAAGTATCCCCGGGAAAGTCTATGCTAAGATGTTGGAAGCTATGGTCGAGCCCAGGATGGGGGATGAACAGTGCGGCTTTCGTCCCGGCAGAAGTACAACCGACCAGCTTTTCATTCTAAGAATGGTACTTGAGAAGGCTTGGGAGTATGCCAAACCCATCTACAGTTGTTTTGTAGATTTGGAAAAGGCATATGACCGAGTCTCTCGAGGTAAACTCTGGAGTGTCCTGCAGGAGTATGGGATTGATGGTCCTCTTCTGAGAGCCATTCAGTCTCTATACACAAACTGTAGCAGCTGTGTTAGGATAAACGGTGCTAAATCAACACCTTTCACCGTGGGCGTTGGACTTCGCCAAGGGTGTGTCTTGTCACCTCTGCTTTTCATTGTATACATGGACTGGATGTTGCAGCGCAGCCGAGGTGAGGAATGTTTCACATCTTCTTTTTGCAGATGACTTAGTTATCCTCACATCCTCCCAGGAACTCCAGCGCGCACTCGATAGGCTTGTGGCCGTATGTGCTGATGCTGGAATGAGGGTTAACGTGGACAAATCGGAGGTTATGGTCATTTCCAGAACGCCTGTTCAATGCACTCTGCATGTTAGTGGAGTTCCATTGAAGCAGGTGTCTTTTTCACGAGTGATGGAAGGAGTAATGCTGAGCTTTCCGGTAGGATTGGTCAAGCTGGGTCAGTTTTGACAATGCTTGGTAGTTCTGTAATCAGAAAGGCCGAGCTTGGTGTCAAAGCCAAGTTAGCGGTTTTCAACTCAGTATTTGTTCCAACTCTCACCTATGGTCATGAAATTTGGGTAATGCCCGAAAGAGTAAGATCGCGAGTGCAAGCTGCTGAGATGAGATTTCTTCGTGCTGTTGTGGGAATTACTCGCCGGGATAGGGTGAGAAACACGGCAGTGCGCGAGGAACTCAACATTGAGCAGCTGCTTCTTCGAACGGAAAGGGCTATGCTTCGGTGGTTTGGTCACGTGGCACGAATGTCCCCATCATCACGACTTCTGAGGCGGGCGTTGAATGCGATTCCATCAGGTAGGCGACCGCTTGGCAGACCCAGGACGAGGTGGTTGGACCAAGTCCAAAAACTCGCCGGGTTACGCTTGGGCATTGCTCCTGATGAATTAGAGTCGATGGTGGAGGATCGAGTTGCCTGGAGATCCCTCGTGCGCGGCTTACCCCCGCGACTCCTTTAGTGGATCATGCGGGTCAGAAGATGAGTTGAATAAATTTGATTCCAGCTTGCAGAAGATAATCACCCCTATCGTAGAGTACTCCTAAAGTTATGTTTCGTATAGAACTCCGCTAGAAAAAGGAAACACTTATTTTTTTCTTTATATAATTTATTTTATTTTAAATATTATTTGTTTTATTTAATTCACATCAAAAAATTATATCTAGCTCTATTTCACAAAGGAATTACTTTACTGTTATATATAAATACATATGCATATATATTATATTATATATTATATTGTAGTAAGAAAGCAACTATCCGGGATCAGTTCAGGGAACTGATTAATTCAATGTAACTAAATCCCGATCTTGCAATAATTTATCGAAAACGACCCCCACTCCTTTTTATGTGAGAAGCTGCTTCGTCCTCATTATCAAATGCATTCAAGTATGAGCCTATACTATTTCATTTATCTATTATTTCATTTATGTATTTGGCTTACTTAATTTAAATTTGGAATTTTTTTCCAGCATTAATAGCCGTCACTTATCACACACAGCTGTTTTGTGAATTTGAAATAGTCGTCGGTGGGTAGTCCATCCGCCGCATTCTACGATCCATATGCCTAAATACTTCGTAGTCATTGCCACTGAATCTGACGAAATTTGACAGCGTAAAAGCGGCGAAACAGAACAAATTGTCTATATTAAATCGACAAAATTTGACTTTGCTTTTCTCTGGAATGCTTCTTGCATTCCAAGAAATTGTTTTAAGACTTGCACTCATTACTAAAGCCCATATGACACATTTTCGCATTTTTAATGCAGCTTGGTAGGAAAGAGACAGCAATTATTTTGCAAAGGATCATATACTGTATGGGAGATACATGGATATGTGTATTATCAATAGTGTGGTCTGCATGGATTTGGTTTTCAAACATTGAGTTACATATTTAATGCATTTGTTTTTGTTGGAAGTTTTGACATTTAATAGCGTATACCCACACACCCGTAATGGTAACTTCAATAATTAATTTTGAAGTGAATTGCTGTGATTTCATTTTCAGTACTTTACAAATGTAAAAGAAAATACTTAACTGAAAGTTGGGCTCTAACGTTTAACTGCTCCGATCTTCTGTGCGATGTGGGTTAAATATGCTCAGTTTTGTTGG
Organism: Eristalis pertinax; assembly: GCA_907269125.1. Taxonomy (NCBI): domain Eukaryota; kingdom Metazoa; phylum Arthropoda; class Insecta; order Diptera; family Syrphidae; genus Eristalis; species Eristalis pertinax. Next base: position 56,663,708 of record OU026149.1, on the reverse strand, counting down.
ATAATTTGTTGTTATATGATGGTAATCCCGTTATCCTATTATGAATGAAAGATACTATGACCACCCGATCCGGGTGAAATGAAGGTAGCCGATAAACCGAAATCCAACAAAGCTGCTGGATCTGATGGCCTAGCGGCCGAGCTTTTCAAAGCGGTAGGCGATGACTTAGTAATAAACATGCACCAACTCATCTGTAAAATATGGTCGGAGGAAAGCATGCCCGATGAATGGAACCTCAACATTTTTGTCCGATCAACAAAAAAGGGTACCCTCTGAACTGCACCAACTATAGACGCATCAGTCTTTCGCCGTGCTATGTGCCGTTCGTTAACAAACTGGTCGGTCCATAGCAATGTGGCTAAGAAAATCTACCATCGATTAAATATTGACACTACGGCAAATTTTGGAAAAAAAGTCCATTAGCAGTAGATCGATACCCATTTCCTTTTCATCGATTTTAAGCTATACAGAGCAATGTCTAGTTTTGGCATCCTTACGAAATTCGCCCATTTATGTAGGATGACGACGGAGAATGCAAGCCGCTCTATCAAGGTCGGTAAAGACGTAACCGAGACTTTTGATGTCAAAAAAAGGATTTAGACAAATCGACTTCTTTAACATCATTCTTGAAAGAATTCTAACTCGCACACCAACACCAGAGGAACATTCTTTCAGAAGTCCGTTCAACTACTAGCATATGCCGATGGTATTGATATTATTGGAAGAACGCAGCGTGTTGCCAATGGCACTTTTGGGAGTATAGCGACGGAGGCCCCGAAGATGGGTTTAACTGTAAATGAGGGCCACACCAAATATATACTGTGAACGCGAAAGGTCAACCAACCCCGACGTCTCTGGCAGTAGGCACATATAAATTTCAGGTAGTCAAAGACTTTATCTACCTATGAATCGATCTTAACTCGCACAACGACACCAGTGTTGAAATCAAACGAAGAATAACTCTTGCCAATCGCTGCTACTTTGGGCTAAGGAAGCAATTGATAAACAAAGCCCTCCCTCGAACGACCAAAGTAACCCTCAATAAGACCTTAATTGTCCCAGTCCTGCTATATGACTCAGAGGCATGGATTTTGTCAAAAGCGGATGAAGTTACTCTTGGTTGCTTTGAGAGGAAAATTATTCCGCTGATTTTCGGTCCTGTCTGCATAGATGGTGAGTGGAGGAGAAGATATAAAAACTTCAGCGACAGTTGAGGTGGAAAGGGACCTCAACTAACTATGCGTGCGAAACTGGAGGCAGCTAGCTAAAAATCGAGCTGGCTGGACACGCTTTTTGGACTGGACTGGACTTTAGCGCCACCTTAACTAAGTAAGGTACTATAATGAAATGGGCTTACGGTACGATCAACGACGACAGAAGTATATTCATACTACTATTCAAACTTTAAATCAACAAATAAAAACAAACAATCATTTTAATGAAACTTTTAAATTAATCAAAAACCAGCATTGAATCAGATCGATTGAACGAAATTAGTAAAATGGATTTTTTAGCAAACACGTGTTAATTTAAATGGATATCAAATAGATCAAGAATTTTAACAATATTGGTGTCTCTTATTATTGCTTTCATGGACGTTTTCGAGTTTATATTTTCTAAATTTAGGCTGTTCTATAAGATTTATAATTCTTAAGTCTACGAGATTTATAATTCCAAATGTAGCTTTTCTTCGTAATTTTCACTTCTAAAATTACGTTTGTCTACCATCTTCTGTTCGCTTTTATATATCTTTGCTTAATAATTCTATTTCCTGATGTGATGGGAGTTATCTTTTTTGTGGAATGGTAAGCATTATTGTAATATTTTACATTTGTGTTCGAGTAGGGAGTTTTTATCTAGGTTAAGAGTCAGAATACTTTCTGCTATTTTGTTATTTAACCATTCTATATCCGAATCCCCAGTACGACTGTTTGGTTTTGTTACATGGTATTTTATATTTTCTTCTGTGCAAATGATAATTTTTTTCGAATTGAAGAAAACATTTTTTTTTTGCCTTTTATTGATCAAAATTGCTTTAGTTATTGTGGTAGTTCTTGTCTTCCAGATAAAAACTGTCTGTTTGAACATAATCATCATCATCATCATCATATTCTGACCCGCATGATCCACTACAGGGGTTGCGGGGGTAATGCACGCACCAGAGATCTCCAGGCCACTCGTTCCTCGGCCATCGACTCTAACTCATCAGGCGTTATGACCAAGCGCAACCAGGCATGACCAAACCATCGAAACATAGCCCTTTCCGTTCGAAGAAGCAGCTGCTCTACTGCTGAGAGTCATTTCATGACAATAAGTGAGAGTTGAAACAAATACCGAAATGCAAACCGCTAACTTGGCTTTTCAACCAAGCTGGACCTTCCTGATTACAGATCTTCCTAGCTGTTTCAAAACTACATGAACGTTAAGCATTACTCCTCCCATCACTGGTGAAAAAGACCCCGGGTTACTTGAACTGTAACTAATGCAAAAAAACGATGACTCTCACAATGTGAAACATTCCTCGCCTCGGCTGCGCTGCAACATCCAGTCCATATATACATAATGAAAAGTAAAGGTGATAAGACGCACCCTTGGCGAAGTCCAACGCCCACGGTGAAAGGCGTTGATTTGGCACCGTTAACACAGCTGTGTGTATATAGACTGAATGGCTTTCAAAAGCGGATCCAAAATTTTCATTTCATTTCATTTATTGATTTTAATCGCTGTACATTAAGAATACATTATTCTTTTAATAGTTCAGGAACATTATGAATATAATACAAGATTTTCATTGACATGTTTGAAATTAAATGATATCAAATTATTTAAATTATAATTAAGAATAGAGTAGATTTGCAAAGATTGTTCAACTATAAAAATATAAAATAATAAAGAAAATATAAAAACAAACATTTTTAGGAAATATTTCAGTTCGAACGGAGAAATATGAGAAACAAGTAATACAAAATTGTCTGTACTCGTGCTTAGACCGTACCTGTAATGGTAGGTGATTACAAAGATGGACAGCATGAATGATGAAGTGCCTGCGTGACATTAAACATGTATGAATGGAAGGACTCAAGTTAGTATTACGACTCGATCGACAGAAGGTGATATTTTCGTAAAGATAATTTAGTTGTTTCTTGTGAATAATTTTGAAGAGTAATATGCACGATCTGTAGCTTAAGAATGCTTCCACTTCGCATCCTAGGAGAATGCGACGTTGTTCCGAGACATGTTCAAATCTGAATAGTTTAAAATCATACCGTGCTGCTGCTCTTGTCAATTTGTGTTTCTCAAATAGATTGATAATTAGTTCTTTGTTTCATGCTGCTGAAATTTCTGTCATGGATGTTCATGGTAAGAATCTCTGACGGTACCACGTGTACTTATGTATGCGTTTGTGTGGAAAGATGATAGTAATTATGGACATGCCATTTGCACAGAAAAAGTACAACAACTTCTCTCCGTTCGCGTTCTGATGGGGATCACCGTTCCTCCGAATCACACTACTCCATGTCCTTACATCAAGATACATGAATCAATCTCAATAACGCCAACGAGATGTGGTTGCATTGCCGCTAAAAAGAGGTAGTGGAAGCTACCTTAGGCTACCTACCACCCCCGGTATGATGGCGAGTGTGAGCTGAAGAAAAGTGTAACCGACGAGGCATACCAAAAAGCGCTGCAACGGAAAACAAGAGCAGCGCAAGAGGAGTACCGGGCTAGAAGACGGGAGGAGAAGCTTCTACGCCTGAAGAAAAGGTCTCTCGCATCCTCCCAGCTCAAGGACATCGAAGATTCTGGGGACTGACAAAAACTGAAGCCCGGCTTTAGGCTTGTAGACTCTAAAGTGGTGTCAACTACAGTAATTTTTGAGAGATTTTTTATAATCCATTAAATTACAAATTGCAGCCCATCATTTTCATTTCATTTTAGTTTATTTTTATTAACTTAATTCATAACAAATACTTTAATACTAGACAAAAATGCTTAAAACTAGTTGAACGAACATTGTTACTACTTCTAACTTACTGGCCCTAGGCGGGCACTCTAAGCTAAACTTAATCTTAAACTATGTCTTTCGACTTATTCTAATAATGCATTTGGAAAAGTAAAAATAAATACATTTTTTACTTTTCCAAAATTAAGAATTAAAATTAAGAAAATTATAAAAAACTTAATATCCGAACTGATTTTACTAAAACTTATTTACTAACTTACATACTACCTTAAAATAACTTAAACTACCTTAAACTAAACATACATACATATATATACGTGTATCTTATAAAATACGCACATATATATGCATATGTCCTTAATATATATACATGTGTATACACATAAGTACACAAGTGTATACATGTGTAAACTTTTCCACATTCTTTTTTTTTTTTTTTTATTTTTTTTATTTTTATATACATATGTACAACTTAACACTACCCTAAGATATGTAGGTCGGCCATAGGTTGCGGCTGATAAAATGCGTTTAATCAGCTGCAAGACAAAGAAAGATATGCACTGCCCGTTTTTAACCCTAGTCTAAAGGGTTCGGTGAGGGAGTTCCCTCACTGCACAGCCACCAGAATTTTCGGTGTTGCATTGCAACGTCCCGAACATCTCGCCTTGATACCGCCGTACTGAACCGGAGGAGACCCTCCTCAGCTCGTTGTGCGACGGAACGGTCGTGGTTGAGTCGCCCATCCACAGTCGAACGGGCGATGTTGAAGAGGAGCGGTACAGCATTTTCATTTTGTATCAGACCGTGTTTGTCCAAATGGAGAAATGCTTCTGGGGGGACGAAGCCGTTATGACGTACCCTTTCATGGTACTGAGAATTGGGGTAGTAAGCCCCAGAGATCAAGTTATTGACTGAGTTCATCGCTCTGGCAGTATGGCCTCGAATCAATTTCAATAGGAAATTTTCCACTCGTATCAGGTTCGCCCTGTTGTATAAAACCTCATTGGAGTAGAATTTTTTGTACTGGGACTCTGGTGTTCTGTAAAGGCGAAGGCAAGCCCTAAGACAAGCCCTCTCAAACACCCGAATCTTTTCCATTAAGCTTGCACTCACGTTGAACCACACGGGACAGCCATAGGTGAGCAATGGATGAGGGCCATGTAGTAGATTACCTTCACCCTCGCATCGAGTTGGCTCTTGTAAAACAGTCTCTTTGTCAGAGCGAAAGCACCTCGGGCTCGGGCTAGAGCAGCATCTACATGTTTGTTAAAATATAGATAATGATCTAGCCAGATCCCCAGGTATCTGACTACAGTCCTTTGCGCCAGTGGTTGCCCGTGACGCCCATCAATTGAGAACTTTCGCCAATTCTTTTTTGTATCCGCCGAAGCCTTATACAACGGGGTCCTGTACAGTATGGTTTCCGACTTCTGAAAGTTGATATTCAACTTCCAGTCATCGCAACTTCTCATGAATGAGTCGAAGTCACCCTGCGCGAGAGTAGTGATGTCCTCGATATTTTTACCTGATCTGTACACAATCAAGTCGTCGGCGTACGCAATTACGTGAGGAAGAGAACTTATCAGATCGCTCAAGAAAATGTTGAACAGGATCGGCGAATTAACGGCACCCTGTTGGAGACCATTTTTTACTTCAAATATACCTGCAGAGGTCACATTGCCATTCTTGACGACGAACCTTCTACCAGTAAGCATGTTACCCAGTAGGTACAGCAGTGGTTTACTAATGCCTAGCCCATTGAGCTTATAAAAAAGTCCTTCTAATCATACGGTGTCGAAGGCCTTCTCCAGGTCAATCAGGCAGGCACCCGTACATTGTTTCTGGCTCTTGTTCCATTGGATATCCGACACCAGTTTCGACGCGGCATGAATAGTGTCATGCCCCGCTTTGAAACCGAATTGGTTATTCGGAATTATATGTTTGTCCTCTGTCCAGTTGGTCAGAGCTCTATTTATCACCTTCTTGAATACCTTGCTGATGTTCGGAAGGAGACTAATTGACCGGAGGTTGCACGGATTCGAAGAATCTTTAACTCGCTTGGATATGGGTTGCACAATCGCAGTTTTCCAATGTTCCGGATAATGTGCATTATTCAGAGCATTGTTAAACAGAATAGTGTACATATTAACCACATCTAGGGGGAAGATGTCTTAGCACAATTTTCGAGATCCCGTCGATTCCAACTGACTTTTTCTTCTTAAGTGATTCGAGGACCGCTTGGAGCTCTGTCTTCGCTATGAACGGAGGAAGAACCCCTTCGTCGGCGATGACATTATCTGCCATGTTATCTTCATTGAACACGACAAAGCCGAAGTTCTCAGATCGCCATTGTTGCATGTCTTCTCGAAGTTGCGAGTTGCTAGATTGTACGCAGTTCTCCAGGTCGTGGTTTGGGCGAACACTCCCATTCACCTTATACACTTCCTGAAAGACCGCGCCTAGTACCTCCATTTTTTCTTGCGGGTCTTCGACCACAAATAAGTTATCGTCGAGTACCGCGTTGTCCGGATCAATACCTGCTGTAGTCAGTATATATATATATATATATAACAAATTGCAGCCCATTAACTGGAAGAAGTACATTTTAATAAAAATTCTTTAAGGAATTTCACTGAATTTTGATTACAGGTGGCAACTCAGAACTAAGAAATTCGTTGGTTGATTTGAAACATTACTTACTTTCACTTTGTTTGTATAATTTATTTTTTAATGTTTGTAGAATTTGTTCATGAAAACAGTATAGTTGTTGAAAAGTGTTGCGAGCCGCAAATAATCATGCGGAGGGCCGCGAGTTTGACATGCCCGTTTTAGAGGGTTTATGAAATTTTGTCCAATAATAGCATCATATTTTTTATTGCGGTAATATCATAATTTTCCAAGAAAAATTTCCAGAAATATTGAACTCAACAGGTATTGGAGTAACTAGTTTATTCGTTACTTTATTAATACCGTTCGATGCAGTAAAATATAGAGGTAATTATAGCTTTTCTTCGGAGACGTCTCGTGCCAAATTTGGTTTTACGATACTTGTATCCGACTATGTGTCTATTAACCATCTAATTTATTGATTTTTTGTTTTTAATTGAATTATTGGTAGCTGGGATCAGGTCCGGACTCATCCGTCAAAGTCATTTGGACTAGGGATCGTCCGTCTTGTACAGTAACCGGTACAAGAAGACTAAACCTCTAAAAAATAATTTCTAATCTAGTGGTGGAACAGCATACGCCGACAGATGCATGGATGGATCCATTGGGAGGAAACTCGAAGACCTGTACGTAGTCCCTGGTGAATGCATTAAGTTGAATTCTACCGAGAGAAGCCGTTATAAACTGGCCATTCGCAGAGGCGAATCTAGACATAATGCCCTAACTTGTCGGTTTCTGTAACTGCTTATCGACAACTTATTAGCAGATCTTCATAGATCTGGTTACACTACTATAGGTTATGCTGATGACTTGGCGATTATTATTAGAGGAAACGACAGTGCACTAATACAACTCGCGGAATGGTGTACCACAGAAGGATTATCTATAGGATATAATCTATAGGATCTATAGGATATCAAATGTCTGGGACTAATACTAGATAAATGACTTAACTGGAACGCGCATATTAAGTCCGCCATAGAGCGTGCTACGGCAGGACTTGGGGTTTCTCTCCCAAAATCATTGTACACAATGCTGGCGATACCCATTATTACATATGCAGCCATTGTTTCTTGGTCCAAAACACTCCAACTAACGCAAATAAGTTGCAGAAATTGCAACGTATTGCTTGTCTTGGAATAACATTTGCCATGCGCACCTGCCCCACAACAGCTCTAAAAGCTTTAGTCGGGCTACATCCCTTACCAATCTTCATTAGGAAGACAGCTGCTAGATATGCCATCAAACTGCAGTTTGAGTATAATTATAAACCAGATAGCTTAACAGGTCACTTCGGCATACTCAACTAGATCCATATTTTTTTAAAATGCCGGATATAATGGTCAGGCAACACTGTTTCGGAAGGCGTTTCGAAGTTGAAATATTGGACCACGCAAGCTGGTCCAATGGTGTACCAGAACAATACCCTAGAAGTCTGGTATGGTACACAGACAGATCAAAGATGGAATCCGGAGTGGGAGCAGGATTGCGCCAGACAAAACTTCCACAAAGGCATTAAGGGCGCTAATATACTGATATTCTCAGATAGTCAAGCAGCACTAAAGGCACTCTCGTCTAACATTTTGGACTCAAAGATAGTCAAATGTTGCTATGACGCTCTACAATCCCTTGCCAAGCTCAAAAAAAGTGAAACTTGGCTGGGTCACTGGACAGAGGGGAATTGCAGGCAACGAATCCGCTGATAAGCTCGCGAAGGCTGTCTCGGAATCTGCATTTATCGGTCCCGAACCGTACTGTAATGTCAATTGGACAGCAGTCACAACTCTGATTAACGAATGGGAAAACAAACTTCGCCTAGACCAGTGGACATATGGTCATGGTATTAGGCAATCGAAATGTTTAATCAGGCCTTGTTCATATAAGGAAATACTCAATCTTAACAGAGAAAACTTGAGATTGCTAACAAGCTTTCTTACATGCCATTGTGCCTTCAGGCCACCTTAACAATTTAAACCTGTGTCAAGACGAATATTCGAAGAGGATGAAATTTCTGAGCACATTTTGTGCGAATGTCCGGCACTAATATGGTTAAGGAAACGTATCTTCCATAAGGAGATACTCAGTTTAGTGGGTTTAGAAAACTCCACTACTAAAAACTTACTAGCTTTCATGAGGGAAGTAGTATGTCTTTTGGGATAACTCCAACCCTCCGATACAATAGATCTATCCTGGTCGCTTGCCTTTACGGCATGGGTTATACAAGAGGAAAAAAAAAGGTTGGTTTCCTGAAGCTCGATTGTAAAATTTATGTTTCATTACAAATTATCAGTTTCCATCGGGATTCGTCTAATTTGCCGAAATTATAGTTTCTGTATTGCCCTGATTATTCGTTTCTCCTAAATTGTCCCGAGTTATTATTTCTGTATTGTCTATACTGTTGAGTTATTGCTGTCCAGAGCTACTGCTCCTATATTATCTCGAATTTTCATTTTGTCATTGAAATTTTACACTATTGTCACGTGAAAATCCTCTGTTCTGTGTTCAAATTGCATTGAACTACATATTTATATTCCTAATTTCCGATAAATTGTACTTGTTATTACAGCAATGTCTTTTATTTTTTGCACTAACATTCCGCTAAACATATCTAGTTGCGCTTCTATATTTTCTACAAATACAATATATTCTGTAATATCCTCAACTAGTTTTGTTAGCTTTAAGTCTAGTTCAAAGATTCTACTTACTTTTAGAGAATTTATTTTTCTGCCAATAGTCAACTGGTCCTTTGAAGGTCAAAAATGTTTTCTGAGTATCGTCTTGCAGGCATCGCAGGTTTCCGTTGGATTCATGTTCAAACAATTTTTGGCTCCTCCCTCGATCTTCAGGTCGTAAATAGCTCTAAAAGCTTGAATGGCTTCGTTTTCGTAGTCATCCAGAGCTTCTGTAACGGCATTCTCTCCCCCTTAAATGTTGGAGGGAAGAGAATTTTCCTCCCGATTCTGGACCTCTCATTTTTCCTCACTATTTTCGTAAAAGCAATTAAGCATTATTCAATTTGGCCTTGAGCCAAGTTTTTTCTGTCAAATAAATTGTCTCTTTTTTGTTGCATGTCAATTTTGAAAAATCTTTTGGTAGTGAGGAAACAACTTTCCATTTTCCGTGATAAAATAATTGTATATAGACTTATGCACTTTTCACACTTTGTACTTTAACCTAACATGAATTATACACACATCGCGGTTTCACAATTACAGAAATCAAGTTCATTCATCGGTTGCATCGTCGATGTTGCATTATTGTTTAAAATATTTTGGATGATCGTCGGTGTTCCACTTTCAGTTCATGCCCGCTCAAGCAACGTCCGATCGGACGTACATAACGAGAGATGTACATTACAACAGCTATTTGTTGAAAAAAATATTGGATTTATTTTTACTACTATATGTACGTATTTTTTTTTATATAAAAAACCTTCCTTAAACCTTTGAATGTTGGCCACCATGGTCAACTATTGAATAAATTTTAAAAAGCAAGCGGCGGCTGTGACCTCATTTTGTGTGACCACCACTAAAATTACAGTCTTAGCGGGGATCGTTCTACCGAACCGGAGCAGATCCTCGTGACTGCGAGCGACATCTCGTAACCAACCAACCGTGTCTAGATACAATAACGATTCGAGAGGAACGTAAACCCTAAAGATCAAATTATTGGCCGACTACAAAAAAGTATTGACGCGCAGATTGTAGTTGCCGTCATATATTCTGGCAGCAGCATAACCGGATTACTGATAGATTATCTTAAGAAGTAGAATCGTAAGAATATACAATATATGTATCGCATATGAAGCATTTTAAGATTTCTGAATAGCTAAATGGTAGAAGTCTTACGATTTACGTTTTTACATACAAAGTGTTTCTGTTTTTAAAAGTAAGGTTCAATTTTAACGCAATGCGTACCACCAAACATGAAATTTCATACAGAAATGTTGATTTAAAGAAACCATTATATGTATATTATACACCATTTCTATAAAATATGACGATGGTACTTTCAGGCACCAGCTGTCCACTCAAGGGTGGATGCTGGGAGGGAGTAGTAAAACGTATGTAGTTCCATCTACATATGAGTAATATACAACAATCTTGCAGACAATTTCAGAACCCACTGCTTATTGCCCACTGATATGAGCGATCTCGCTTCGCTTATCTCTAGTCATCTTTGAGTCGGGAGTCTCTAAAAGAAATACCTGTGCCCGGCACGGTTAAGAAATTAAATTACTAAACAGATGGCACTGAAAATAATTTCAGAATGGTCTTAAAGTTGATTCCAGTTGATATGCTACCCCCAGCTACCTATGCACGTAATGTCATGTATCGTCAGTTGAGCAGTAAAATGTTTTAGTATAGCTGCCCCATTTTTCTTACTCTCGCTTGTCAGATTGCACACACATGCTGTCATCGCACCCGAGTTTGTGTGCATATTAATTTGTCATACAATAAATTATTATAGTTACATTTATTTTTACCAAAATATGTAATGCAATTGGATGTGGTTATATATAGATATATATATGTACGTATATAATTTCGACAACGAAAAGGTTTACAGCATTGGAAATTTATTTGGATGTAAAAACCTATGATATATGATTTTTTAGCATCCCAAACATGTACGTTGGTAAAAACCAAGCTGTACAAAGCTAAATCAATTATTTTATAAAAAAAAATTAAAGGTCTAATTACGGCTTTTGTAATTCATTTCACGGAAATATTCCACGAGTTAAAATTGTTCTTGTCGAAAGATAATTATATAGAAATAGAATAGGTAGCCTAGCTACGCTCAGCTACTAATAGCAATATTTATTCAATACATAATCAGTCCTTTCGTACACCCATCGCTTAATGGAAATGGGTCACTTATTTAAATGTAATTACAGTTAATATTCTCCATTCATCCCTTTAATTAAGTAAAGTCTTCATCATTTCTATATTTATCGTAAATTAATGTTGTTATATTAACTCACTCACTGTTTAGAGTACATATATACAACTTTCGAATTAAATGATGGAGAAGTGTAAGGATTGTCGAATATTGATTGTTCAGTTACGCAGGTATGTTTTTATAAGACTATATTCTAAGCTTTATTTAAAAAAAGCATATGATTTCAAATATTTTAGATTATAATATAGAGACTTTATATACAACATAATAAAACAACATATGCAGCTATTAAATTTTTAATTTGAATTTTTAATAATAGTATTTGTAAAAAAAAAAATAAGATGCAAGACTACAAAGTAAGGTTTGGCCATATTATCCATCTGGTAAATATTTCCCGTACTTAGTATATGCATATGTCCTTCAATATATATAACTGCGTAATTATTTAATAAATAAAAATATAACTATATACGAAGTATAACAAAACAATTAACAAAAACCCCACAAAGTAATATTTATGCGTAATTCTTCTGGTAACGAAGTTCTCCGCCGACATCGTCTTCACCCTTTGTCTTGTATTAATGTTTTCTATTTCTCGGTCTTATTCTCTTCTTCCGCCTGATGGCTCTGTTTTGTTATTTACCTTCTTGCTTATATTTTTGTCTTTATGTGCATCGGCCACTTGCAGGCGCTCTTTTCAACTTCGTAGGATAGTGGTGGACCCGAAATGGCTTTTATCGGTGGACTGTATTTCATTTACTAAATATAACACCCGACATTTTGTCGTAGGTAGTGGTATGGAATGTTGAAAGCATGCCACCCATATATCGTCAGCAGCAACGTCCAAATGCCCTTATAAAGCGCAATATTAAAATTTTTAAGTATTGCACTTATAAAATAATTTGTATAATTTGACGATACGACATCCAAAGCTCGGACATTCCTCTGTAAAGAAGATTGAATGTGTGTTGCAAATATTGTATCACATCACTTACGCCTTTTGTTTTCTGAGGGAAAACTATACACATAATCCTGAAAGCAAGATAAAAAGTTATCAAATTGAAAATGAGACATTCTGTAGTTAGAGTAGTAGTGTCGAATTTTATATATAAGCCGTTAAATGGAAAATGTTCTGGTTACGAATATAACGGAGTGTGCGAAGAAAGCAAATTTTAACATACATCAGTGATCAGTAGAGAGCAAGTTTATTAATTTCATTTACGTCCAAATTAAAAAAAATCGAATGTCTGACCTTTCCATGGTAACTAAGTCAAATGACAGCTTATTGTACATTCTGAGGGCAACTTCTGCGTAGGAATTTGAATAATAATACGCTTTGAAAGAGGGTAACAGCTAACTGCATACTGCAACTACAGAGAGATGGGTAAGTGGCGTAACCACTCCTAACAAAAAATACGTTAAGAAATAGTTGTTTAGGAAATTTACATATGTATCTTAGAATTTACGAAAAGCCTAAAACTTCTTCAAAATCGACGCTCTCTACAAGTGGTTTTTCTTTTCAATTTACTATCCATTTCAGTTCCAAGGTATTTAAAAAGTTGGGTTCTTTTTATATGAAAAGATTTGTTGTCCCAATCGTATAAGGTGGAGTATTGGTTTGCCTTGCAGGTATCTGGGCTAAGTAATAAGTGTTGGCAACAATCCCTATGAAAATTGAAATATAGATTCGGAGACTTCAAAGAGCTACACATCAATATAATCCTAGTTTTGTTTAGTTGTTCTAGATTATGGCTTATATTAGCAAGTAAGTCTGGGGGAGAACTTTCAGAATAAGATCTTGCTATGTCAACAGCAAATCCTGTACCATAACACTTAAACAAGAAACGACGCTGTTCCAGTTTTCATTATTTTTCAAAAAAATTGGAAAAGACTGGAATGAGAGAAATATGCCTATAAATGCTTCGAATAGTACTAGCACCTTTCTTTATAATAAAATAACATCAGCTACTTTAAGAGCATTGGGAAAGATACCGCTATATAATATCAATAAAAAAATATTGCGATAACCTTCAGAGGACGAAATTGTAATATAAAAGAAGCCGCTGCTTTCTATTGAAACATTCCTCCTACTCAAGCTACTGTATGGAGGAATATCGGACACTTTACCTACTTTTAATAATATTATAATAGTTTTAGAGTAGATCGGTTTTTTTATACATGGGTATAGTTAATGGTAGTCAAGAAGTGTTGTATATATGCAAATTCATGACAGATTGTCTTACATATTTAAGACACAAAGTTTACTTGTTATTAAAATAATATGGTGTTTAAATATAGCATGCAACTGACTACGGTATACATTTCACTGACATGTAAAAAATCAATATGGCAGAACAAATCGACTACCTTTGAATTATTTTCAAATAATCTGCTGATGTTTTTATTGAATAATATTTGATACAAGTATGCCATGAGAATGAAAAGCGCAACCAGCGTTTGCTCTTATATAAGCATTTGTGAGCTAATCAGTTTTTGCGACTGTTAGCTTACTTGAAATATGCAAGCCAAGTTAGTTAACTCCCTACGAATACCAAACACTATCTACCACCAATTTCACTACTGACAACTCGCAGAGATTCTTTATCTATACACGACCATGCACCTTTTTGATGTTAGTGAGTCCCTGGATTCGAGGATTCATGATACATAGATGCATGTATTTATAGATCTGCGAAACATTTCAACTCCCGTTATACTCGTAGCTCGATTTCCCTGGAGCACTTGCCAATCGATAGTGGAATGCATGTTCTTAATGGAAATAGTCGCCTTGTTACTCGTAATTAAATTCCTAAAAACAGGATTGTTCATTTGCAATAGTATGTTGTTTGTTTATTCGTGTATACACATATATACATATGTTGTTATGAAAAGCCACCCCTTTCGGTGTTATGTGTCAGTAGACTTTTAAATATTTGTTTTCTGCACAGATTCCTCGCGTAAAACTCAAAGACATTTATGTACCTACATATGATATATATGAACGTTTTTTGGATTTCGGAGTTTCTATGGTATTTATGTATATCCATATGGTGTCTTTTCGTAATGCAAAAAGTCTTCCTATAAAATTAAACTGATATCCCATGAACCGGAAATAAAGAACGAAACAAGACAATAACTTATTGGCGTTAGATTTAGATATTATTTTATAGAACATACATATGTACTTACATTTCTTAAATAAAACACAAGTACTCATTTCTTTATGTCCACAATTACTTTTAGCATCCCATTATTATTATATTGGGGTTGGGAATAATTAATTGAGTATAGTAGAAATTACTAAAATTCTGAAACAGTAAAAACTATATAGTTCCCAAAAGTAACTATTCACACTCACGTTTCTCATTGCGAGAATTGCTTGTATAATCTATGTTTATACCCATGGATTAATTTCATCATTTTGTATATATTATTCGATGCAATGGTTTCAAAAAATGTGTCGATATCGGTTATCTTCAGTAAATTTAGAAATAAGAAGAATCAATATGCATTAAATATTGATTCTTCTTATAAGTAATTAAAATCTCAAGATATTTCTAATAATGAGATTCCACTTATATAATTTTTTGTTACTATTTCTAAATTTACTGTTGCATAGGTAGCTAAAATCTGAATTCTATATTTGAAAGAGTAAAATATATTAAAATAGTATAGTAAGCTTTTGTATCCTTTCAAAATTAATAACCAATGATGTAACTTTAATCATTAGGAAAATCGCTTCTTTCATGGATACTATTCTTGCACCCACAGTCTTTAAGGATTCTAATGAGCAGCTACACCAGAAAATGGCTACAATATTTGAGTCTCTTGTGAATATATTTGCATCAATTTCTCAGTTCTTTGCATTGTTCGCAGAGTTTCTCACGCCGAGAGTGATTCTCTTCACTATGCAGTTCCTTCTGGATGACGCTAAGTGAAACCGTTGAAGGCAGGTGTGGTGTACTGGTAGTCACGTATTCTCTTGCTGATGAGTAACTTTTTCACTTCTGGGTGTATGTAAATTAAAAAAATGCAAATTAAGAGTAAACAATATAAAGTGCAGCATAGAATGGCAACTTGAACAAGTAATTTAGTTAAGGGAATACTGAAACACTTTAAACATTACCACACTCTATTATTGCCCTCAGTTAAGGTAAATGCAAGACACACACACAATTCAAAATATAGATAATAGATAATATTCATAAATATAGATCATTGTGAACAAATTACGCATGGTTCGAAATGTACTAACTCTGAAACGAAAACACCATATCTAAAATGTATCTTATAATTAATGTACTTATAGTAAACTACCTACACCTGGAGGTTACCAGTCAAGGATACGGGTTTCAATCGCAAGGTTAATGAAGTAACTTGAAGGTGGAATGTGTTATATTTGTTCAAGGGTACACAGCTATTTATGTGTAAGATTCCGAAATTCCATTATATGTAACTACAGTGGTTATCAAGTTTTCGAATTTTCCCACAAAAGGTAAAACACACACTACGGGAAACGTTCTACAAATGTGCACATAAATCTTTGTCAAGAGGTAAAGCTTTAAAGTCATCCCTTGTCCAGGGGGGTTGGTTTGAAGGGCAAGGATCCATAGAGTGGGTTCCTTTTGTTGCTGTCCTTAAATTCTTAAGAGACTTCCCAGACTGCCAGATATTTTCAAATAATAAATGGGTTCAAATGATCCCTGAAAACAAATGTTGTGCTTAATACACCGGGGAAGAATGTCTCGGACATGAGAGGTCTTTAAAGCGATACTTAACGAATTGGAGTCATTAATAAGTAGAATCATGATTTAAACTGCAAAACTACCAACCACAACTGTGATTTTGTCACACAGTATAAATTACAAGGTTTACACTCTGACAAATTGATAGCATACTTTTGTTTTGAAAATTAAAAGATAGAAGTTATCACCCATGGTGATCTTAAAGTCTGAAGCTTTACTATTAATTAAATTCAAAACAATTATTTACAACTAGCCCATGTAAAAAAACGATTTTTACGGGAGAGCAAGCAGCAACGACAACACGGCGCGAAAGAGGACAACGATTTGCGAGTGTGCTCCTGGAATGTAAGAGCACTCTATACTCCGGTGGCGGCTCATCAACAGGGAAATATACTCACGCATTACAAGACAGATATTACTGGAAAGGAATAATGAAAAAAGAGTGCGACATATACTACAGCTGTCACAAAATATGTCCCATCCCACGCCATGCACCGCGCAGTTCGGCTCACCCTCAAGTTGTTTGAAAACTGGACCAGATTTCGGCAAAGAGATGCGCTGTTTTGTGATTTCTTCAATTTGGTAGTTTACTTATTTATTTAATTATTTATTAATATTCATACATCTCTGTATTTGACAACTTTTGATTTTCTGCAGCTTATTAATTTACAAAAGTAATACAAGTAATTTACAATAATATATTTATGACATAGATAGATATGAGAGATAAAATATAGAGAGAATAGGAAAGAAAGCTAAGAAAATTAAATCAATATATTAAAGAAAATCATATTAATTTGTTTATAGAAGTCATTATCATACTAAGTACTACGCTTATAGAAATAAATTAGTTCTTTATGGCCGAAAGCTGGACGATTAGTAAAACAGTGGGGCAGATTCTTGGTGCCTTCGAAAGAAAAATTCTACGTTCTAAATTCTACTGTGAGGAAGGCGAATGGGGAAGACATATCGGCGAACTCTACGAGGTGTGTACCAAGATGTGTGGAAGGCAAAAATCCTTAGACTCCACTGACTAGGCCACATCGAGCGCATGCTAACAGAGTCATCGAATCTGAGCCTGCTGGTTCGAGAAGGTGAGGAGGACCAAATCTTCGGTATAACGATTAAGTCGTTACGCAAGACGCAAGACAACTTGGTCTTGATGACTGGAAGCAGAGTGCCCAGAACTGTCAGCGATTGCTAAGACTCAGACCCTCTATGCGTGGTAGGCGTGGGTACTATTGTCCTCCCACGACTAGAGCGTACTTACCTACATTCTTATGCCGACTCTGAACGGTGAAGTTTGATAAACATTATCTAGACAGGTATACTCTTTATGCTTTGTCAATGAGTCGAAGGAGGTGGGCCGCGAATAATAAAAGTTGCTCTTGCCGGGATTACGTATTAAGTTAATGAGTACAGTTGGGGTCATCATGCTGTATCGCAGAGAAAATGCTGATAGTTCGATTCTACTTATTAGGGTATTGGTCGTGTTTGCGGTCAACGTCCAAAGGTATAGCATATACAGGAAAAGCTGACATAGTGATCAAAGGTAATCCATCTCCACTGAGCAGTACTGCATTGAAAGCCGTATTGTTATTTTCTCTGAGGAAATCTACAGCAAGATCTTCCAGCTGTCACGTATTAAAGAGCGCATTCTCCACAAAATTAGCAAAATTGAGTTAAATGTAATTAGTAAGGATAACAAACTCTAATACCACTATAATGATCTTAATGATATTGAGTAAAAACAGAGAATGAAAACCTTCATTAAGTGCTGAGCAAAGTTTCAGCAATGCATGGAGCGAATATTCATAGTCAAGCCATCCAGTCATAGTGGCAAACCCTCTTCCTATGATGGTACAATCATTATGAAGATTTCTGATCCCCATAAGAAGAATATCTTGCTCAAATGTAGATGCTCTAGATTGAAACTCCGAGATATTGGCATGAAGCCTGATCAGAGAATCTACATAAGAGAGCGTCTCACGAAAAAAATGTTTTACTTCAACGGAGTGCTGCGCAATTTAAAAAAAGAGAACATCGTTTCTGCTGTCCGCCCAATGGATCTACGAAAATGTGATATATAATGTGAAAATGTCATAAGAGGTAATGCTTACTGCCTTTGGCTCTAAATTGTTAAAAAATACAAATCATTTTATAGGCAAGTGGATCAAATATGAAATGAGTTGCTAAATTGATGCTTGCAATTTACTTTTTAAGGGATTTTATTTTGTGCAAATGTTGACCACGACTACGTTCTAAGTGCTCAAATATTTTCAATTCCCTATAGGGACCCCATACAATGATTTCTGCAGAAGCTATAGAGATGAGGAGGAAGGAGAAACAGTTGCCTACTACCTCGGTACTTGTCCAGCTCTAAAATCTTCGAGTACAACTTTGACAGTTTGGGAACGCCGCTAAATTAAAATTAAAATATCGAAACGGGATAGCTCAAAGCCATAGCGCATGTAGAACTGTTATAAATCACCAAACTTTGTCGGGTTTCCTCGGCTTATGGTACTCATAGCTTTTTTTGGATGCAATTGTGGAGTGGGGTTCCAAAAATGAATCGGAATGAAATAAATAATTTTCCATTTCAAAAGTTTTCAAATGAATGAAAAAAATCAGCTGTGCTAGCTCACAATAGCGAATATGACAGGTTGTGCTAGCTCACAATAGCGAATATGACAGGTTTATTTACAATGATTACGTTGAATTCGAGTTTTGTTAAAACTGATTTATTACTACGGAAACTTAAAAGTACCTTAGCTACACCTAAAAAAATTCGACTTTAGAAGCGACTTTATGATTTTCTATTACTAAGGGCCAATTAGCTTGACATTAAAATAGTCTTATTCCTTTGCACCATTGTCATTCGAGAGCAACTGGGTCCTAACTCATGTAGAAGAAGAAGCAATCTTACATTTCTAGGGCATGAACATTTTCTTAAATCTGACAATAATTACTGATTGAAAAGACAAATTATCACAAATGTCCTATTCAATACCTATTCAATTGCCATATGTGAAACATGTCGTTGTCTTTGAAATTAACGTTACTTTATTGACAAAAGTCAACAAAAGAGAAGTGGAAACGGACACTACTATTACCAAGTTAACACTTCTACAACTGGCAAACACAGGAAATTGACTTGTAGTTTGGGCCAGCAAGACACGTAACACATGTCAGATTGGGATGGAGGGTAATACGTTGCTTTGTTTTGCTTGCAGAGTACTGTAGGTAGATGGTAATATTTTTTAGAGCTTTCAGCTACTATAAAGTAATATGTCTTATGGATAAATGTTATGTTGACAGACCAATTTGAAAAATGGCTGAGTAGCTAATTTGAAGAATAGATTAATGAAATGCTTTTTATAAACTACTTTCATACGTGTACCAAGATTTTTAAAGAACTTTTCCATTTAAACAAATACGGCTTATTCAAATGCTTTGGGTGAACTTGCTTGGGACGGAAATGAAATGCAGTCTTCTCGACTGCGGTTGGGGCAAGGATTCTGGAGGCCCCACCCATCATACTCCCCACTAAGCCCGCCCATAGCGCCGCTGAACAAGGAACCGCTGAAGATTCCTGCCACTCACTCTACGATAAGTTCGGTAGTTTGAGTTGGCAATATAGAGAAAGTAGCGGAGAGGCTCTGCCTGTTACGCATAATCTCCAAACCCATATACAGGTGGCTGATCAGAGTATTGCTTCTGATAACATGACTCGGTTGAATGGGCTCCAAACTAGGCAGTCTCCGAGGGGCCCCTGACTAAGATACTGTTGTTTACCCAATTCAACCTTCAACCATAGATACATTGAATTCCGAATCGAATGCAAAACCACAACCTAGCTGAGGAGGAGAAATCCTAGAAAATCCAACTGGATACGGTATAGGGATGAGCTAGAAACTCGCATCGAACCTCTCCCTCAAAACGAGACGGAAGGTTGAGAAGGCAGTTCAAGATATGAACAATACCCTCACCAAATGTTTCGAACTGACAGTCAGAAATAGCCCCTGCAGATCGCCTGTCCCATGGTGGAACGCAGAACTGTAGAGTATTCGTAAAGAAACCAGAAAACTTCGTAATAGGTCCCTATAGACCAATACAGAGGAGCACTGGAATCTGTACCGATCAAAACAAAAAGAATATAAGAGCCTAATTCGGATATCGAAAAGTGCCTCTTATAGAGATTTCTGTGGAAAGACCGAAACACTCAGTGACACTCAATGTCCTTAAGAAAGACAAACCAGTCAGACGGGAAACACTCAGTAAACCCGATGAGATAAGATGATAAACATCACTCACCGAGGATGGTATGTGTCATCACTCGTGTTAACAGGCGAGGCTATCAAGTACGCAGTGCGTCCTTTGATGGTTTCAAGTCGCCATGTACCGATGGCATGTGTCCAGCTTTGCTGCAAAATGGCATAGACCCCTTACTACCGGTTCTGAAAAGAATTTTCACTGCCAGTGCTAGCCTATATCCCGACCCCCTGGCGGGTAGCAGTGAGGGTAGCTTCCATACCAAAGCCAGTATGTAATATAATATAATATGCTGTCCTCAGTGTGGCGTCCTATCTCCTCTGCTATGGTGCATGCTGGTTGACTCTCTGCTTGACGCCTTTAAAAGCTCTAATGTAACGGCCAAGTTTGTTAAGATTTTTCTAGACAGTTATATACTTTGAGCATAGTCAGTGACTCGAAAGAGGTGGGGCCGTGAAAATTATTTTTGGTCATATTGGGAATCAAGTGCATAGGAGTCACACACAACGCCACGGTCAGCACACAAATTAGTTATTATTACTACATATTAAATATACACATACATATTTAGGTACCAAAATAATTATATTTTTGCAGCTGAAGTAGTTCTTTGGATACAACATTTGCGGCTGTACGATGCAGGGTTAATAAATGCGAATTTTCCTCAATTAGATTAGGTCTTAAAGCTTTAACCAGTAACCTTGTTCCATTGTACAGCTTTGGAGGACATATATTTCTTTTTTATTTGGCATCATTAGCACTCTTACTTTTAAAAAAATCATGAATGTGCCCTGGTCGACCTGTTGGATTCGTAGAGTTTAAAAATTCTTATGGAAAATGTACAGCATCTGAATACACTAGTACATATATGTATACATACATACCTACAGAATGATCACGCATAAGCACGAACGCCGCTTGGGAACCGTTAGTGGCAATGGCCTCTTTGGTTCGAATAAAGAAAAATTAAGATAAACCGCCGAAAAATGGGAAAAATTCAAATTGAATATTTCTTTTGTTAATTTAAAAGGTTTTAGTTAAAAGAGGTCGTAATATGTGGTGTGGAAAAAACTCTGCCGCAGAATTCTGAATCTATAGGAGAAAACTGCACTCAAATACGTTAGGTAGATTCGTAAATTTTGTGATAGATACATATGTATACACATCGAATCTGATTTCTCTTTTACAGAAGTAAGTGATTACACGAGTCATGACATCATGGTTTTGAGCAGTTTATTCTGGTCGGCCTTGTGGAGGTTATCTGTTGCCAGATCATATTGTCCTCGTTGGTTTCCTCTTCGGGTATGGGTTATGGCAACCTACTGGTAGTTTGACTAAAGGTTATAGTTTGGGGCCACGGTAGATTAGGATAGTCCCTGAGACCGACAAAGGTTTCAGCCTGATCGCTTGAGGTTGGCCCCCAAATAGGAGTATCGTGGTGGTCGTAGTTTAAAACCCAATGTTGCGAGGAGAAGTGGATATTATACCTGCATGTCTGAAAATCAACCTTGGTTAGGGGTTGCTCCGAGACTTGAAAGGAATATGATTCAAATCTGTGTGGAGTTGCAAAACACAACCGAATGCTAGAGTAGCATAGACCTTAGATCGGCCTCACCACTTCGTTAAGATGGAGAAATAAGTCCATAAACTTATTTTAAAACTTCGAGTTGAGATTCCTACTGAAGACGGATGGACGGAGTAAAAGTGCTCGTGGCATAAGCCTAATCGGCAGGTGGTCACGTAATCAATTATTCATTTGTCCTCGTCGGTTTATCTTTTAACTTGTTGATACGGTCACTTATCTTGTCCAAGTGATGCTGCCGAACATTCAATCTCACATTTAAGTTCTTTGTTAGTCCTACGACGGTAGATTATACGCTAAACGTCGGCAGGTTTTTTATGCGTCACTGAATGAATCGCCTTGTTGTACATATCGAAGGATATATTCAGAAGTTCTTTAAGTCGTATGTCTTTATACTTTGGCGACCTCACTGGCAGTTTCCGTAGCAGAACTGTCTTCAGCCATACTTACATTTTGTGACGGTTCAGCTAGGACGGAGTCAGTCAAGCAGTCAACCATCGCCTTAAAGCGCAAAAGGACACCCCTACCAAGTTTGATTTACCGCATTTGTGTACGAGCTCACAGTTATCCTTTTCTATGCCAGCCTTAAAGCGCTTGAGCTTCGCATTGTTTCTAGTATGTAATGCTAAAGTGAATGTTTTGTGGTCGGTATATATGCTTTTAATCGCTTTTCGCCGGAAGGTTTCCTTTTTTTTTGGCACCGCCTAGATTGGATAGTTTTAAGATATCTTGGTAAGACGAATGATACCTTCTTATATATGTATATCGTTAATAATTTCGTTATTTCTTTTTCTACTTCACGGAGGTTGCACGGAGGTTAATGATAGCATTTTGGTTACGTCTGAATGGTGAACTCCGGATAACTGGGACAATCTGGTTTCAACACAATTCCCCTAACTGTATACAGGTGAGTACAATGCCCCTTACTCGTGGGAACCAAATTTCGTCACAAACCCAATATTGATGTAATTGAGTTGGACATCAGTGACCTCCAAAAATCCGACTAAAAACCAGAAACAACCTTAACGGAAGAGGAGGAAAATATTCTTCTCCAATCTCCACCTAGGCAGGCTCATCCAAATACTTGATATCGTCTGTCAACTCCCAGCGTTGTAAGATACGTAACTGCAGAGTCATGGCTTTGCAGTGGTCGCGTACCGGTGCTGAACAAACAAGTACTGGTCACCAACTTTTCAAAACCAAACGAGACTGTAAGTGGGATTATAACTTGCATTGTAGCTAGAAAAAAACTAGAAATAATTTGTCTCTACTACCTAGTTTTATCGACGAAGGTCAACCAAGGTCAAATGTGAGCGTCAGAACATATGCTGCTGATGACATTCATCTATATGCCGTACGATGTGGAGCATACCTCCAGACGAACCTACAAGTAAACTTGAGGTAGAAGCTTATAAGAAGAAGTGGGGTCTTCTCTTAGGTTGTGATGCTAATTCCCACCACACGGTTCGAATTCGAATAACAGTGGTAATGATATATTTGACTTTATCATATCGAACAATTTACTTATTGAAAGCATTGGTAACAAAACCACTGTCATCCCTAGCAATAGGCAAGATGTTATTGACTTAACCCAAAGTAGTCAATCTAACTCTCTCACAGTTAACCAATGGCAAGTCTCTCTCTTCGCTGAGAGCATCCATGTTAGGTACTTCAGAAATCTCATGAATACTGACTGGTTCACATAAGTGGTAAGAAGGCAAACAAATATCATTACCCATTAGGACATAAGCAGCGTTAGTGACCTTGAGCAACCTGCCAACGTACCGCCTACTACCTTCCTAGAACATAGAGAAGGCGTGTCATCTACGAAACTCCTCAATTAAGAAAACCTTCTCCTAATTGTGTAATTTTTTAAATTGCTTTAAGACAAAAATCAAGATCTCTTTCATTCAGCCAAGGAATAAAGGTCGACAGACAATTGCCTACGATTCGGATGAGGAAGAGGAGGAGGAGCAATTGAGTGAGATCCAGAGGAAGAGGGAGGAGCTGGAGGCCCACATGCAGGCCCTCCAAAATAAATTACAGGCCAGGAGAGCGGCCAAAGAAGCTGCACAACAACAACAGCAGCAACAACAACAGCAGCAACAACAGCAGCAACGACACCAGCAGCAGCAACAACAACAGCAGCAGCAACAACAGCAGCAACAACAACAGCGGCAACAACATTAACAACAACAAGCACAAAAACAACAACAGCAGCAGAAGCAGCCACAGCAGCAACAACAACAACAGCAGCAGCAGCAACCATCTGCAACGAAGAAGGAGAGATGGCCGCCGATCAATGTTTTCGGGCTGGAGACGAAGGAGGTCGACACTCTGTGTAAGTTGGCCACCAATAATTCTTTTTATTTAAAGTATAAAGGGCCCTTAAGGCTTTCGGTCCACTGCTCATTAGGGGCAGACTTTCACATTATAAAAGAAAAGCTAGCGGCAGTAGGGGCCGAGTTTTTTTCGTACACCCCAAAAGGGGAGAAAATGCAGACCATGCTCCTTAAGGGCGTGGATCCTGCTACTGATCCCGAAGAGATCCTCGCTGTACTGCGCCAGGCGCAGAGCGACGATGTCACGTTCGTTGGGGTTAAGCCCTTCACCACTGCGGTAACGAAAAGGGAGAACAGGAAACTTCCGTTCTTCCTTGTTCAGGTCACCCCAGACAGTAGAATAGAGAGCCTAAAGCGAATGACTCGTTTAGGCTCCAGTTCTGTTAGATGGGAAACATTAATATAGACGAAGCACATACTCCAATGTGCTCGCTGTCAGAGGTTTGGGCATGTCGCGGCGAACTGCAACATGCAGTCTCGCTGCGTCAAATGCGCAGAAACCCACAATCCATTGGAATGCCGTTTAGGGAAGGAAAAAGTCGAGGACAGGGCTATGCTCACATGCGTACTCTGTAAGACCAATGGGCACCCTGCTAATTATCGGGGATGTCCTAAAGTCCAGGAGATCAGAAAGAGCATAGAGGCAAAGAACCAAGTCAAAATGGTAGAAGCGAGGCCAGTGCCCCGTGTTCCAGCTACCACTGTTACGCCGTCTGTCTCCTACGCGCAAATGGCATCAGGAAGGCGACCGGTACAACAGACAATGCCGAAGGTGACCCCGGTCCAACCTGAAGCAAATCTGGATATGATGGCCGAACTGCTCTCTATCCAGTGGCAGATCGCTCAGCTCGAGAAAAAGTTCCAAGAGCAAGCAGCGCGAGTAGAATTAATCTACTCGACGGTGTTTGCCGTGCCAAACGCATCATCGGTCTAATGGCTGCGCACGCAGCTAGTAACCTTAAGATCCCAGCAGTGATTGTGAATTCGCTGTTTAGGACAGAACGCAAATTAACGCTCACAATCCAGACGTGCTGATGGGCAGCGAAACTAAGCTGAACCAGACGCGCACACTCTGGTACAAGAATTACCACGTAGTTCGAAGAGACCGTCCCCAATCCTTGCGAGGGGGCGGGGTCGCTCTCTTAATCAAAAAAGGCCTCTGTCATAAGGTCATGTATAGCAGTGAAGTGCGAAGATTTCAAGTGCTAGAAACGTGTATTGCACGCATTCCTCTTCAGGGTGGAAAGCGGTTATATGTGATCGCGATCTACGCAGCTGACAATCCTGCACTCAATCGCAACTTCATTTCAGAACTCGATACTCTTTTCACTAGCCTTCGACTGAGCTCGGAGGAAAACTACTATATCATTGCTGGGGATTTGAACTCCAAGCATAGAGAATGGGGCAATAGAGTGCATAACGGCAGGGGGACCCCACTGTATAACTGGTTGGCAGAGCACAATATTGACTTCAAGCTAGATTTGCTTGCAACTGATAGGCCATCGTACCCCAGATCCGGGTCCTATCTGGATCTGTTGCTGATCGACAGACGACTGACTATACTAGACGTGGAAAGACGCACGCGGAACTGTTTAACTGCGGTTGAGTACGAGAGTGATCACTGCGGACTCTTCGCAGCTATTCAGCTCCCGAACGAGGTGGAAGAACTGGAGGAGTATGTCCAGAGGAATCCTTATAATTACAATAAGGTCCGCTGGCCTCGCTTCTCCAGGACGTTATCCACAGAACTACGTTCGAGTGGGATCAATCCTCCATCAAACAGAAACCTGACGAACGAAGAGGTTAACAGGTACCTCATACAAATGAACGACGTAATTAAACGTACCATGGACAAGACTATTCCGAAGGTAGTAAAAAGCGATGACAGCGATGTTTATCGAAATGCTACCATCGATGCACTTCACGTGCACAAAAGTAGGCTGCTGTCAAGACTCAAACTCTTACACAGGCGGTTTACAAATCCACAAGACGCGGCAGTCAGGGAATTGAAGTCGGAGATCAAGAACCTCCAACAGTTAATACGTATGAACTATAGCTTGGCTATAAGCTTGCACTGGGGCAATAAAATCCGGGCTGTACGATCTAACAACCCGGGTATGTTGTAAATAAAATATTCCGGAGGAAAGATCAAAACGACATTCAGGCCGTTAGACTTCCCAGAACGACAAATAACGAACAATTACTGACTTCAGTTGGCATCGATCCAGATGGAACAGTGCTAGACAACGACTTCTTCGTAGTTGAAGATCCCCAGGAGAAGGTGAAAGCAATTGGTGCTGTGTTTCAGCGAGTGTATACGGTCAACGAGGTTCGTAGACCGAATCACGACCTGGAGCATAGAGCCTCGCTAAACCACTTCGAGCTCCGAAACGAGATAAGTCAATGGCGATCTGAGAATCCTGGTTTTACCAGGTTCAGTGACGATAACATGGCAAATAATGCCGTCGCCAATGATGGAAATCACATCTTGATTTCTCAAGAAGATCTTCAGGGTATCTTTAACTCGATGAAGAATAAAAAGTCGGCGGGAATCGATGGTATACCAAACATTGTGCTTCGCTATCTTCCTTCCGAAGCCGTGCAGATTTACACAACACTGTTCAATAATGCGCTGAGTAATGCTTATTACCCGGCACACTGGAAAACAGCTGTAGTGCAACCAATCCCTAAACGGGACAAGGATAAATCTATCCCGACAAATCTTCGGTCGATCAGTCTTCTCCCTTGCATAAGCAAGGTTTTTGAAAAGATAGTCATTCGAGTTCTGAAACAATGGGTTGAGGAAAATAAAATCATACCGGACAACCAGTTCGGATTCAGGGCGGGGCATGAAACTATACATGCCGCGTCCAAACTGGTATCCGACATTCAGTGGAACAAAGACAAAAAGCAGTGCACGGGTTCTTGTCTGATTGACTTGGAGAAAGCGTTCGACACCGTTTGGTTAGAGGGCCTCTTCCTCAAGCTGGTCAGGCTCGGCATAAGCAAATCATTACTATACATGATCTATGACATGATAATAGGTAGAAAGTTCGTCGTGAAAAGTGGCGACGTAACTTCTTCCACGGTCTTTGACATCAAAAATGGTCTGCAACAGGGAGCGGTTGGTTCGCCGATCTTGTTCTCAATATTCACTGCAGATCTTATAGGTTCCATGCCGCACTTTGCGTACGCCGACGATGTAGTAGCGTACAGATCAGGTCCGAAGGTCGAAGTAATAAATACTTTGTTGCAACATGACGTCGAACAAATTCGATTTGCGACGACTGGAAGTTGATTATCAACTTCCTGAAGTGCGAAACTATCCTTTTCAGGACCCCGCTGTACATGGCAGCATAGGATACGCGCACAAACTGGCTTAAGTTCGGCATAGTTGACCCGCAGGGACGGCCGTTAGATGTGAAAAGTGTAGTTAGATATCTTGGCATTTGGCTAGATCAATATCTGTATTTTGACAAACATATAGATATTGCTCTGGCGAAAGCTAAAAAGGCCTTTGCTGTGGCAAAGGGGTTGTTTTACAGCAGCCAATTTGACAACAGAGTAAAGGTAATCTGCTACATGGCCATCATCCGGCCAGTTATGGCCTACGGTTGTCCACTGTGGTTCAATGTGAGTCGTTCCCAGATAGAAAAGATGAGGTTGTTCGAGAGACAGTGTCTTCGCACTTGTCTCCGGTTGTATCGTACACCCGAGTCTGAGTACAAGAAGTTCTATCCCAACGAGGACCTGTACAACGATAGATAATTTTATTATTAAACTGATCAGAAGGCATATTGCACGAGCTATGACTTCTTCCAACAGTCTGATCTCTGGGGCTTACTACCCCAATGTTATGTACCATGAGAGAGTGCGCCTCACCGGCTTTATTCCTCCTGAAGCGTTCCTCTATCTCGACACAATTGGCCTAATACAGGATCCACAAGGATGTCCTGTCATCTTCCACGTCGTACGCCGAACAGTGGACAGGCGACTCCGATACGAACGGGATGTCGCTCGCAGTCACGAGGATCTCCTCCGGTTCAGTAGAGCGATCCCCGCTCGTGACAGGAAAGAGTCTGCCAAAGAACGGCTATTTTACTGCTGGTTACACCAAAACCAGTCTCCGCCACCGCTGGCTTTTCTAGATCTAGATGATCAGATAGTTGACCATGGTGGCCAACTTACATGGGATTAAGAAAAAAAAAATTAAAAACCAAAAACTCCAAAAAAAATGAAAAAACAAAAAATCCAAAAAAAAATAAAAATCAAAAAATCCAAAAAAAATAAAAAAACAAAAAAAAGAGGTGCACCACGGCGTATAAAATATATATGTTAGGCATATACATAAAATATACGCCCTGGTGCACGTGTCCGTACTGTTACGGACATAAGTTTTATGTTATTGTAAGTTATTATAAGGTAGTTTAAGTAGTTTAGTAAGGAAGTCAAGTTTATTCAAGTTTTTTCAAACATTTTCTTGACAGATGAAAAATTTAACAAAAGATTGTCTAAGGACTAAACAAACATAGATTAAGCCGAAAGGGACATTTATACCGTAGATTAGATTAGCTTAGAGTACCCGCATAGGGTCAGTAGGTTAGTATTAAGAAAAATTTGTAAATTCTTAAGTTAGTTAAGCTAGTTTTAAGTACTTTTGTCTTGCAAGTAAGTCCACATAAGTTAAACTAAATAAAATTACATGGAAAAAAAAAAAAAAACAATTGCCTACAAACGATTGGCAGAATAATCTTTGAGTGGTTGTGATGCTCCAGCTATCGAACATCACGTTGCAAATGACGTTGTCAGCGAAAGCAAAATCAAATGGGCCAAGATGCGTTCGATCCCTACAAATCTCCGAAATTCGATGGCATTCCACCCATCATGTTGCGGAAGACTAATTACATCAAACTTAGTTAGGACACACTAGTTCTTTAAGGCTAGCTGCTGCACAGAAAAAGATTTTACACCTACAAGCCATACTTTTTTCGTCCTAAATACGTTCGAAAAGCATACTATCACATATACTTAGTAAGTCTGCTCAGCAAAATAATTATCAATGCAATCTTATGTGATTCATCTAGGTGGAGTTATTTCTCCTCTTCTGTGACTAGCTCTTGAAGAGCTGGATGGGTTCAGATATGCGGGCACTAAGGCAATCGCATACGCTGAAGGCGTGCCAAATTTGTCCCGATATATAGTGAGTTATTTGAAAGCCCAAGAGAAGCGCTCCTCAGGTGGGGAAAATGTTGCGGTCTAGGGATTAACCCACAAAAAACGGAGTTAGTACATTCCTTAATATGAATTACCAACAATTGAGGGCACAACCCTCAACATAACTGATAGCGCGAAATACCTTGGTGTAATCCCTGCCAGGAAACTTTATTAGAAACTCAGTGTACATGAAAGAGTCAAGAAAGCGACCTCAGCCACAGGAATTTCTACAAAAAATGTGGACCAAACCCCAAAACAATACTATGGATATACACAACGTTTGTCAGACTAATATTGACATAAAGCAGCGTAGTATGGCGATCTGCTTCCTTACAATTCACCAACTTAAAGACTCTAATAAGAATACAGAGACTTGCATGCCTAGATGTCACATTAGCAATTGCCACGAGCAATCAAGTCGAAGCTGGTTGCGTATCGCCGCGAAAAGTTCAAGCTTCTTACCACGCAGCACCAAAGGACTTGAGTATGGCTGAACAACACACGTACATGACGGGTACGAGGAAGGTGTGAAGAGAAAAATTCCCATATGGACATCGCAATGGGTCCATCAGGACCTAAGTGAGATGTGGCTTGCGCGTCTACCCACTAACCTAACCTAACCTAATACCGGGAGTTAGGGCCTGTCAATGAGCCATACCGATACCGTAGAATGACGTGAAAGCTGGCAAAAAGTAAACTGTTAAAAAGGTAGCGCCTACAATCTTTTTAAAGAATCTACCTCGCACACGTTTAATTTTTGTGTTACCGGCAGCAGAATGCACGGTATAGGGCTTTTTATTATTATTGAGGGTAAATTGCACCGCGACCCTTATATCTATTGTGCTCCCTTTGCTATATTAAAGCTCCCCTCCCTTGCAGCTCTTTTCAGAGTTGTATTAAGGGTTATTTATCCGGTTCCTTCTTTCTAGTTCCCTGAACTCTTCGCCGATTACGTGATCCCCTACAGCGCAGTGGTTCGGGGCCTATAAAATGTTCCGATGTTCCTTTCCTAGCAAGGGAGTCGGCCATTTCATTGCCTTCCATCCTTGTATGGCCAGGTATCCAACAGAGTTTCTCTGTTAATCCTACTCAGCTTCTTAAGCATCTGTAGACATTCCCACATTCCCACACGACTGTCCGACATTATTGCTATGTCATAGTTGGTATAGTTCCTGTCAAGATTGATCTGAGCACATCTGTGTATGGCATAGACTTCTGCTTGAAAGTTACTGGTGCATTTGCCCATGGGTTCGTAGTACTTTGTCCGGGGTCCAAATACTCCCGCCCCTGTTCATCCATCAGTTCTTGATGCAGCCGTATAACATTTTACCGTATTGCTGCTCAGTTTGTGGACTATGGAGGTTAATGGTAAACTCCTTTGTCTCGATGTAATGCACCTGTCTTTTCCTGTCCCTCCTTTTGCCATTCTCATGATTGTTTTATTTGCACATTCTGCGGGCACCAGATGCAGTGGAGTCAGCTCCAGTAGCACCTCCTTGGTGGCAGTTGGGCAAGCATGGCCCCTGTAACACAGAGGCATGCCAACCATTGAACTTTGTTGAATCACTTGCGCTGATCGGGTTGGTTCTTTTGGACTATGCTACCGTTCGTAATTGTTGTTCTAACAATAGCTATCCATCATAGGATGCTTGGACTGCAGCCCAAAGATTTGGCCGCTAAGCTTCTACAATGGTGATGTCTTCTGTTTGTAGTAGGTATAGCGCAGTCTCTGTTGACCTGCCTGCTCTGTACGCGTTTTGACAGTGATGCAGAGAACATATAGTTATTACTTCCTCTCTTATGTAGTTGTCTACAACTTTCTTCATGATTTTCAGCAGAAATGATGTAAGACTTAGGTATGCTTGGGTCTTTCTTCCCCATCTTTGGAATAAACACTACCTTCGTCCTTCTCCACTTGTTGGTATATTTAATACGTTCTTGTATTTCGTCATGATTTTCAGCAGAAATGATGTAAGACTTAGGTATGCTTGGGTCTTTCTTCCCCATCTTTGGAATAAACACTACCTTTGTCCTTCTCCACTTGTTGGTATATTTAATACGTTCTTGTATTTCGTCATAATTTTCAGCAGAAATGATGTAAGACTTAGGTATGCTTGGGTCTTTCTTCCCCATCTTTGGAATAAACACTACCTTAGTCGTTCTTGTGTGTTTTTGTATTTCGTCACATATACTACATATCTGGAACACTGGACTGGCGTCCATTATACAATTTACTTCGTCTTCTACTTCTTTTTGTTACGCAATACGATCGTATTTAACAAATGGCTCTTCGGCAACATTCTCTACATTAAAAATACGTTGCTGTTTATTAGGGTAATTGTCGGATTGATTAGATCCGCTCAGACGATTCTACTAATTCGCTAAGACGAACATAGTTTACCCGAAAATATTATATGAACTCACTCCGATGTCTGCAGCACCCTGATCGTCTGGTTTATATGCTACAGTATGCCCATATAAATTGACTATTGAGAAATCGTTCAGTATTCTGTCCACAGTATAAATCCACGACACATATTTTGTCTCAGTTCAATGCCCTGCAGTTGGGCAAAAACACTATTGACGGCCCCCGTTAGCTCCGTCACACACTTCTCTATCGCTTCCATTTGTAAAGTGATGTTTGCTACTGTTACCTGGTAGTCGACACCTACACACTGCCTGGGTTCGTTTCCCAATGCGACCAAAAATAATTTTGACGGCCCCATCTCTATCGAGTCACTGACAATGCTTAAAAAGTATAACTGTCTAGTAAAAGTTTCTCAAATTGCTGAGAATCTAGGCCCTCTACGGGCTGTAGCGCCACCCATATTATTATTATTATTATATAATTTCTTTCTGTTGGATAACAATCCCATATATTTCGACCATGTACGACTTAAGACTAACTTAACTAAAGCAATGTTTCTCGTAGGTAAACGACGATATCTCCGCCTATTCTGCTGCATCAACTAAATTTCCACGTATCCACTCCATGTCCATCCACATACTGCGTGTGTGCTAAGTCAGCAAATCTGTTCGCTGCTGCCGGTGGGAACGTACTAAACAAATATGATGAACTGCAGACAATTGTCATGTCGCAAGATTGGATTTTAATGTAAAATATTAAAACAAATCTTAATATATATTTTATATACACGATTTTTTAATATCATAATTTGGCTGCTTCATAAGGACCAATGTAAGATAAAAAGAGAGTAAGAAAAAAGGGACAGTAGTACAGTAGATATATAAATGTTTGCATGTGCAAATACACCACCACTTTGCTCACGAGATATTTGTGCGTTTATGCGGTTTTGGATAACTGTGACCTTTAATACATTCGCTACTTTATACTTATTATTGAAAATAATTATTCATGAGGAATGTGCGTCAAGCGTTCAACTTGCTTCTTGTTTTAATTTCAGAGATGCAAACAATCTCTATTAAAGTTCATAATTTGTCTCGAGTTCAAAGGAAAAGTTAAAACGAGCAATCTCTTCAATCAGCAAAATGCATTTCTCTGGCAACAGAAAGATAGTGCGAACATAATTGATAAAAAAGTTTATCCACTGCCGAATGCCCACATGCTCACTGCAATGTCGGCACAATGGCCGCATTTCAGTATTTTTTTTTTTGACTGTTGCACACCACAGAAAAACTGCAATATTCAAAAATAGTTTTTGCCAATGCAAGGGAAATGTTTCACATACGCCATGATGGCTGCAGGAAAAGTTCTATGTTTATTTTTTATTTTCTTCATTTAGGATATTCGAAAACGACGCTTTGATGGCCTCAACAGCTGGCAATAGTTTAAAGTGTTTTATAATGGTCTGGATTGCTTGAAATGGTAACCAATGATGAATGTGGAAGAATTAAATCACATGAAGCATTCTCCTGTTTGAAATGCGAATAAACGAGTTTCTAGCTTCAACAAATTGAAAAAGCCATGTTTTGAAGGAAAGGCATTGATCCTAAGAAATATAATATGATAGTATTTAAGGTTGGTGGTTTATGGTGTACCTTTCGAACGTTTTATTCTATGACCATTGCAAAAATTGGCAGGAATATGATTTAAATTAAACTATGTCAACCAATTGTAACGTATTCATTTGCTACTTGTTCAAATCAAAGGTGGCGTTTTACAATAAGTAAATGCGAATAAGAGAAAAAGAAAAAAATAAGAAAATGTGCTGTGAGAAGTGCAGTTAAAAAGAGCTAAAAACTAAATGTATTTCTAACAGAAAGCGTGGAAAGTCTTCAAAAATAAATAATTTTGTAGAATAATCTTAAAAAATTAGTGTGTTTAATTTAATTTGGATTTAAGCTCTGTTGGGCGAAGAGATTCGTATTCAGGAACCAAGAATCAATCTCAATCTCAATGTATAAATGAAATTGGAGTTCTGTGCCATCCTTCGACGCGTGCACTTGTCGCCGTCCGTGCATCACGCGCGTGCCAAAAAAAAAAAAAAAAACCCCGCGGTCCCTCCACCCATAAAAGCCCCACGAGTGCCGACCAACAAAAAAACAAGTGTTTGTGTGAAGTGTTTCGGTGTCGAGTGCGTTCGGTCCGCTCCCTCTCGCCCCCTTCCTTCACAAGCCACTGCTGCGCATTCTCGGTCGCAACTCCCGTTTGATTTCATCAAGCGGGTTGATGCTATGACTGAGAGTGCGTAGCATCTGACGTAGCGGATTTTAGAAGTGTGAATTCGTTGGTGGACCAACTCCAATCGATGTATGGGCATAACACCTACATCGTTTGTTGTTGGGAAGCTATTACGGAATTTGCACTTCTCAACTCTGCCTTACCACACGCAGTCGGAGTTTGGTAATTTTATATCTCCGTCTTGTTTTCTATGGAAAACTTTAGGGTTGATGTGTGCAATGTTCGTGGGCTAAGAGTGAATCTCTTCGCTGTGTATGTCCACTTGTTTTTATATAAACCAGCTGTCTTGGCACTAAGCGAAACACAGGTAGGTGAGAATACCGAATTATCGGATTTGACCCTGCCCGGATATAGCTTGGTGCCTCTTTTCTTTTTTCACCGCGGTCTCGCCATCTACGTGCGTAGTGATGTAGCTTACCAAATTCAACCACAATATGGCCACTGCTCCAATCCGGAATTTAATTTTCTGTGGTTAAAAATCCATGTCCGTAAGCATTTAATCCACTACTGTTTTATTTACAGAAGTCCAAACTTGGATAGCAATTCAACTTTTAACGAATTTGATGCGCTATCCGATTCCATCTCAAGAATTGTATCCCTGTATCCTCGCACTGAAATTGCCATTGCGGGCGATTTCAATGTACACAATTCTAATTGGCTTCGACATTCAGGCCAGACAACACCCGAAGGAAGGTATGTCGAAATCTTTGCTGAGCTAAACAATCTGACTCAGCTAGTAAATGAGCCCACACGAATACCTGACATCGCAGATCATTCCGCCAACACCCTGGACCTGTTTCTCACCTCTCACCCTGATAAATATTCTGTTGACATACTGTCGCCTCTAGGCTCGTCTGACCATTGTGTCATATCAGCTAATTTCTCGTTATCACCACACACAGTTAGAGAACAAATTCCTAAAAAAACAGTATGGCTGTACGAGAAAGCCGATTGGAGCGGACTCAACAATTTCTTTCGGAATTTTAACTGGTCATTATGC
The DNA here is from genome assembly GCA_907269125.1 of Eristalis pertinax. NCBI lineage: Eukaryota > Metazoa > Arthropoda > Insecta > Diptera > Syrphidae > Eristalis > Eristalis pertinax. Next base: position 56,628,357 of record OU026149.1, on the reverse strand, counting down.
TTCCTCGATAGTGACGTGGATGCCGCTGCTGATATGATCACAAACATTCTTCTGCTGGGCATGAGATCCTTCATTCCGCATAGAGTGAAAAGTATCAAGCCCAAAGAAAATGCATGGTATGACTCGAGCTGTAAAGAGGCTATCAGGTTGAGAGAGTTGAATTGCCGGGCATACAAAGCCAACCCTACTGAGGAAAACCGGAATAAGTTTAAACGGGCCAGAAATGACTGCAATGCAACTATCAGACGTGTGAAATTCTCCTATGATCAAAAGTTGAGGCAAAAAGTGCTTCAATGTCCCAAAGGTAGCAAAAACTTTTGGTCATTTGTAAAAAACATAAAGAATTCCACCTCGTCTTCAATTCCCACGCTCATTTACAATGACATTCCAGCTGTCAGCTCTTTAGACAAAGCCAATCTGCTTGCGGCGCATTTTGCAGCCAGCTCAACATTGCCAGATTCCAATATGTCTCCACCTGTACTTGAGAGCGTTGATTTCACCATGGGAAAAATCCATTTCCGCACTCGTACAGTTGCAAGAGTACTTAAAGATCTCGACGTGCACAAATCCGCTGGCCCGGATGGTATTCCCCCTATACTTCTGAAGAGGTGTTCTTCTGCGCTGGCAAAACCATTGCGTAAGCTTTTTCATCTATCCTACTCTTTAGGTCTCTTTCCGAGCAGATGGAAAACAGCATTTGTCCAGCCCGTCCCTAAAAAGGGCGAATCTTCGTCACCCACCTCGTACCGACCCATAGCACTTACGTCCCTTCTTTCTAAGGTCATGGAAACGCTGATAAATCGTCAGCTTATGAAATATCTTGAATCGCGGAAGCTTCTTAATGACCGGCAGTACGGTTTCCGTAGTAACAGGTCCACTGGTGATTTGATAGCTTATCTCACCGAAAAGTGGAACACATCTTTGCATAATGCAGGTGAAAACAAGATCGTTGCACTTGATATTTCTAAGGCATTTGACAGAGTTTGGCATCAAGCTCTTTTGTCGAAAATGCGTGCATATGGTATCGATGAATCTCTTCTTCTATGGATTAGAAATTACCTTTCGAACCGTTCAATTCAAGTTGTTTTGGATGGGTTCAAGTCTGATATCCACCAAATAAATGCTGGTGTACCCCAAGGCTCTGTTCTGTCTCCGACACTCTTTCTCATTTTTATTAATGATCTCTTGTCTGCTACTTCTAATCCAATCCATTCCTTCGCTGATGACAGCACCCTCAGCTTTTCATATTCGTTCCGAGACTCACGACCCTGCCCTTCGGCCGTAGAATTGGAACGGCAGCGTATGTTAAGCTCATTGAATTCCGATCTTGACAGCATAATTAACTGGGGAAACAACAACAGAGTGGAATTCAATGCTTCTAAAACTCAATGCTGTCTGCTGTCACTCAAGCGAACCCTTGTTAATCAGCCATTATCCATGAATGGTGCTTGTGTCGATGAAACCGGAAAGCTTTCCATCCTTGGTATGTGTATCAACAGAACACTTAGTTGGAACGATCACATATTTGAGGTCGCCAAAAATGCTGCGAAATGTTTAGGTTTCCTTAATCGATGCAAGAAATATTTCACCCCCTCTGATTTGGCTTTCATTTATAAGGCGTATATCCGCCCCAAGCTTGAGTACAACACTCATATCTGGTCTGGTGCCCCAAAGACCACCCTGCACCTACTAGATAGAATCCAAAAGCGAGCGATAAAACTTATAGGAGACAACAATGTCGCAAAGTCATTAGACTCGCTCGAACATCGACGTACCGTTTCTTCTTTGTCTGTATTTTATCGCTATTTCAACAAACGATGCTCAAGTGAGCTAGCCAACTGCATTCCTCCTCTCCATGAATTCACCCGCAATACTCGTCTCGCCAGGAATGCTCATCAGTTTACCCTTAAGCCTACTTTCGGACGCACAGTTAAATTTAGAGACTCGTTCTTCAGCCGTACTACGCGAATTTGGAATACTCTTCCCAGCCCTATATTTCCCACAGACTACAATCCGCAGATATTTAAGACCAATGTGCACAGGTACCTCCTCTCCCTTTCTCCCTCTATACCTTCGGCCCGTGCTGTGTCTTGACCCCGGACACTTAAGGGTATTAGCAATCCCTTGAGCGCGCGCAAATTATAAAAAAAAAAAAAAAAAAAAAACAATTGCAGCATGTGGCAAAGTTACTTAGTTATGATTGATATACTTACGGTTATAGTCCTTAAGAAAATCAATATGTTGTTGCGCAATTATCGTTCTCACCTCACTACAACCGATTGCAGAAAGCCTTCCATAAAATCGTCCAACTACTTTCCAAATACATATAGTTTTGTTCCTCAGGTTTGCACAATTTGTATTACTAACTCTTTTCCGTTTTCTTCTTAGAGTTATCTTTTGAACATCAAATGTGTGACCTCCCAAGATTAGTCATTCAAATTTTTAGGTGGAAAGTGGAAAGATAAAGTGGATAGATGAATTTCATTTTTTTGACTTGTTGATCAAAAAAGAAAACGAGCACACTCCTCAATTAGTTAATGTTAATACTATTTCCAATAGCTTGTATTATGACCTCTTACTAAACAAAAAACCAAAAATTAATTCATTAATTTTAAGCATTCACATACATTTCAGCACACTTTAAACAATTTTTTTTTTTTTTTATTTCGTAGGAATACCAGCAGGCGCTTTGGTGATACGGTATAGTGGCCCGTTGCTATGCAGGTAAGTCGCCTGCAGTCTTTTCTGTTAAGAGATAATAAGAATGCCGCGGATTTCTTAGAGACGTTTGGGAGCATGCACTTGGTTTGTCTACATCCTGGTCATGCCACCTCCGGTTGTTCTCTCGAGAAGCCCAGCCATCGATGGAAGCCCTAACTAAGGACGCGGATAGTCCCAACGCAGGTTCAGGGTCCTAAGAGTATCTCCTCTGATCACGATCCGACAGACAGTCCAGCTACATCATCCGCATAGGCCTGGGCATAGACATTAGAGCTATTAAGGGCTTCAAGCTGAGAGTCAACCAGCATGCACCATAGCATAGGAGATAGGACTCCGCCCTGGGGGCAGCATATTATATCATATTACATACTGGCCACAGTCCGCATCCTAGTCTGGTTCTTTTCAGAAACTGTGATGTTTATCAACTTATCTCATCGGGTTTCCTGAGTGTTTTCAGTCTCACTGGTTTGTCTTTCTTAAGGACTTTCCACAGAAATCTCTGTAAGAGGCACTTTACGATATCCGAATTAGGCTCCTATATTCTTTTTGTTTTGATCGGTACAGGTGCCAGTGCTCCTCTGTATTGGTCTATAGGGACCTATTAAGAAGTTTTCTGGTTTCTTTACGAATACTCTACAGTTCTGCGTTCCACCATGGGACAGGCGATCTGCAGGGGCTATTTCTGACTGTCAGTTCAGTTTGGTGAGGGTATTGTTCATATCTTGAACTGCCTTCTCAACCTTCCGTCTCGTTTTGAGCCTAGGGAGAGGTTCGATGCGAGTTTCTAGCTCATCCCTAATGCGTATCCAGTTGGATTTTCTAGGATTTCTCCTCTTCAGCAAGGTTATGTATTCGCATTCGATTCGGAATTCAATGTATCTATGGTCTGACATGGACACTTCCGACAGAACCTTCCAGTTCGCAATCTCCTTAAGGTATCTGTTGGATAGCGTTAAATCGATTACTTCCTGTCTTCTAGTCGTAACAAGAGTTGGCTGGGAACCAGCGTTTTTAATGTGCAATTTAGACGATAGTATAAAGTCTAGAAGATTAGTCTCTCTCATGTTGCATTTGCTGCTGCTCCAGAAGGAATTCTGAGCATTAGAGTTGCAACAGATGACTAGGCCCATCTTTCTTGTGTCGCAGTACTCTACGAGTTCTGCGTTTTTGCTTTGTTTTTATCATGGAAAGTCTGCTACGAGGATTGCAGTAGCATCCTTACAATGATGAAGGTTGATTTGGGTAAACAACAGTATCTTAGTCAGGGCCCCTCGGAGACTACTGCGTTTGGAGTTCGTTGAACCTTTTCAGTTTCCCGAGTCATGCCATCAGAAGCAATACTCTGATCAGTCAACTGTCTATTTTTATTGTCATTATACAAGATATTAAAAACAGTACTAACATTAACTAATTGAATTATTTTTTATTGTATTTTGTGATTTGTATGTATATATACACTTAGTATGTCCGATTTTTTTTTGATCAACTGATGTTTAGGAAGAAACGAAGATGTCAGAACAAATCATCTATGCGATCGATGCGTCATATTTCTCCGTGCGCTCTCTTGCTTCAATTCAAATACAACCGAACAGCCCTCGTTAGTGCACAAAACATTTTAATACGCTATTAAATTTTAGCTTGCCCCAGGGAACACAAATTCTGAATGAAAAATATAACAACCCTGTGCTCCCGGAAGTTAACAAATTTTCCGGAAGAAAATGTGGATATGGACCTCAACTAACAAACCTTTCCAAATAGCGAGATCTCTGGGTAGCTGGCTCCAATGCCGCACGCCAAATTTGTTGAGGTAATTTTCTCCTTGCGCCACCTTAGACGGGTGTTCTCTGCGTTATCGCACAGGTTTGGAGTTGAAGACTCTTCAGGGTGGATCTGAGTTGTCCATACGCTCTATATGGCCCAGCCACCTTAGGCATTGGATCCTCAGATGCCTGACTAGTTCGTTCGAGAGTTTCTGGGGGACCCGATGGGTCTTGATATCCGGGTTCTGACGTTGTATTACCACCTAACTACCGTACCCTTTATTGATCCAAAGACGATTGCCAAGGCATGACCTCTCTGATTTACCGATCGTTGGCCGCTCTCTTTTGTTATTACGACCTCTTGGACAGTGCCTACGGAGTCTGACTGGAGTACGACGTCAAAATCGTGCTCGGAGACTTCAATGCCAAAATCGATAAGGAAAACATCTTTGGCGCAGTGATCGGAACACACAGTCTCCACGACACGACAACAGCTAACGGATTAAGACTCATTGACTTTGCGACAGGACGTAATGTGGTCATAAGTAGCACAAGGTTCCACACAGCAACCTGGCGATCTCCTGATGGTCGAACCGCCAACCACATCGAATATGTGCTCATTGACGCAAGACATGCGTTTAATATCCTGGATGTTCGAACATTCAGAGTGGCAAACGTCAACTCTGACAATTTCCTCGAGTTTTGACATTGGATGCCTGAACATACCGGAAACTGCCAGAGCCTACGAGAGCAATTAAGCGAGAGACTCTCCGGTATGCTTACGTCGAACACCAACGCCAACGAAATGTGGTTGCATTGCCGGTCAAAAGAGGTGGCGAAAACCACCTTAGGCTACCTACCACCCCCGACAAGAAACCCGTGGTATGATGGCGAGTGTGAGCAGAAGAAAAGTACAACCGACGAGGCATACCAAAAAGCGCTGCAACGGAAAACAAGGAGCTATTCTATGTGATGGCAGAATTCGGGATCCCGGGAAAACTAATCCGGTTGTGGAGCACCCAAAGATTTCCGAGCCTTTTAAAATCTGCACTGGATTTCGGCATGGAGATGCGCTGCACTGGCTCTGCCACATCGAGCGCATGGACAACAATGCTCCAGCAAAGAGGGTCTGCGAATCCGACCGTCCTGGTTCGAGAAGGAGAGGAAGACCGAATCTCCGGTATAAAGACCAAGTAATCGCGGATGCAAGACAGCTTGATCTTGATGACTGGAAGCAGCGTCAACGATGGAAGGCAGCAATTGCTCAGGCTCGAACCCTCCATGAGTCGCCCGCCTGATAAGTAAGTAAGTAAGCAATAACGGTCAACATTCCTCCAGCTGACCTCTTTGTCGCTCCGACAAACATTTTTTCTTTTTTTTTTGCCTTACCCTGGTGGTATATACTGCACCTTTCAGTTATACTTGTCGTTTTGCACACAGGACACAGCAACCCAGGTGATCACACACAGGCTTGCATACAGACTTGCCACACAGTCTTACACGCAGATTATTATGATAGTTATCAGTATTTTTGTATAGCATGCAAGGAAAAAATGAATTTTTTTTACTTTTACTTTTTCTTTATTGCAGCTAGATTATACATTATTCTTTGAAGTATATTGCACAATTTACAGAGATGTGGTATGTTCTACCTAAGCGCACTAAGTGAAGACTTTGACCGTGGGAAGAAAACACAAGGTCCGCCTAGCCATTATACAAATTAATCCGTAAAATTGTATTCGCTAAACTTAGGAATTGATTGTTTTTATTTCAACGTGTAGGTTTTGTCTTCGACTTCAGTGCTTTAAAATATATATTATGTGCCTATATACCAGACCTCACTCGAAATTCCGTGATGAATAAGAAACAAGGCATACTGCAACCACACTTCGTCTGGAAAAAAAAATTGTTACCTTGTGATGGCACTGAAACTATACCCACAAAAAGGCACCATGTACATACGTAGCACCATGTACCATTCGTTGCGATATGTATGTATTTTGGTCGTGATTAAATCAAGTCATGCTAACGCCTTTCGATTGGCGTGAGGAAACCTAGGAGATTCCGAAAAAAAATGAATTTTGTTATTCTCCTCATGTGTCAACTATCTGTTAGACTGTCAAAGTATCAAAACAACGAGATACAAACATCGCCCATGTTTCACTCGATTACTCCTCGCACACATGAAAATAATTGCAAAAAAACGAAAGGAACAACGGTTTGGAATAAAATTTCAGTAATTCAATTGTTTCGGGAACAGTAGGTAGACAACAAAGTAAAATTGCCCTGTACATGGGGTGAAAGTAATTTTCGCTCTCGGAAACAGAATGTGTGCATAGCAGGATAGTACTCTCAACAGTGTCCTTCTGCAATCTTCTACATGCAGGGAGTGCATGAGTGCATTATAGGGAAACCGAAAATTGAAAATTTCTGTAACTGCACGAGGAAATTTCGCAGAATGAACCTTTGGATAGTCGATTTGGGAATTCCTGTAATAATATTGTGGAAGCGAGTATAATCTTGTCCTATTCAGGGTTTGCATACATGTTACAATATGATTTTTGGAATTTTTGATTGGGCAATGTTAATTCCAATGCTTTAGTAACAATATTCAAGAGAGACTTTTGACATTTAAGTCGCCATGCATTACCACCCAATAGAATCGTAAATAACTCTGGCTGACGTAATCTGATAAATTAACGACTAAATAAACAAGTTCAAATGTTCAAAGAAAGTTTGTTAATTTTGTGTATATGACATCTCATTACCAATTATTAATGTTCCAGGTATAGGGATGAAATACTCAAGTCATCCAATGAAAAAGTTTTATAAGGCTCCACCGGAATAGTAATTTATTCATTTGAGCTGATAACTTGCTTCGGAACAGGAAAAGAGGTAAACTTCATTAACATTTCAAATGGAAGCAGTTGATAAAAGTTTTCGTGTAGCGATGGGACTACAATGAAATACGAGGCTAAACACTTTTTTGGTGCGCCCTCTTTTCTGACCAGCATTCAGAAACATCTTCAAGGCGATTAGTGAATATAAATTTATAGCTTCTTTATCTTAACAAAATTTCACTGATGGGAAGAATGATTAAACTCTGCAACATTTTCCATACGAATGCATGTATTTATGTTCAGAACTTTCTCTTGTGTAATCAATACAATTATGTACTTCCATAAGAGAATCCACTGCATTCATGTTATTGTAAATCCATTAAGGGAAAGATTTCAAATTTTGTTTATATACATAAGTAATGATTTTGAATATAAAGGGATATTTCAATACATGCATATAATAGGGTAGAAGATGGCCACCGCGACGTAGTGAGTAATTGGTGTGACACTGAATTGCAATATCTTACAGAACAATGACTATATTATTTAAATCTTAAATCCCAACTTTCAGTGGGTATAACCGCTATGTAATATTTCCACCGGTGTTAAAGAGACAAAAATCTAGTCAGCACACCAATCAACGAATCAACTGTGATAAAAAGTGCATTCTTAACCCTAAAACAATACCTTCAGCAATACATGGAGGTGTATACACAACAAGCGGTAGAGATTTGCATAGACTCGTAGATATGATAATATGTGATAATATTCGTATTCTTCTTCTTCTTCTAATGACACTACAGTCTGGGGTGGACCTGGGCCTCAGCCAAAAAGCTTCTCTAGCTGGCACGATCCTTAGCCAGCTGCCTCCAATTTCGCACGCCAAGTGGGTTTAGGTCCTTCCTCATTTGTGTGCGCCTTCGGTTCCGTGGGCGTCCTCTATTGCGTTGCCCCACTGGTGCGGAGTCGAAGATTCTTCAGGCTGCAGCAGAGTTGTCCATGCACTCCAAATGGCCTAGCCATCTTAGGCGTTGAATCCGAAGGCTCCTGATGAGGCTTATTTAGCTGTACAGCCCATACCAACGCAAACAAACAGGACCAAAGATTGAACGCATAACTTTTCTCACGAAAATACCAAGAGCTTCTTCGTCTACTCTTGACATTGTTCAGGCTTCGGCCTCTAAGAGCAGGACAGGGATGATCAGGGTCTTATATAAACTTGGTCCTTCGAGAGAGGACCTTGAGCCCAAAGAAACAGCGATTGGCAAAGGGACAATCTGCTTTTAATCTGATGTTCCTGCTGTTTACCTGAGAGTCCTCACTACTGAAAGTCCTTAACTACTTCGAAGTTATTGCTGCCTACGATGACGTTCTGCCAAGTAGTCTATGTTGTGCGTCCTTTCTCGATGAGAGCATGTACTTCTTTTTGCTCTCATTCACTGCTAAACCCATTTTCGCCGCCTCCGTTTCAATACCAATTCAATTATTTTGTTCGGAGGAAATGAAAGGATGGCAGAAGGAAGGGATTAGGGATTTTATCAAAAATGGAACTTAGCTATAATGGCAGAATATTTCATTTTTGAATAGTTTTTCCACCGTCTAGGTCGGGGGTACGGAGTTCTCTTCTATCTATATCGTACATTGTGTGGGGTGCAACATTCTGACAGCGGTATTGGTGTCTTCCTCGCATTTTAACAGTCTACAGAAGTGATCTTGCCAGATTCTCAATATCGACTGCGACTCTATTACGAGTTGTGCCTCTTGGTCTCGACAGGCTTCTGTCTGAAGTTTATACCTATTGGATAGTTGTTTTACCCGTTGGTGGAACTTTCGGATATCATTTCTCCAGTAACACCTCGCTATTTCTTCGATAACGCGCTTCTCATGTTCTTTCTTTCTCCCCGTCATGAAGTCTAACAGCCTGAGTCCGTTCTCGGGCGTGTCGTCATGTAGGCTGTGCCTTCCGATGACTTTAGAAAAGACAGTTTGGCCAGTTTTGCGTTGAAGTCTCCTAGAACGGTATCGTAGCTGGGGTATTGATGATCGTATGGCCTTTCTAGGAGATCAGAAAAATCATCCTGTGGATCTTCGATGGCAAACATGTTTGATGTTGGAAAAACTACAGTGTCTGAAATTAAAAGTAAAAAGGATTTTATTTGGAAATTTGCTTCAGAGCTAGACACAGATCGGCTACACACCTGACTTTAACTCTATTCGCTTACGTGTTCAATTATCCGATTTTTTTTATCAAATTTGATTATCCGAACCACACTCGCTTCCGGTTAATCGACGCTCTAATGTAATAAAACCAGATAAAAAAGGGAGATCAACGGAAAAAATGGATTTGGACCAAGGAGTGGTACTTTACTTGCCACAAAACCGGCAAACTTTTATTAATTTCCAAAAACTCGGTCCAAAATTGTCTATCCGTGTTTTTATTCATGTTTACGATATTTTCGATATTTTCCCGCTGGTTATCGCTGAGTTATCATAAATAAAAAATGATTAGTTGTCATACTCGCAGAAAGACAATACAATAGTTGCGATGGCTTTATGATACATATATTAAATACAAAAAACTTTTGTTCTTACACCCTCATCAACACTGGATCCGACTGTGAATAATCGCTTGAGAAATATTTTTGTTTCAACTGTGAGAAGAGTGATGTTGCTATCATTAGAATTCATCCAGCATATTCAAGCCTACTATAATAACATAATCAGCATCGTTCTATTGATGGGGCGAGTGCACTTCAAATTGTGCAATGCCTCTATGCCTAAAAGTGTGCGACTCGTAGCTCATTATGATTCATAGATATTAAATTAGTACTGGTTAATATAGAAGGAATAAAGGCTTCGCACATATGTAAAATACTTTACCTTTGTTGCGTCAAACCATCTTGTCTTGGTCTATGGGTCACCTCCCATAAGAATGTATTTTATGTATCTGTCAAAGTATCGCTGATGCTGACGCATGTGAAGTATTCTATGTGCCGCAGCCTTAAGGATCACTAGAGAGTAGAGATCCATTGATTCCGAAACTGGTGAGTGCAAGTACGATCATCTCAAAGTAGTTGACGGCTACTCCAAAATACCAGATATTATTATAAGGTAAGATAAGAATTATTTAGATTCATATTGGGTATCCGCGTGCATCGGGAAAAGGGTAGTATTCCAGGTATTTCAGATAAGCAATTTGATAGAAGTTGAATCATTGCCATAAGACCACTACGTGTTTAAATAGCAATCCAATAGTTACTGATATACGTAGTACTTTTAGTGATCAGTACTGTGCTTACAAATGGTATTGAAACATATGCAGAACTTTTCAATACAATCCAATCTTTCTCTAAAATCTCCATCTTGTTATTCTCTGACTTTTCGCTTTTGTAAAGTGGTCAAGTGGTATGTATGTGCATACATTTTTTACATGCAGGTATATATGTTTCACGTTTAGAAAAGGAGACAAATTCACCCAGAGAGTTAATATAGAACATTTCTTATTCATGACATGTGGCTATGACCTCTACGGTTCCATTGTTCATTTTGATTAATTAATCACAAAGAATCATTGGTTCAAGAAAAAAACATCAATATCATTTGTCAAACATAATATACCAAGCACATACCAACTTCCATGAACATAAAAAATGAGGAACGCATTGTTCTTTCAGCGTTCAGCCGGCGCGTCGTAAGGAACTGAAAACGACAAGGACGATAGAAAACCATTTAAGCTATACATATACACACAGAATAATTCTTCTCGCTTCCTGGTTTCTTTATTTGGAACCCACCGAGAACAGGAAAAAAAATGCTTGAACTGTCCAGTGTTTTGGTTGTCGTTGTCATATCTGAGAAATTTATGATATTGGCGCTGATACGCTCAAAGGTATTCCTGAGGTAAAATCAATATGTCTTGAATTTTCTGTTCGGGAATTACCAATTCCAACCTTATGCTCAACACTTATATTGGCATTGCGACTCTTCGAGTGCAGTGATGCAATCGTGAACAGGAAAGCAATAAAAACCCGGATGAAATTACCCGGCAACAGGATATTATCTTCCGGTCACTGTTGGTAATTTGCTTGTTCACTTTTAGGCGGCACTCTTAAATTGGTTTTCTGTGAATTTGACATTTGATTTGTAGAGAAAAACATGAAGACGGCAAAATACAGACAGCTGGTCGACGTTCAGCTGCAAGATTTTAATTAATTTCTATCAGATGATTGTGCCGAACAAGAAATTGTGTCATTAACTTGAGGAAATTAAGTTGTAATTTTTAATTCAAAATGTGGTTTAGTTTGCAATGTATTTTATAATAATTTTAAAATCCGATATCATTTTTGATTTATTGCGATTTATGAAATGGTTATTGTGTTTGTATTCGCCTCGAAAAAGTTGGACTTCGAAGATATTCAGCTCAAAGTGGATAAACGATTCCTCCATCCATATCGCCAATGCGTCTAATCTGAAAAGAAAAATTTGTTGACGAATTTGCATAGATCTCGGCGAATACATTAAGAAAAAATAAATGCGTTTTTATTTCTTATGTTTTCGAGATATGGACAATTTGAAACGTATTTTCAATGTTGTCGCGTATAGTTATTTCATCCCCTAAGCGATCGACACCGATTAGTTGGAGGGCCTCTTCCTTTTTTTTTTTTTTTTTTTTTTTTCGTTTTTGTTTTATTTTATAATTCATTTTTCTTACATGCTAGACAAAGATAACTAAAACTAGCTTAACTAACTTAACAATCGTTCTTACATCTAACCTACTGACCCTATACGGGTACTCTAAGCTATTCTGAACTAAATTTTTGTGCCTTTCGGCTTAGACTATGGTTTTTTTTTTATTTTGTCTGAATTTACTTTCTGATTAGTTTGGCCAAGAAAACTGGTAAAAAACTTGGCATTATATATGTATCTTAACCTATCTTAAACTTACGTAACCTAATATAAAAACTTATGAGCTAACTTAACTATGTCCGTAACAGTACGGCACGTGCACCAGGGCGTATATGTTATGTATATGCCTAACATATAAAATTTACACGCCGTGGTGCACATATTTTTTTTTTTTTTTCTTTTTTCTTTTACATTTTTTTTTTTTTTTTTTTTTTTTTTTTTTTTTTTTTTTTTTTTTTTTTTTTTTTTTTTTTTTTTTTCCTACGCTACCCGAAGATCTATGTAAGTTGGCCACTATGGTCAACTACCGCGTCATTTTGAAAATCCAGCGGCGGCGGGGGCTGGTTTTGGTGTAGCCACCAGTAAAATTGCCGTTCTTTGGCAGACTCTCTCCTGTCTCGAGCAGAGATCGCTCTACTGAACCGGAGGAGATCCTCGTGAATGCGAGCGACATCCCGTTCGTATTGGAGTCGCCTGTCCACTGTTCGGCGTACGACGTGGAAGATGACAGGACATCCTTGTGGATCCTGTATTAGGCCAATTGTGTCGAGATAGAGGAACGCTTCAGGAGGAATAAAGCCGGTGAGGCGCACTCTCTCATGGTACATAACATTGGGGTAGTAAGCCCCAAAGATCAGACTGTTGGAAGAAGTCATAGCTCGTGCAATATGCCTTCTGATCAGTTTAATAATAAAATTATCTATCCTGTTCAAGTTTGCCTCGTTGTACAGGACCTCGTTAGGATAGAACTTCTTGTACTCAGACTCGGGTGTACGATACAACCGGAGACAAGTGCGAAGACACTGTCTCTCGAACAACCTCATCTTTTCCATCTGGGAAGGACTCACATTGAACCACAGTGGACAACCGTAGGCCATAACTGGGCGGATGAGGGACATGTAGCAGATTACCTTTACTCTGGTGTCAAGTTGGCTGCTGTAAAACAACCCCCTTGCCACAGCAAAGGCCTTTTTAGCTTTCGCCAGAGCAATATCTATATGTTTGTCAAAATACAGATATTGATCCAGCCAAATGCCAAGATATCTAACTACACTTTTCACATCTAACGGCCGTCCCTGCGGGTCAACTATGCCGAACTTGCGCCAGTTTGTGCGCGTATCCCATGCTGCCATGTACAGCGGGGTCCTGAAAAGGATAGTTTCGCACTTCAGGAAGTTGATAATCAACTTCCAGTCGTCGCAAAATCGCTGAATTTGTTCGAAGTCACATTGCAACAAGTTATTTATTACTTCGACCTTCGGAGCTGATCTGTACGCTACTAGATCGTCGGCGTACGCAAAGTGCGGCATGGAACCTATAAGATCTGCAGTGAATATTGAGAACAAGATCGGCGAACCAACCGCTCCCTGTTGCAGACCATTTTTGATGTCAAAGACCGTGGAAGAAGTTACGTCGCCACTTTTCACGACGAACTTTCTACCTATTATCATGTCATAGATCATGTATAGCAATGATTTGCTTATGCCGAGCCTGACCAGCTTGAGGAAGAGGCCCTCTAACCAAACGGTGTCGAACGCTTTCTCCAAGTCAATCAGACAAGCACCCGTGCATTGTTTTTTGTCTTTGTTCCACTGAATGTCGGATACCAGTTTGGACGCGGCATGTATAGTTTCATGCCCCGCCCTGAATCCGAACTGGTTGTCCGGTATGATTTTAGTTTCCTCAACCCATTGTTTCAGAACTCGAATGACTATCTTTTCAAAGACCTTGCTTATGCAAGGAAGAAGACTAATCGACCGAAGATTTGTCGGGATAGATTTGTCTTTGTCCCGTTTAGGGATTGGTTGCACCACAGCTGTGTGTGTGGTAATAAGCATTACTCAGCGCATTATTGAACAGTGTTGTGTAAATCTGCACGGCTTCGGGGGGAAGATAGCGAAGCACAATATTTGGTATACCATCGATACCCACCGACTTTTTCTTCTTCAGCGAGTTAAAGATACCCTGAAGATCTTCTTGAGAAATCAAGATGTGATTTCCATCATTGGCGACGGCATTATTTGCCGTGTTATCGTCACTGAACCTGGTAAAACCAGGATTCTCAGATCGCCATTGACTTATCTCGTTTCGGAGCTCGAAGTGGTTTAGCGAGGCTCTATGCTCCAGGTCGTGATTCGGTCTACGAACCTCGTTGACCGTATACACTCGCTGAAACACAGCACCAATTGCTTTCACCTTCTCCTGGGGATCTTCAACTACGAAGAAGTCGTTGTCTAGCACTGCTCCATCTGGATCGATGCCAACTGAAGTCAGTAATTGTTCGTTATTTGTCGTTCTGGGAAGTCTAACGGCCTGAATGTCGTTTTGATCTTTCCTCCGGAATATTTTATTTACAACATACCCGGGTTGTTAGATCGTACAGCCCGGATTTTATTGCCCCAGTGCAAGCTTATAGCCAAGCTATAGTTCATACGTATTAACTGTTGGAGGTTCTTGATCTCCGACTTCAATTCCCTGACTGCCGCGTCTTGTGGATTTGTAAACCGCCTGTGTAAGAGTTTGAGTCTTGACAGCAGCCTACTTTTGTGCACGTGAAGTGCATCGATGGTAGCATTTCGATAAACATCGCTGTCATCGCTTTTTACTACCTTCGGAATAGTCTTGTCCATGGTACGTTTAATTACGTCGTTCATTTGTATGAGGTACCTGTTAACCTCTTCGTTCGTCAGGTTTCTGTTTGATGGAGGATTGATCCCACTCGAACGTAGTTCTGTGGATAACGTCCTGGAGAAGCGAGGCCAGCGGACCTTATTGTAATTATAAGGATTCCTCTGGACATACTCCTCCAGTTCTTCCACCTCGTTCGGGAGCTGAATAGCTGCGAAGAGTCCGCAGTGATCACTCTCGTACTCAACCGCAGTTAAACAGTTCCGCGTGCGTCTTTCCACGTCTAGTATAGTCAGTCGTCTGTCGATCAGCAACAGATCCAGATAGGACCCGGATCTGGGGTACGATGGCCTATCAGTTGCAAGCAAATCTAGCTTGAACTCAATATTGTGCTCTGCCAACCAGTTATACAGTGGGGTCCCCCTGCCGTTATGCACTCTATTGCCCCATTCTCTATGCTTGGAGTTCAAATCCCCAGCAATGATATAGTAGTTTTCCTCCGAGCTCAGTCGAAGGCTAGTGAAAAGAGTATCGAGTTCTGAAATGAAGTTGCGATTGAGTGCAGGATTGTCAGCTGCGTAGATCGCGATCACATATAACCGCTTTCCACCCTGAAGAGGAATGCGTGCAATACACGTTTCTAGCACTTGAAATCTTCGCACTTCACTGCTATACATGACCTTATGACAGAGGCCTTTTTTGATTAAGAGAGCGACCCCGCCCCCTCGCAAGGATTGGGGACGGTCTCTTCGAACTACGTGGTAATTCTTGTACCAGAGTGTGCGCGTCTGGTTCAGCTTAGTTTCGCTGGCCATCAGCACGTCTGGATTGTGAGTTTGCATAAGGTTGCAGAGCGTTAATTTGCGTTCTGTCCTAATCAGCGAATTCACATTCACTGCTAGGATCTTAAGGTTACTAGCTGCGTGCGCAGCCATTAGACCGATGATGCGTTTGGCACGGCAAACACCGTCGAGTAGATTAATTCTACTCGCGCTGCTTGCTCTTGGAACTGTTTCTCGAGCTGAGCGATCTGCCCCTGGATAGAGAGCAGTACCGCCATCATATCCAGATTTAGTTCAGGTTGCCTGGCCACTGGGACCGGGGTCACCTTCGGCACTGTCTGTTGTACCGGTCGCCTTCCTGATGCCATTTGGGCGTAGGAGACGCCCGGCGTAACAGTGGTAGCTGGAACACGGGGCACTGGCCTCGCTTCTACCATTTTGACTTGGTTCTTTGCCGCTATACTCTTTCTCCTGATCTCCTGGACTTTAGGACATCCCCGATAATTAGCAGGGTGCCCATTGGTCTTACAGAGTACGCATGTGAGCATAGCCCTGTCCTCGACTTTTTCCTTCCCTAAACGGCATTCCCCTGGATTGTGGGTTTCTGCGCATTTGACGCAGCGAGACTCCATGTTGCAGTTCGCCGCGGCATGCCCAAACCTCTGACAGCGAGCACATTGGAGTATGAGCTTCGTCTTTATTAATGTTTCCCAACTAACAGAACTGGAGCCTAAACGAGTCATTCGCTTTAGGCTCTCTATTCTACTGTCTGGGGTGACCTGAACAAGGAAGAACGGAAGTTTCCTGTTCTCCCTTTTCGTTACCGCAGTGGTGAAGGGCTTAACCCCAACGAACGTGACATCGTCGCTCTGCGCCTGGCGCAGTACAGCGAGGATCTCTTCGGGATCAGTAGCAGGATCCACGCCCTTAAGGAGCATGGTCTGAATTTTCTTCCCTTTTGGGGTGTACGAAAAAAACTCGGCCCCTACCGCCGCTAGCCTTTCTTTTATAATGTGAAAGTCTGCCCCTGACGAGCAGTGGACAGACATTCGTAAGGGCCCTTTATATTTTAAATAAAAGGAATTATTGGTGGCCAACTTACACAGAGTGTCGACCTCCTTCGTCTCCAGCCCGAAAACATTGATCGGCGGCCATCTCTCCTTCTTCGTTGCAGATGGTTGCAGCTGCTGTTGTTGTTGTTGTTGCTGCTGTGGCTGCTTCTGCTGCTGTTGTAGCTGCTGCGGCTTCTTCTTCTGCTGCTGTTGTTGCTGCTGCTGCTGCGGCTTCTTCTTCTTCAGTTGCTGTTGTTGTTGTTTTTGTGCTTGTTGTTGTTGTTGCCGCTGTTGTTGTTGCTGCTGTTGTTGCTGCTGCTGTTGTTGTTGTTTTTGTGCTTGTTGTTGTTGTTGCTGCTGTTGTTGCTGTGCAGCTTCCTTGGCCGCTCTCCTGGCCTTTAATTTATTTTGGAGGGCCTGTATGTGGGCATCCAGCTCCTCCCTCTTCCTCTGGATCTCCCTCAATTGCTCCAGATCCTCCTCCTCTTCGTCATCCGAATCGTATGACATTAGGGCACTGTAGGAGTTCCCTCTACCTCCGTAGGAGAATCTCCCCTCGCCCTCTGCCGACTCGTATTGAACGTCGTCGATTGGATGTTGTTGTTGTTTCGCCTCGATTATGTTCGTTGAGGCTGTTGCTGATGCTGCTGCAGTTGTTGTTGCTTCTTCATTCGCCTTTACTACTGCTGTTGTTGTTGCTGTAGGCTTTCCCGCAACATTCCTATCGCCTGAGGTTACAGTGGGGCGGCGCTTCACCAGGTTCGACTGCGGATGCAGTTTCTTCCTCCTCTTTCTCCTTTCCTCTTGTGGATTTGGCTGGTGGCCTGATACACTAGCTCGGTGGCCTGATGTTTCAGGTTCAGCATTCTCACCCGTGCTTAAGAGCGCGGGCCGCTCTGCTGATTCCATCACGCCACTTTTCTATTTTGCTTAGATTTTTTTTGTGAAGTTATTAGTTGTGGCTAAAAAATAAGTCACTGCTTTTTTTGGGATTCGAACCCAGCACCGCGTCGTCACGGGCGATGACACTACCACTAGGCTATGGAGCTCTTATGTATTTTGCTTTATTCTGCGCACATGTAATAATCACTGTTCACTTTAGCCGAAACACGTCTGCTCTTGCTGGAGGTCTGTGAACGACTGAGGGCCTCTTCCTCAAGGTGGTCAGACTCGACATAAGGTAAAGGCAAAGGGAAATTATTCCTATACATAATCTATGACATAATAACAGGTAGAAAGTTCGTGAAAGGTGGCGACGTAACTTATACCACGGTCATTGAGATCAAAAATAGTCTGCAACAGGGGCGGCAAAATGGCAATATCTCAATACCACTACAGATCTAACAGAGATCTAGTAGCGTAAAGATTAGGTCCGATGGTTCGAAGACGAAGAAATATTTATCTTGTTGCAGCGTGGAACAACGATTTCAGCGATTTGCAACGACTGGAAGTTGATTATCAACTTTGTGAAATGTGGAACTATCCTTTTTAGGAACCCGCTGTACATGTCATCATAGGATACGCACAAAAACTGGCGCAAGTTCTACACAGTTGACTCGCGGAACCTGCATTTTGGTTGGATCAATATCTGTATTTTGACAAACAAACTTATGCAAATTTTGCTCTGACGAAAGCTTAAATTGCCCTTGCTGTGGCAAGGAGGTTGTTTTAGAGCATGCCAAACTTGATACAAGGGTGAATGTATTCTGCTACATGGCCCTCATTCGGCCAAGGTTTCTTCTATCTCTATACAATTGGTCTAATACAGGATCCGCAATGATTTTCTGTTATCTTCAATGTTGTACGCCACCGCTACGTACAATATATACATGTTAGGCAAAAAAGGTTTCTGCAGTAATGAAAATTAAGCAACGAGACTGTCAATTAAGACATATTTAATTCAAAAGGCACACAAAATACATACTTTAGTGAAATGAATTAAAATAAAATAAACATGCAAGTAAAAACAGAAGCTATCACAACAGCTTAAACTTTGAGGGGAGGAGAATACTATAGTGGAGCAACAAGTTACCCAGTCTCCGGACAAAAACATGCAAGCTGTTAAACGCGGTCAATTGTACCTGCTACAAAATGACACTCACCCCCTAAAATAAATAAATAAGAAAAGCTGTAAAAGAAATCTTTAGGATATTCTGCGGGACAATCACTTATACCTACTCCTCCTGCGGCTGGATCTACAGTTTAACAAAAATGAAAAATAAGAACAATTGTTAGGTTAGTTAAGCAACAATAACTCACACGTTCCTCATTAATGGAGATTGCCTTTGGTACTTGGAAAACAATTTTCACTAGAAAGAGAGTTATGTATGTAAATATGTTAGATAATTGATCCGAAGCAAACTCTTTAACTGTGGACATGCTTTTAAAAATTACCTAAATTTCAAACTGCTGCTCTTGTGTTACCGCGTTTTATGTCTACAGAAATTAGCATTTTATTATGAGATCTTAATCGTCTTAAACCCTCAGGGACAATCAATGCATGACTGTCTGGCTAAACTTGAGAAGTTCATGCTTTTCTCATGGACATTCTTATTTTACAAAAGGGCAAAACTAAAAAGACTAATTCAAAAATGTATATACACCTTATATGGGGTACAAAGGACCCAAATAGTTGGTATGGTTAAGTTAGGTCAAAAGAAAATACATTTTTAATTTTAATACAACTAGTTCAAGTAAATAATTATCGTTAAAAGACATCCATGTAAGAAATCCAGACATCCATGAAATCAGGCACTTTGAATGCAATCAATTTTGTTTACATATTGCACAAGCAAACAAATGAAAGGCATTAAGTATTATAAATTAGTTGAATCAGTTTACCTACATATATTCTGTTCAAGTTTAAACAGGTGTTTGTTAACTGTCTAGTTCTTGGCTACCTATGACACATGTAGGTGTTACCATGCCATAAACGTTAGATTCTAATTGGTAAATGGCGTGTGCCATCCAACATTATTAAATAACAACTCTTAACTTCGAACGAATTACACATTCCCCATACCTGTTCTGCCTTCATCTTCAAACTCACTTAAAATAAACAGTGAAACTGCGAGTTCATGTAGAAGAAATTAAGAAGAATCTCAAAGCGTACATTTATGTCAAAGAAGCATGTGTCAAAGAAGATCAAAATCTATAATTTTATTCATAGCCTATTATTCGCTACTGAATTTTATAAGTAAAATCTATCTGATTTCAAGTCCGAAGAAATTATTCATTATACCAATGGACAAGTGATGTCAAGCGAAAAATTACTTAGTTCGCAATCATCTGTAACCTATCCAATTCACATTAATCATCAAATCACTTTGCACTGCAGAAAATCAGGTTGAAATGGAATTAAAAAATTAATTACAGATTCCTTGCAGTACATAGTCGTAATCGTTGAACGATTCTTTTTTTGTTGAACGCAATCGAATTCTCCGGAAAGGATGAGCTGCTGCAGACGAAACTTCATTAATTAGTGACTGATTGACTGAATGGTTCTTCAATTGAATTTCACATAAAATAGCGAGTTATTCACGTAGTCGTACTTGAATTTCTATGAGAAGGCGAAATTGTTCAGGTTTCAATAAGTTTCGAGACGTCGGAAATATCTAATTAAAACGTAATAAGAACAGACAACAATCTGGCCTTTCAATGGTTTTAACTGGTGCTGTACGGTGGAAAGGCGCCAGTGGTTAAAGTCTGAAGTATATACATATTTTCTTCCTCTCCAATTCAAATGATTTTGCACGACTACTCATAACGCGAAAGTATAACAATTATGAATTTGTTCTATGAGCAGAATTAACTTGTTCGATTAATCCTCTGTTACTAGTTACTTCTATCTAAATATGAACAACAAGTACATAATCAACATCGTAATTATTTGATGGAACAACCTCAGAATTGGTAAACATCGAAGATGAGAAACCATTTGTTTACCACAACGAGCCGATTCGAGGAAAATAAATAATTAGACCGGCTGTAATCATTTAGATCAACTTGTTGGATCGTACATAAGACGTGTGTAATCTCCTGGCTTTCATCATGGTAGTTCATTAGTTAATCAAAAACGGATTCAGTAATGAGATTGATGATTAGCAATAGGCAATATTATATGTATTCAAAGGCCGATACTCATTAGTTACATTTATTTGATTAGGAATCCTATGACCTACTATGTCTCGTAATACGAACAACTTTGCCTGTAAATCGACCACCATTAGTCGTTAGTCATTGTTGCATGCTTACAATAAAAATGAAACAATAATAAATACTAATAAAAAAGGTACACAACCTGAACTTCTGACTTTTCATTAATGATTTCTTTTTAATTTATATAACATGCAAAGTATTATGACACACTAATATCTACAAGCATGTGAGTAACTAGGTGACGACGAGGTTTCGTATTATTAAAAAAAAATTAAAGAAGAATTTGGGGTTATGAAATTATTACAGTTCAATCAGTTCAATACTGATTTCAAAACACATCGATTAGAAGCCATCTGTACATGTATCTCTATCTATGTACATTCAACTAAAACAATAAAAATTCCCAAATGCTCATCGTTGTGTAAGTTGTTGTTGTATATTTGGGGGTTTAAAAAAACACTGAAGCTTTCGTCTATTTGCCGCTTGAAGTGATGATTAATATTGTATAATAAATCATTCTGCGTTCTTGCTGTCTCGGAAACTGGATCAAAAAAAATATTATTCTTAAATTTTATATTCTCAAATTATATCATTAATACTGTATACCCGAAGAAGTGGACTATATGCATATCAGTTTCTTTGCTTCGTAAACTGGTATCTTTATAACATCTATTTTAAACTTCACAACACGTCATAAAAACAAAACATAGTATATGTACCAACATTTTAAATATAAATAACGCTTAAATTATTAAAAATAATAAAATCTAATTCCGAATTGAGCGGAAAAGAAATTTAACATGGAGTAAGAGTGTTTACGAATCACTGATTTCAATATCGGTTTTGAAGAGAATAGTCAGAAGGTCGCAGAAAATGTTGCTTATACACAATACAAAAGTGGTAATCGTGACGCGGCCTTTGCCTCTGATTTGCTTTTTGTTTCGCCATTAATTTGAAGAGATTTTATCAACATTTCATGTGTCAGGAGGTAAACTGAGGTTGTATGTAATTGCAGTAGAAAGGAGCTGATACCTGCTGGATGCACCTATGCTATTATATGAATCACGGACGCTTTACACTCGTGTGCCCACTATGCGATAGAGGTTTGTTGTGTACTATGTGCTTAAGTCGATGTAAATTCCCTCATTAAATATTCACGCAGTGATCTTTGGAGCTCCAAATTGGATTCCGGGTCACCGGACACGAGGAGTGGAAAGATATTGGCCAGGAAGACGTGGCAGAGTGTACATGCATTCACTGATTTGCGACTAAACTACGAGTGGTGTGTGACATGCTATAACTCACTTGCTGCCGTGCGAATTTTCCGTGGAGAATACACCAACGTCGTCCCCTGCAACGATGGAAGAACATATCAAATTTACACTTAGTCTGTAAGGGTAGTGATTTATGTGTTTTTGGAGAGTAGACAACTCGCTATGCCGTGAACTAGGGTCGTATCCAACGACGGAAGATTAAGGGTTATATTTTAGAAAATTGGAAGAGATATTTGCTTTAATTTACTTGTTACGTTCTTACAATTGTTCATATTTACTTTTCAAAATTAAAAAAAAGGAACGTAGTCTATTCATAAGTTAAGAAGCAGCCTAATAATAAGAGACTATAGAATTTCTACCAAAGGCATTGTTTAGAACTAAAATCGGATATTCCCATCTGCAATGATACGTTTTTCAGGAATAGATTATCTTAAAATCGATCTGAGATATTATACTAAAACTTGATAACACAAAATAAAAAAATTTAAAGCTACGTATTATGATACTAGTAATATTAATCTTAAATATTGTTGTGATAATGGTTTAATACAAAATTGTTTTCATAAAATCATAATCGTTCCATTTGATGAATTCAAACAAATATCGTTTCAAAGATCAAGATAGAATACAGCTTTTAAGAAAACATATCTAAGAACCAGATTTTATCAATTGGCCGCCGTGACAGGACACGCGAAAATAAAAACGTTAAGTCGGCAAAAGAGTGTTGTTTTTTTGTAAGAAATACATATGAAGGAAAAACACTTTCTGAATAATAACGCGAGTGATATAATTAAAGGAACGATAGAAAATTGCTGATGGCAAAGCGTGAGAACATTCAAGTATCCTCTAAAAAGGAGAAAAAAAAACAAAAAATAAATATATAAATTCAACAAATAAATGAATGAGGATATCCTGTGACGTCTGTGACCAGAACAACTCCGGCACTCATCAAAACATCCCATCAGTCAACAATGAACATCATGACAACTAGCAGTAAGCTTAATTTTAATTTTTTTGTGAACATTTTAATATAAAAACAAACACGTTTGTAAATTTTAAAATCAAAATATATAGTGAAATTGAATTGAATGATCATGTGGTAAATTAATTTATTCAAACTGTTTTCTTTAAAAAGAGACAAAAAAAACAATACAACGAGATACATACCAAAATAAAATATACAAGACAGACTGGACGACTTAATTGAAAGTTTAAATAATTTAACAATGGCAACTAATATGGAGGGGACAATAGCTAGGCTCATAGCTGCAAACTTCCTTGTAAGCAGAAATTGCTTCTTTGAAAGCATCACTTGAAGCAGTAACTAGTTCTTCAAAAGTTAATGAATATAAACCCTAGACTATAAACATAGCCATAGTAGACAACGAATCTTTATACATTATAAAATGATTGCCAGCCTATTCAGGGAATCCGGGTATATACGTTAGTTGGCGAGAAGCAGCCAATAATTCAATAATTTTATATAGTAGAGGTAGTAAGAGATATTTTGCGGCTCTTACCATATTAAGAAACAAGATCACGCCAAAGCCAATGATACATTAACTAACCATGCAACTGTTTTAAATTTTGACGCAATCATTGCAAGACAAATCGAGCAAGAGTTAAGTGTTTTGCGCCAAAGCAACTTATCACTATTATTACAATACTCAAATTACTCCAATAATAAAAATACAATACCCAATGAGAATTTGACCTTGTTAATTAACGAGACGATTATGACTCACAGCACAAATACTGACATAACTAAAGAATTGAATAAAGCCAAACGTAGGAACGCACTACGAATCTTTATTACAGGGCTTAACTCTCTACTATCCAATATTCTGTTCTCCCCTTCAACGGAAGATTTGCCATGCGCTTTAGCTAAAACACAGGAGCTTGAATCAAGCAATAGATCACAAGTTCCAACTCGGATCATGAGGGAAATACATATCCCAGGAACAATTCTTGAACCAATGGAGCTTGGTAGCTCTGCTCATGGCCAATCACTTGGCAAGGACAACGACGGTTCAATTATAATAAAACACAAAATTTCTATCACAATAATCAAAGGCGTTACCAGCCAAATAGACAACAACAGCATTATCAGGAGGTAAACCCACGTCCTTACGAAAGTGCTCAACAAAGAGCACAACCACCTGCGAAAATATAGAGGATTAATAACCCCAATGAGGAAGCTTTTTTATCCCAAACCCAGGGTTGCCCCACAATCTCAGGAACAGTCAGAAGGGAAAACAATTAAAAATATTAATTGATAAAGGAGTAACTAGTTGCTATTGTAAACCTAATGTTTTGAGTTGCAAACAGACACTTGCAATCAAAAAAAGGGTTCGAACAATAAATGGATCGAACACAATAAACAAAGTATGCATATTCGATACAGTAGTAAGATTTTAGGAAATAGAGAACCTGGAATCAGACATATTAATAGAGTATAACCTATTAAAAAACGCAGACATTAAAATTGATTTTGAAAATAGAGTTCTCATATATCACGATAAAAAGGAAAAAATGTTAATTCCGGAAAATAAACATGAAAATTTAAATAATGTTCAAGGAATCAAAAGTAGTTCAAAGAAGAATAAAAAAGTGAAAAAGAAAATGTTGAATATAGTAAGGAAACATAAGCTCAACAAATGAGAGCTGAAATTGGAGTAATACAATTCAATATTAGTATGAGATTACCATTTCATACTAATAAGAGCAGAAATTCAAACTTAGGTGAGGCCAAGTATTTTTCTACCTTAGACCTTGAATCCGGTTTTCATCAGATAAAAATGAAATTCTAAGACATTGAAAAGACAGTATTCGCAGTAAATAACGGTAAATACGAGATTCTAAAAATGCAGTTTGGATTAAAAAATACTCCTAGAACTTTTCAGAGAACTATGACTGAGACTACTCTGAGACTATCTAGGGAAGTTTTATCATATTTATATAGACGATAGTTATTTACTCTACTCTATACAGCAACATATTGAATATTTAAAAATAGTTATAGAAACTCTTAAGGAAGCAAATATGGAAATTTCCTTAGAAAAGTCGAAACTTTTCAGAACGGAAGTTGAGTTTTTAGGATATGTAATTGGATACAAAATTATTCTGTGCCATCCTTCGACGCGTGCACTTGTAGCGGTCCGTGCATCACGCGTGTGCCTAAAAAAAAAAAAAGAATAAAGGACCCCGCGGTCCCTCCACCCACAAAAGCCACGCGAGTGCCGACCAGTACAATAATCAAGTGTTTGTGTGAAGTGTTTCGGTGTAGAGTGCGTTCGGCCGGCTCCCTCTCGCCGCTTTCCGACACAAGCCTCTGCTGCGCATTCTCGGTCGCAACTCCCGTTTGATTTCATCAATCGGGTTGATGCTATGACTGAGAGTGCATAGCATCTGTCGTAGCGGATTTTAGAAGTGTGAATTCGTTGGTGGACCAACACCAATCGATGTATGGGCATAACACCTACATCGTTTGTTGTTGGGAAGCTATTACGGAATTTGCACTTCTCAACTCTGCTTTACCACACGCAGTCGGAGTTTGGTAATTTTATATCTCCGTCTTGTTTTCTATGGAAAACTTTAGGGTTGATGTGTGCAATGTTCGTGGGCTAAGAGTGAATCTCTTCGCTGTGTATGTCCACTTGTTTTTATATAAACCAGCTGTCTTGGCACTAAGCTAAACATCAATCTTTGCTGAGCTAAACAATCTGACTCAGTTAGTAAATGAGCCCAGACGAATACCTGACATCGCAGATCATTCCCCCAACACCCTGGACCTGTTTCTCACCTCTCACCCTGATAAATATTCTGTTGACATACTGTCGCCTCTAGGCTCGTCTGACCATTGTGTCATATCAGCTAATTTCTCGTTATCACCACACACAGTTAGAGAACAAATTCCTAAAAGAACAGTATGGCTGTACGAGAAAGCCGATTGAAGCGGACTCAACAATTTCTTTAGGAATTTTAACTGGTCACTATGCTTCCTCGATAGTGACGTGGATGCCGCTGCTGATATGATCACAAACATTCTTCTGCTGGGCATGAGATCCTTCATTCCGCATAGAGTGAAGAGTATCAAGCCCAAAGAAAATTCATGGTATGACTCGAGCTGTAAAGAGGCTATCAGGTTGAGAGATTTGAATTTCCGGGCATACAAAGCCAACCCTACTGAGGAAAACCGGAATAAGTTTAAACGGGCCAGAAATGACTGCAATGCAACTATCAGACGTGTGAAATTCTCCTATGATCAAAAGTTGAGGCAAAAAGTGCTTCAATGTCCCAAAGGTAGCAAAAACTTTTGGTCATTTGTAAAAAACATAAAGAATTCCACCTCGTCTTCAATTCCCACGCTCATTTACAATGACATTCCAGCTGTCAGCTCTTTAGACAAAGCCAATCTGCTTGCGGCGCATTTTGCAGCCAGCTCAACACTGCCAGATTCCAATATGTCTCCACCTGTACTTGAGAGCTTTGATTTCACCATGGGAAAAATCCACTTCCGCACTCGTACAGTTGCAAGAGTACTTAAAGATCTCGACGTGCACAAATCCGCTGGCCCGGATGGTATTCCCCCTATACTTCTGAAGAGGTGTTCTTCTGCGCTGGCAAAACCATTGCGTAAGCTTTTTCATCTATCCTACTCTTTAGGTCTCTTTCCGAGCAGATGGAAAACAGCATTTGTTCAGCCCGTCCCTAAAAAGGGCGAATCTCCGTCACCCACCTCGTACCGACCCATAGCACTTACGTCACTTCTTTCTAAGGTCATGGAAACGCTGATAAATCGTCAGCTTATGAAATATTTTGAATCGCGGAAGCTTCTTAATGACCGGCAGTACGGTTTCCGTAGTAACAGGTCCACTGGTGATTTGATAGCTTATCTCACCGAAAAGTGGAACACATCTTTGCATAATGCAGGTGAAAACAAGATCGTTGCACTTGATATTTCTAAGGCATTTGACAGAGTTTGGCACCAAGCTCTTTTGTCGAAAATGCGTGCATATGGTATCGATGAATCTCTTCTTCTATGGATTAGAAATTACCTTTCGAACCGTTCAATTCAAGTTGTTTTGCATGGGTTCAAGTCTGATATCCACCAAATAAATGCTGGTGGACCCCAAGGGTCTGTTCTGTCTCCGACACTCTTTCTCATTTTTATTAATGATCTCTTGTCTGCTACTTCTAATCCAATCCATTCCTTCGCTGATGACAGCACCCTCAGCTTTTCATATTCGTTCCGAGACTCACGACCCTGCCCTTCGGCCGTAGAATTGGAACGGCAGCGTATGTTAAGCTCATTGAATTCCGATCTTGACAGCATAATTAACTGGGGAAACAACAACAGAGTGGAATTCAATGCTTCTAAAACTCAATGCTGTCTGCTGTCACTCAAGCGAACCCTTGTTAATCAGCCATTATCTATGAATGGTGCTTGTGTCGATGAAACCGGAAAGCTTTCCATCCTTGGTATGTGTATCAACAGAACACTTAGTTGGAACGATCACATATTTGAGGTCGCCAAAAATGCTGCGAAATGTTTAGGTTTCCTTAATCGATGCAAGAAATATTTCACCCCCTCTGATTTGGCTTTCATTTATAAGGCGTATATCCGCCCCAAGCTTGAGTACAACGCTCATATCTGGTCTGGTGCCCCAAAGACCACCCTGCACCTACTAGATAGAATCCAAAAGCGAGCGATAAAACTTATAGGAAACAACAATGTCGCAAAGTCATTAGACTCGCTCGAACATCGACGTACCGTTTCTTCTTTATCCGTATTTTATCGCTATTTCAACAAACGATGCTCAAGTGAGCTAGCCAACTGCATTCCTCCATGAATTCACCCGCAATACTCGTCTCGCCAGGAATGCTCATCAGTTTACCCTTAAGCCTACTTTCGGACGCACAGTTAAATTGCTCTTCCCAGCCCTATATTTTCCACAGACTACAACCCGCAGATATTTAAGACCAATGTGCACAGGTACCTCCTCTCCCTTTCTCCCTCTATACCTTCGGCCAGTGCTGTGTCTTGACCCCGGACACTTAAGGGTATTAGCAATCCCTTGAGCGCGCGCAAATTATAAAAAAAAAATCAAAACTGATCCAAATAAGAGTCAATACAAGATTTTCCCATGCCAAAAACCTAAAGACAACTAAGTATTTATCTAGGACTTACAGGAGCTTCATTAAGACTTATGCTGGCATTGCAAAGTATTTAACGGGAGAAAATGGAACAGTATCCCAATACATGTCAAAAAAGACATCAGACTAGATCAGGAAGGAATCAATGCATTCCAAGAATTGAAAAATCATTTGATAAATGAAGTAAAACTTTCACAACCAAATTTCGATTAAAAATTCGTTTTAACAACGGATGCGTCAAATGATGCGATTGGAGCGGTATTATCCCAAGAAGACAAACCAATCACCTTTATTTAAAAACTTTAAATGATAGGACAGGGAACTACGCAACAAATGAAAAAGAACTTTATACCATTGTGTGACATTAAAGAAATTGAGAAATTTCCTTTACGATGTCACGATGTATTGAAATACATACGGAGCAACAGTTAACTTTCGCGGTTTCAACAAGGAACCCAAATGCGAAAATGAAGAGACTGCATTCCTTAATAGAGGAGTATGCTCCTAAATTTATTTATAAGCCAGGTGCAACAAATGTCGTGGCAGATGCACTGTCAAGATAAAATTTAAATAACATAACGGATGATTAGTCAACCGATGCTACACAGCAGTCTGCGGAATGTAGCGATAACATGAGAATAGAAGAAACAAATAAACCTCCAAATTACTTAAACAACAATTCATGATTGAAAAATTATTGCCCAGGTGTAGCAGCTCTGTTTATAACACCTGAAGATTTGTATGAAATTAAACCCAAATTAGAAATGTTTAGTAATAAATTCATTCATGCTAAAATATTTCCCAATGATATGTATATCTAACAAGGAGGATCAAGCTGCAATCGATCAGCAAACACTCACGAGAGCACGTAGAAATTATAGGGAGAATTTAAATCAAATTCACGAAATTTCTTTTGGCCTAGTATGCGAAAACAATTCAAAGAATACGTTAGGTGAGATATGTAATAAGCATAAATATGATAGACACCCACAATTGATACACATTGGAGAAGCTCCAATACCAAAGAAGGAGGGGCACTGCCCCCACATCGATATATGTATTTCCCGCTCAAAAAATGAAATATTTAACATGCATAGATGCATATTCAAAATTCGTGTTAATAAAACCACTGGATTATAAATTCAATCTGGAAAATAAAGTTTTAGAATTCCAACAAGTTTTTCAGCATTGCAAAAAGATTTCATTCAATAATGAAAAAGGTTTTAGGTCCTCAATCTTCAAAACTTCAATGGACAGATTAAATATACAGATTTGCTTCTGTGACCCACGTCATACAACGGACAAATTGAGAGAATACATTCCACCATAATAGAAATTACAAAGTGTCTCAAAGACGAATATGCAATAATAGACACAACTGATGCAGTACTTAGGGCTGTGCAACAATATAACCAACTATTCATTCTGTTACAGGGTTAAAACCATATGATATTCTTAGTAATGAAATTGACCATAAAAATATCCCGTCAAACTTAAAAGCAGTACAAGAAAAAATGTTAAGAAGAATGAATGCAAAAAGAAAGGTTAACATCTATAAATCAAAAGAGGTAGTTTATGAAAAAAAACTCTTCAAGTTAAAAATAAAAATAAAATGGCAAATAATTATAAGAAGCAAATTGTTAAACAGGATTTAGGAAATAAGATTAGAACTCATAACAGGATAATACACAAGGAAAATATTAAAAGTTAAATTACTTTACAAATTCAGAAATAATGATTGTAATATATTTCATTCCATCTGTTTACACTGAGTATAGCAGAGATTGTAGACTACACACGTGAAAATTATATTTTGGTAGAAAATGGAAAGGCAGCAATTTATACAGACTTTGGACGTATTTTCCATGTGACTAACCTGACATATTTTGAAGAATTATTACAAGAAACAGAATTTAAACTGAAAAATGATTTATTTTATTCGGAAGAACGAATAAAGCGAGTTCATCTGAATTCGGCATAACAACCATAAAGACACTATTAGCGCAGTTAAAGCAGATTAGGAGGAAACGTTGTATTAATGAAAAAGGAACAATTTGGAAGTGGTGATGATATAGTTTTTATTAATAATAAAATAGATGAGTTAATCACAAGCAATAACAAACAGTTTGTTACAAACTCAGATATGTTTAATGCAATTCATAAATTATCTAAATCGAAGAGTAACATAGAAAATGATACACAGCTGAGGTTAGCTAGGGAAAGAAATAATATGGATAATTATATATAATTATGGAATTGCAAAATGTCATTCAAACCATAACATTAGCAATCAGGTTAGTAAATCATTCATATTAAGTCCCACAATATTAAACTTGAATGACTATATAACTATTACTGACTTAATTGACGTCTCTAAATCCAAAATCATTCAAAACAAGGATGTAATTGTAATCCTTATCAAATACCCATTAATTGACAAAACATGTAAACTTTATGAAACAAGAGCCATAAGCTATACAGATGGAAAATTAATAATAAGTAAATAAATTGCAAAATGTCATAATAATTATATCAATGTAAGAAAATGTAAACAGAAATTAAAATATATGCACTGCATGCTTGGAAATTATACCTCATGTTTATCAGATATATTAAATAATAAAAAAGTAAAATGTAAAAAAATTAAGGAAAAGAATTTTGATTTAGAAATTATTAAAGATGTTGTTATTCGATGGAAAAACAAATGAAAACCCAACATCAGAAATACAATAATTTCTGAGAACATATACAATTGACAAGTATGAAGTGGAAAACTACTTAGAAACAATAAACGACGATTTAAAGCTGAATAACGTAAACACATGTAATTAAATCGTTGCAAAACAAAATATCAAAGAATCCTATCATAACATCCCTTATATTTTTAATGATGACAATAGCTGGCGCTTTGTGCATAAGAACTCTTTTTAAAATGAGGTCATCAAATGCGTATCAAGTGGAAGAAATACAATTTAGTAAACTCATGAAAAGAGTTCAGGACCTCACGAAAGAAGCAGGACGTTCTTCTTAAAGAAAGGGGGGAGTTAACGTCAACAGATTAGGGCGTCGTAATACTGACAATCGCCCTAATTTGAGATTCGTGCCTCTAATATAAACCCATTACCAAAGGTGCTGATTGGACATATGTAAGTATTTTAGTTCAGTTCATAAAGTGAGGTGAATCAATAGGGTCATACGCACTTAAAGAGAGAATACAAATTTTAAAAAAACTTCTAAGAATCAGATTTTATTAATTGAATATGTATAACCTATAGAACATGATGTTCATAATTTACATTCATCAAGCGCACTTCTCAACTATTCTCCTTTGCTTCCTTGGAATGGCAAAAGATTTCATTCTTAACCAAAACAACAAAAATGAATACATTTGGGTGTGCTCTCCACAACAGCGCACCGAAGAAGACCAAATACACTTATCAAACAAATTCAGAGAGAAGATAAATTACTCAATACAAATGTCATTTTTTTTTTCATTTTCAATTCATTTTTATTCATAGAAATTTATAACATAACTTAAATACTAGACAAAAATGCTTAAAACTAGTTGTACGAACAGTGTTACTACTTCTAACTTACTGGCCCTAGGCGGGCACTCTAAGCTAAACTTAATCTTATACTATGTCTTTCGACTTAACCTAACCTAACAATGCATATGCATGTGCTTAATATTATATGACTTTAACTGATAACTGAACAATTTAAAATTAAGAAAACTTTCAAAAAACTTAATAGCAGAACAGATTTTATTTAAAACCTATGCTAACTTACATACTACCTTAAAATAACTTAAACTACCTTAATCTAAACATACATACATATATACATGTATATATAATAATATACGCACATATATATACATATGTACTTAATCTATTTACAAAGGTATACACATAAGTACACACATGTACAAATGTGTATACGTAATTTTATTTTTTTTTTTTTTTTGTTTATTTACATATATACAGCTTACAAACTACCCTAAAATACGTAGGTCGGCCATA
This sequence comes from Eristalis pertinax, assembly GCA_907269125.1. Taxonomy (NCBI): domain Eukaryota; kingdom Metazoa; phylum Arthropoda; class Insecta; order Diptera; family Syrphidae; genus Eristalis; species Eristalis pertinax. The sequence goes on along the minus strand of OU026149.1, from coordinate 56,596,059 downwards.
GGTTGCAGCTGAACTAAAAAATAATCCGCTGCAAGACAGAGACCGACTGCGCCCCATAAGGGGATCTGTACTACCCTTTGCCTAACCAGGGTCTAAAGGGTTCGATGATGGAGTCCCCTCGCTACACAGCCATCAGAATTTTCGGTGTTGCATTGCAGCATCCCGAACATCTCGCCTTGATACCGCCGTACTGAACCGGAGGAGACCCTCCTCAGCTCAATACAAATGTGTATGGTAAGGTGTTCAAAAACATTCAGAGCACCGTCATTCATTCCACATTCGGTTGTAGTGCAGTTGTGTGTAAGGCAGAAGCAATACGTTGAGAATTCTTGTTCATTTTCAATTCGCTTGCTGAGGTGCGGATTCACTGCCTGTGCCACATATGAATGTGCATACCACGATGCGGACAGTAAAGAGAGCTTATATATTCATTTCTCCTCATTGGATATCATAGATATTAACTAAAAGACAAAATTTGAAGTAGCAGTTAGTGAACACCTTACTGGAAACACCATGCCACGTAACTGAATGTTATAGATTTTAATACGAGTAGAGATATTTCTAAAAATAAATTTTTTTTAATAGCAATTTAGTCTATATTAATTCAAAATTGTATGCTACTTAAAGCTTCTACAATACATTATTGTTATTATGAAATGATATTATTACTATCAGTAGTCTTTAAGGTTTTAAGCTTGAAAGACGGAAGGAATATGAAATGTTAATTTTTCTCAAGAGACTAAATTACTTAACCTGAATGAATTGAATACATTCAAGAAATAAAGTACTGAGCATCGTTAGCCATGCCTTTTTCTCATCATTCTGGAATATTTATTTCGCACCAATACTATTGCTCATATTTCGCGTTCAACCATTCTTATAAATCAGTTGCTGATTGTACCGATTCCTAAAATTCAATTCCCCAGGTTTTATCATTAATTCCGTGAATATTACGTAGCGAGGTAAATGTTTGGCTTTTTTGCTTTGGTGTTTTTCGTCCTTGATGAATGTTGAAGATGACGCATGTTGAATATAAATCCATTAGCAGTTTTCTTTCACTAACGAATGCTATAAAATTGCCCTGAATTGACAAACAATTTATCAATTCCAATCAGCTCTTTGTTTTTTGTGCATACACAACTCCAACATACTGCATTTTATTGATAAAATGTTTAAGAAATTTTTTTTGTGCGAAGCGCTTACACATGAGACTATTTCTTTTTACAATCTTGATAACCTTTGGAAGGCACCTATCACAAATCTACTTGGCTTCAAAGAAAGCTCAACTTGTCTGTTATAATTTGGGTAGTCCTTTGCATTTCTATGACCCATATTGGGCCAAGTTCATAGGGATCATTAATCGAATCTAACATATATGGATATGTTTGGTTCCTTTAGATATGGGCATGTCCGCATACATCATCGAAATTTCCAAGCCCTAGAGACCCAACTCAAATCTGATAACTTTGATATAATAAAACACACAAAAAAAGAATTATATATCGATTAAGAGGAGTAATAAATATCGTGTAAAGAGGATGTCGTATTTCTTCTCCTCTTAGTCACTCGGCTATATACATGCATCATTCCTCACTTGTACAATGAAAAAGAACTCATAAAAGAAACAACCACGTAATGGAAAATGTGCATGTAGCCATAAAAATATCTCGAGTATTACACAAGAACCGGAGTAGCTTAAATGTGATGTGAAGATACTTTTTGTACATTGTCACCAAAATGGATTTTATGGATTGAAGAATCGAACACATCCACCATCTTTAAAGAACTGATTAAGTTATTTCATGAGGCGGGCATGTTCGAATAGCTTTTACACTCTTCGAGCACAAATAAAACAAAAACGAAAAAAGAACTGGTATGATTATATTCCACCCATACATTGTTCAGGACATTCCAATCTGTTGTATAAAGCGTTGCTGTGGTAGAATATCTGCAAGCCACGCATGACATTATATTGTTATTTATACAATACTTTAAGTGTGATGTACTTAACACAAGTACTCATTTACAACATTCATCGAATAACTCCCACCAATTATGTAATTTTCCTTGTCCTAAAATAAATCTTATTTGAGTCTCGAAAGCGAAGGAAAAATAAATCTAAATGCTTGGTAAAAAAATTAGTGAAGATAGAAATAGCTTGAGCGGAGATAAAATTAACTTTTTTAATAACACTCGAAAAATGCCACGAACTTCATCGGTCTGCTTCAGTGCTGCACTATCCGGAGGGTGCTGGTTAGATTCATACTGCACTTTGCTGGCCTCATAGATTTTTATGGATTTTGTTCTCGTTTGCGGGTTTTGTGTTATTTTCTTGTGCATTTTCTGAATTTAGTCTCATTAGAAACTATTTTGTTTTTTGCTGTGGAAAGCACCCAGGAACACCAGCTGAGGGAATAAAACTTCAATTTGCATGCAAATACAATTTGTTTGCGCAGAGGAAACAAAAACCAGTCAAAGAGGAAAGCATTCATTTTTTTCATTTTTGTTTTGAAGGTTCATGCACTTCAATTTATTTGCTTAAAATGATCTTGTCTTACAAGACTTTTTGATACTATCACGTTTTTGTTTTTTCGGTACTAATGATGTTATAATAATGATTAACTAGAAATTATATGCCAATAATGAGGTCAGCGGCTGGGGTGTAGTTCCATAACTTACTGAGATGAATCTCTGCATTTACTTATATAGGTACGGACTACAGATTAAGACAATTGGAAATTTAAACAGGTCACAATTTTTTATACCTTGTAATGATATGTGTATGTACAATTAATTATTCACTTATACACATACATACATATGTAGACAATTGTGAAGAACAATATATTACAAGAAGAAAATAGTTAGATAAACATTTGTGTATCATTGGATTTTGAGAGATTCGGAAATTATTGACTACTTACATACTGTTTGATAGGGGCAGTTAATCTTACTTGTCATAAGAAAGAAGATAAACAATGTCAATTAAGAGAGTATACACAAATGCTGCCGATTTATTTCCCTGCTCTGCAAAATATTTTTTTCTAATGTTTTAAGCAGGATGAACTGATTGATTACATATGACATACCGTCACATGTGTATTTGCTTTCATTTCTAGTCAAGTGAGATTCAATATTTTCATTAAACTAATGGCTTGTAGTCAGTGGAGTCCTTTACCATTGCATTGTATAACATGTCCCGTTGAAAATGTTCATGTATACATTTCAAAGGAAATCGACGAGCTCTTACATATGTTCATTCTAAGACGTTGTAGTTGTATATGCTGATTTCGTTAGATAAATTGAAGCCAGTAGAGATTATGATGAGAATTGCTGCGACTGGATAGCTTTTGAAAAAAAAGACAATGGGCATAAAATGTAATGCAAGACTTACCAGAGCAGTATCGATGATATCAACCCACGACAGACATGAAAATTGGATTAAAAACTTATCTACTGACCTCACCCAAATTTTCATTGTACTAAGGCTATCTACCGATTGATTTCTTTTTTGAGTTTTTGCCTAATGATTAAATTTGAAGGGAAAAATGCGTTCCGCTCATCCGCCCACAGGCAATTAGGGCAACCGAATTTATACATAATTTGGATTTTTGGATTTTGGATGTAAGTTCGGATCTTTTGCACGGATATGAATTTGAAATTTAATTACTTAATTAAGCCTCAGAGCCGTCATGTAGTGCGTGCTGATGTGGTTTTAAAGCCACGCTAAAGACTATTTAATAGTGTTTTGGTACATGATCAATCCAGAGGCATTCTTCCTTACCACGATTGCGTATGATACGAATACAATTGGTTTTACTACTGAAACACACCAGTAGCCTGTGAAGATTAACACTGTTTTTTATGTCTTTTCGTCGCTCCACTTGTTAACCTGAATTATGTATGAATTATTCGCCAATGCCTGAGTAGTTACATTACATTATCCATATATAGCGTAAACTGCATCGTTTGTAATTGACACCCATAAGGAAATGTTGATTTTAAACAATCGCAACTTTGTCGGTGCATGCGGAATTTTCTTTGTTGTAGTTTGTAAGGAACGGATGTCTGATGTAGAACTCCTTCATGATAAGGATCCGATTTTACTTCGGTGTTGACAAACTCAAGCCTGTTATTCGATCACACACATTTTATCTGTATCCCAGTTTCCATTTTAATTTTTTCTTAATAAAATCGTATATACGGCCCAAGACTCCCTCTTTCGAATAAACTACGCGATAGATAGCGAAAGAAAGGTAGTAAAAAGATCATCTTTAAGAATGAGAATGTAATTAGACCCACCAAATGATGATTCCAGCATGGGACGACAGAAATCCGTATCCATGAGTTATCTTACAAATTTCGCTCTGTTGTCTCTGTTGGAGAACGGAACGGCCTATGTGCCTTGCCCAGAGCAAGAGAAGTCATTAGTATAAATGAATTGGATCTTTTGATTTTTAAGAAACTACTCTATAAATATACTTTATATTATAATGATGATAAAAAAAACGTTATGGCAATTTTTCAAAGTCAAATCCAAGTACAACACATTTAACAAATTATTTTATTTAATATATTATATTTTAATTATTATCCACTTGAATATTAATGACTCCAGATCCATTAGCACAAATTGTATTTTCGTTTTCGATTCTCACTAACTGAATGGTGAAACCATCATCCTTCATCATTAAGAGCAACATATGCTAAATCATTTGCTAACGTGCATATGAAAGTATCTCTATGTTCCGATGTCTTACCGACACTCGACACATCAACGGAATCCTTTTAGAAATTATAGCATGTTTGCTGTAATAAATTGATATTTGTAATAATTTGATGATGTTTTGGTCCTACAGGATAGCCTGTTTTGTCGTCGTGTCATGTTGTTCCCATGGCGCTGCTTTTTCACTCTTCGGATTTTGAATTCCTCCACTTACAACATCATCGCTCACACTGGGAATAACTTTGGTTTGGTATTTCCAAATAAAATCCAATTCTATCCACCTAACAGTTCATAAGTTTTTAGAATATTCCTTCCATATAATAATAATAATAATGCAATTCCGAAAAAAAATGCAGATGGAGGAGACAATCAATCCATTATTTGATTTATCGTACTATTTACTTTTTTCCTTACTTTTTACATGGGAAACGTGATACGTTTTGTTAAATTGAACTGGGGATGGGCACATAACCTATTGAATACAAAAGATGTTACATGTGTGGAATTCAGAACACAAATTATGACTTTATATAGTAGGCTATCAAATATGAGGAAAATGACAAAATTTCTAGCTACGTGCATATTCAATGAACCGAAGCCAATATCCGTACAGAAAGATGGTGACAGTATATTAAGAATAGATTTCTTGAAACGAACAAATGTTAATACAGTCTACCTTTTTAGTAGAATGATTAATTGCTGAGGGTGGGTATGTGTGTCGAGTTATACGGTCTTGAACCTTGGTGTCTGGGTTCGATTCTCGGTACGACAAACAATGATCATGGCCCCACTTCTTTCGAGTCACTGACAATGATGAAAGAATAAACGTAACTAGAAAAACCTTTCTACTAGTGAGAGAATAATAGCATGCAAGTTAAAGTACCGTTTTCCTTCGGATTATCCTCTAGAAATTACAATATTTCATAGTTTCGAATTTCAATTCTTAGTGAGTGAAATCATAACTAAGAAAAGCGTATAAATATTGTTTAAAATCAGATTCACAATTCATAATTTTATTTATTTAACTTCTCAACGCAGTTGACGCGTATTTATATAGTATTTCCCAACCTAATTTTCCTCTCAAAATGTCCAGGACTCCATTAATTTCCATCGAAACTACTCCATCGAAATAACTCATTCAGGATAATGTCGGACAGTCCTGCCATTATCCTGGCACAAGAGTCCAGGCTTGATTGGGAATTTCTACAGAAGCTTAATAAGCTGAGTAGGAGTAACAGAGTAAAACTCTGTTGGATACCTGGCCATACAGGGATAGAAGGCAATGAAATAGCCGATTCCCTGGGAACGTCCTCTGGGAACTAGAAATAAGGAACCGGGCAGATACATGGAACAACGCTCATGGTATAAAGCAGGCCAAGAAACTCTTGGGTCAACATAACAGCAAGAGGTTTGAGGCATGTATGTATCAGAATGAGCAAAACAACCACCATACCCTAACAGGGCACTGTAAGCTCAGGGAGAACCTAATGAAACTAGGAGTATCAGAAGAAGGTCTCTGCAGATTCTGCGGAGAATCTAATGAAATTCCAGAATATATACTGGAATTTTGTGAGGCGGTAGCTTACAAAAGAGATATCTTGACAAACACCTAATATCAGAGGAAGAATTGAAGTCACTAGAACCTGCTCTCATTATCTGATTCCTAAAGGAAACTGGATAAATCTCTTCCACCTTCGAGCAATAGGAGCAAATAACCTTCAACACAACTCTGAAAGAGCTGTTAAGAAAACAAAGGTATGTGTTCGCGCTGATTTGGCGAAATTAAAAGAGTTGAAGCCAATATAATTTAAAACAAGCAGAGAGATTTATTAGATGTGATATGCTAGCGATACAAACTACGAATGAATAAAAATACAAATACAATACAGAATTAAGATTAATTAAGACGAGCTTTAGATTTGACAAGAACATTCCAAATGTTTTACATAAGCATTTACCATTAGAGGCATTAAGATTCCGCCCACCTTGAACAAATGCAAAGAGTTCAAAACAATAATAAATTATAATAAATATAAAAATTAGGTTAAGTTTTCAGATGAGTCGTCAGGAATGAATAGAAGTGGTGATATCTTGATGTTAAAGATCCATCCTTTGTTCGAAGTTCGGCAACCCGTACTCTACCGCCTGCTCCTGGATGTATGTTCATTACTTCTCCCAACTTCCGTCGCGAAGGACGATCAGATATCCTATTTTAAATTAAAAACGGTGGTAGTCCATCTGTTGGAGTTGTACGAGATACTCCAAACTCCACCTTTTCCAAAAATGTTGACGCATGTTGGAAATCATATGCCATCTGTTGACTAAGTTCGTTCTGCAATCGTCCGGAATTGCTCTCCAATTAAAAAATGCCCTCGTGCTAGAGCTAGAAGATCATTTAAATTGGATGATGCTTGACAAAGTGGCCTTGAGTTGACACAGGCTACGATTTCTGCTAAGAGCGTTGAAAGTTCGTCGAAGGTCAAGAGATGGTCCCCTAGAGTTCGTCGCAGGTAGTATTTAACACATTTTACTGCACACTCCCAGTATCCACCCATATGAGGAGAAGCAGGTGGATTAAAATTTCAAGTGTTACCATCATTAACGAGATGTTTGGCGAGAGTTTTCATCCTTGATGGCTACAGATAACATGCGATTAAGTTCCTTTTCAGCTCCAACGAAATTAGTGCCGTTGTCACTAAATAATTCTTTACAGCGGCCTCGGTGGGATACGAAGCGTTTAAACATAGCAATAAACGAAGATGAGGAAATATCGCCAGCGAGTTCCAAATGCATAGCGCCAGTAGACATGCTAGTGAAAATTGGTATATATCCTTTTACTGCATTTGACCCTCGTCCTTTAGAAAATCGAACAGGGCCCGCAAAGTCTACACCACTGCGTTGGAACGGTCGGCAAGCTACAACACGAGGCCTTGGCAAATCACAAAACAGTTGGTGTTGAATCCTGTGAGAATAACGGCAACACTTTACACAAAGTCTGTAGATCTTTCTCAAAATGTTACGAGCGCCAATGACCCAAAAACGATTTTGAAGCATTTCTTGCATAGCTTGCGGTCCAGCATGGAGTGTTATTGTTCTGCTATTAAGTTTTTTGAAAGTTTTCTTAATTTTGAATTGTTCAGTTATCAGTTAAAGTCATATAATATTAAGCACATGCATATGCATTGTTAGGTTAGGTTAAGTCGAAAGACATAGTATAAGATTAAGCTTAGCTTAGAGTGCCCGCCTAGGGCCAGTAAGTTAGAAGTAGTAACACTGTTCGTTCAACTAGTTTTAACCATTTTTGTCTAGTATTTAAGTTGTGTTATAAATTTCTATGAATAAAAATGAATTGAAAATGAAATGAGCATGGAGTGTTATGTAATGAATATGTTCGCAGATGAGTACGGTAATCCTAGCACATTTTGGCAAAAGTAGAGGAAACTTCTTGTTCGGCAACAATGGTGTATCACTTAGTCTTCCACCCACTCTCAGACCCTTTTCATCTAAAAATGGATTCATTCTTAATAACGAGCAATGCCAACTTACCGTCTGTATGGATTTGAGGCGTTGCATGTCCTTTGCGAAAAATGATTTTTGGGTGAGTTTTATACATAGAATAAGAGCTTCGTCCAATTCAAAGATAAAAATATATGCTGTGACGCGATGTAGTTTCGTCCAAGATGAAAATTGGTTGACTAGTTCCCAAATTGCTGGTGTTTCAGTAACACATGAGTATTGAATAAAATCGCTGATCAAGTTTGTTTGTAAAAATGTCTTGGCCATGTTGACTCTTGCTCTCTTAACCACTGTTGGCCATTCTACCACAACAGATAAGGGATGTGGTAATACCCTCTTGTAGCGCAATCAGCTGGATTGTAAGCGGATTCCACATACAACCAATTGTCTGCGGAAATGATCTGCTGGATAAGCGATACACGGTTGGCTACAAAAGTACACCATTTGCCTGGGTGTTGTCGTATCCAAGCAAGAGCGATACTAGAGTCGGTCCATCCGTAGACGTTTCCAATGTGAGGCTCGAATATTGGTATAACGTGTTTGATCAATTGAGCTAATAAAGCAGCACCACATAGCTCCAAGCGTGATAAGGACAGCATGGTCTGTTTTATTGGGGCAACTCTTGTTTTGGCTGTGAGGAGCTCGATAGTAATGACGCCATCAAATGAAACTGTATGGAGATAAACGGCAGCATTTTGAGACGCGTCTCCAAACCCGTGTATATCTGCAACGACATTAGGGACGCCAGTACCAACCCACCTCGGCACTGTGATTGCTGCGAGGTTCGTAATATGCTCCCTGTAATTTAGCCATGCGTTTTATATCTTCCGCAACAGTTTCATCCCAATCGACCTTAAGCTCCCGTAAACGTTGAAAGATCATTTTGGGGATTATGGTGCTAGGAGGAAGTAGGCTTAGAGGATCGAACAATTTTGAAGTTTCTGAAAGAAGCAACTGTTTAGTAAGATTTATGTTTTCTATTTCATTGACCTTGACGGTGAATGTTAATAAATACGAAGAAGAGTTCCATTGGAGTCCCAGCGTTCGAACAATATCTCCGTCCAAGAAATCCGAAGACTGTAGGATTTCGCGATCGCTTTCCGGAAAGGAGTTAATAACCAACGGAGAATTGCATGACTACTTGCGAAGGTAGAAACCACCCCTGTTCAGAATTCTCGAGATATCCAATTGAAGTTTTTGTAAGTTTGTTTCCTCAGAACAACCAGTTACCAAGTCGTCCATATACAAATTATGTAGTATTGTTTTTGTTGCTGCGGGAAACGTTATCTACAATACACTCCACAGCGAGATGAGAAGATGATGTGACGCCGTAGGTGACCGTCAAAATTTCATATTCGTCGATATCATGATGTGGAGAGTTACGCCAAACGATTCGTTGGTAATCTACCTGATCCCGATCGATCCGAACCTGTCGATACATTTTGGCAATGTCGGCAGTCATAACGAAACGGTAGGACCGTAATCGTATCAGGGCTACGAGAAAATCCACTTGAACTTGAGCAACAACCATTGTGTATAGTTGAGAGAAAATCCGGTTGTGCGGCTGCATGATGCTTTGAAAACAACTCTTAAATTATTTGTTGTACTAGTATTTTTGACAACTGCTCTATGGGGCATGCAATAGCGTTGACCTGATATTGGCAGGTGATTAACTTTTTCCAAGTGGCCCAGCTATATGAATTCGTCGATGAAATCTTTATATTGCGTTTTGAGTTCTTCATCTTTTGAAAAGAGTACCTCCATTACGTATAAGAGCACGATCTGCAGAACTCTTAGACTCACCAAGTGGACAAGGTTTAAAAGGCAGCTTGAGGACATAACGACCTTTCTCATCGCGATAGTGAGTGTCTTTAAAATGTTTCTCAAACAGCTGTTCTTCGAAAGTAAGATGTTTCACTTGGGACAGAGAATCGATTTCCACGAATTTCGAGATAGTCTTTGTAAGGGAACTGTCTGCGTACATGCATATAGTTGACGAAGCGTTGTTTGCAGCTGTCGTATTGATGACCTTTCCAAAAAGAATCCAGCCGAGTGTGGACTCTTGTGCAATAGGTGTACCGATGAGCCCATTGATCAAGCCAATGCATATGAATTGTCCTAATTCATCTGATCCTACCAAAAGTGGCTGGTGTGTGAAACATGGGATCAGCGAGTTTTAGGCATCTGCTGTGTGGCCAAACAATTCTTGTTAGTTTCGTGGGCGGTAAATAGCTAATAATTTTTGTGATGATCTGTGCCCGCATTGTTATAGTGAAATCCAATTACTTAAAGGACAGGAAGCAATTGGTAATGATCGATAGTTTTGGATCTCGAGTAATAAAAGTTACATCGGTCGTTCCACAAGGTAGCCATATGGGGCCATTACTCTTTCTATTGTTTATAAATGATGTTCACGAAATTTTCAAATATTGTAAAATTCTAACATTCGCAGACGACTTTAAATTGTATTTATCTATAAATAGTTTAACTGATTGTAATAACTTCCAATTGCATATCCATGCACTAGTGGAATGGTGCAAGCACAATGGACTAGAGCTGAATATTCAAAAATGTAATATCTTTACGGCATATCGAATTACATCCCCGATTGTCTATGATTATTTCATAAATGATCATAGACATAGTCGCCTAGAAGAGGTTAAAGATCTGGATGTAATTTTTGATACTAACTTAAATTTTGCATCACATTATAATTATACAATTGCGAAGTCTACTGCTATGTTAGGTTTTCTGAAAAGAAATAGTAGAATATTTTTATTATTTAGAATATTCTTCCACCATTTGGGATTCCCCATATGATAGACAAGAACTCAGATTCGAAAGAGTACAAAAAATTTTCCCGAGATATGCTGTCCGTAAATTGTATTCCTTCGAAGAACTCCCTAAATATGACGATAGATGTAAAATAATAGGCTTGCAAACCTTAAGTTTCAGGCGTAAGGCAGCGTCAGCCATGTTCATCCGCGATATTATTAATTGCCGTGTAAATTCACCAGACTTACTTTTTCTCATGAATATATATGCTCCCCAAAGATCTCTTCGGATGAGAAATTTACTATATGATAAGAGGCATAGAACCAACTATGGTTGTAATGAACCTATTACAAGGTGTATAAACACTTTTAATGAACTTTGCAACGAAATTGATTTTAGCTTGTCTCGATTGGAGTTTAAAAAATTGATCCATGGGCTATGCTATAATTAATACTGTTTATTTGATGTAATCTGTGAGATGCAAAATCGGTAGATGATCCTTAGTGGCGCAGCAAAATCTGCTGTGTAAAGCGATACTGAGAGTTAACCCTTAGAGAACTGTGTACTCTGTGATGGAAAAAAAAATGTTTGGTTGTACGAAGTCAATGTCAGCTCAACTTCACCGTTTGAGTTTCCAGCTGGTGTACCTTCTATTCTATTCCTGCGATCGTTATTGTGGATGTAGATCTCTTCAGCTTAAGCCTTTGCAAGCAACTTTCGGATATGAAGGATAGATGCGATCCGTTATCGAACAGGAGTCTGGGTGTTTGTTATCGTCCTGTACTGTCGGTAACAACAAGTAGTAGGTCGTTTACAGTTCTCCAATGTGTAAAAACGTGTTGCGGCTGTAGCGAAAAAGTGAGAAAAAAAATATAAATCGTAAGGTGCGCAAAGTATCACAACAAATTATAAGAACCAGTAGCCCGCAGGTTGTGTAATCGGCCGTGGACTCACTGTGCCCGGTTCGAGTCCTGAGGAAACACACAAAACTTTTTTTTTCTCCATTAGTAAGGTTTTAATAGACACAAAGTGTTAGTGAGGGGAATCGACGAGATAGAGGAAATAGAGGGGTCCGCGCTCTCAAAAGCGGACGAAAACGATGAACCGGTGGCTTGAACATCAGGTCACCAAGCAACACAGACTGAGACGCGGCAGAAGAGACGGAGGAGGCTACAACAACAGGCAACTGTAGTAAAACACCGCTCCACTGTAGCCTCAGGCGATGTTACAGCTGTAGCACCAGCAGCAACAACAACAATAGAAACTGCAGCGGCTTGCGAAACGCAACTGCAACAACACGCAATAAAAAAATGAAAGGGAAGAGCTAACGAAGAGCCAGAGGGAGAGGGAGGAGCTTGACGCTTACATAAAAGCCCTCCAAAATAAACTGATGGCTAGGAAAGCGACTAAAGAAGCTGCACAACAGCAGCAGCAGCAACAAATGCAGCATAAGAAGCAGCAACAAGAACGCTTCCAACAGCTGCCAAAGGGGCAACGTTCCACACCTGCCAAGCGACAGCAACAACAACCAATGAAGCAGAAGCAGCAGCAACAACAACAACAACAACACAACGACATCCTCAGAAGCAGACGCAGCAGCAACCAGCAGCAGTCAAGAAGGAGAGATGCCCGCCGTCTTCGGTCTGGAGACGAAGGAGGTGGACAAATTATGTAAGTTGGCCACAAAAAATTCGTTTTATTTAAAGTATAAAGGGCCCTTAAGGCTTTCGGTCCACTGCTCCGCAGTGGCAGACTACCGCGTCATAAAAGAAAAGCTAGCGGCGGTAGGGGCCGAGTTTTTCTCGTATACCCCAAAAGGAAAAAAGTACAGACAATGCTCCTCAAGAATGTGGATCCCGCTACTGATCCCCAGGATATCCTCGCTGTGCTGCGCCAGCAAGCTGAACCAGACGCGCACACTCTGGTACAAGAATTACCACGTAGTTCGAAGAGATCGGCCCCAATCTTTGCTAGGTGCGAGGTCGCTCCCTTAATCAAAAAAGGCCTCTGTCATAAGGTCATGTATAGCAGTGAAGTGCTAAGATTTCAAGTGCTAGGAACGTGTATTGCACGCATTCCTCTCCAGGGTGGAAAGCGGTTATATGTGATCGCGATCTACGCAACTGACAATCCTGCACTCAATCGCAACTTTATTTCAGAACTCGATACTCTTTTAACTAGCCTTCGATTGAGCTCGGAGGAAAACTATTATAAAATTGCTGGGCATTTGAACTCCAACCAAAGCGAATGGGGCAATAGAGTGCACAACGACAGGGGGACCCCACTGTATAACTGCTTGGCAGAGCACAATATTGAGTTCAAGCTAGATTTGCTTGCAACTGATAGGCCATCGTACCCCAGATGCGGGTCCTATCTGGATCTGTTGTTGATCGACAGACGACTGACGATACTAGACGTGGCAAGACGCACGCGGAACTGTTTAACTGCGGTTCAGTACGAGAGTGATCACTGCGGACTCTTCGCGGCTATTCAGCTCCCGAACGAGGTGGAAGAACTGGAGGAGTATGTCCAGAGGAATCCTTATAATTACAATAAGGGCCCGCTGGCCTCGTTTCTCCAGGACGTTATCCACAGAATTATGTTTGAGTGGGATCAATCCTCCATCAAACAGAAACCTAACGAACGTAGAGGTTGACAGGTACCTCATACAAATGGACGACGTAATTAAACGTACCATGGACAAGATTATTCCGAAGGTAGTACAAATCGATGACAGCGATGTTTATCGAAATGCTACCATCGATGCACTTCACGTGCACAAAAGTAGGCTGCTGTCATGACTCAAACTCTTGCACAGGCGGTTTACAGACCCACAAAACGCGGAAGTCAGGGCATTGAAATCAGAGATCAAGAACCTCCAAGAGTTAAACCGTATCAATTATAGTGGGTGTGTTCCCACAAGTAAATAAAATATTTCGTAGGAAAGATCAAAATGACATTCTGGCCGTTAGACTTCCCAGGACGACAAATAACCAACAACTACTGACTTCAGTGTAGTTGTCAGAAGATCCACAGGAGAAGGTGAAAGCAATTGGTGCTGTGTTTCAGCGAGTGTATACGGTCAACGAGGTTCGTAGGCCGAATCACGACCTGGAGCATAGCGCCTCGCTAAACTACTTCGAGCTACGAAACGAGATAAGTCAATGGCGATCTGAGAATCCTGGTTTTACCAGGTTCAGTGACGATAACGTGGCAAATAATGCCGTCGCCAATGATGGAAATCACATCTTGATTTCTCAAGAAGATCTTCAGGGTATCTTTAACTCGCTGAAGAAGAAAAAGTCGGTGGGAATCGATGGTATACCAAATATTGTGCTTCGCTATCTTCCCCCCGAAGCCGTGCAGATTTACACAACACTGTTCAATAATGCGCTGAGTAATGCTTATTACCCGGCACACTGGAAAACAGCTGTGGTGCAACCAATCCCTAAACGGGACAAAGACAAATCTATCCCGACAAATCTTCGTTCGATCAGTCTTCTTCCTTGCATAAGCAAGGTTTTTGAAAAGATAGTCATTCGAGTTCTGAAACAATGAGTTGATAAAAATAAAATCATACCGGACAACCAGTTCGGCTTCAGGGCGGGGCATGAACAAAGAAAAAAAACACGGGTGCCTGTCTGATTGACTTGGAGAAAGCGTTCGAAATCCGTTTGGTTAGAGGGCCTCTTCCTCAAACTGGTCAGGCTCGGCATAAGCAAATCATTGCTATACATGATCTATGACATGATAATAGGTAGAAAGTTCGTCGTGAAAAGTGGCGACGTAACTTCTTCCACGGTCTTTGACATAAAAAATGGTCTGCAACAGGGAGCGGTTGGTTCGCCGATCTTGTTCTCAATATTCACTTGACACCAGAGTAAAGGTAATCTGCTACATGGCCCTCATCCGGCCTGTTATGGCATACGGTTGTCCACTGTGGTTCAATGTGAGTCTTTCCCAGACGGAAAAGATGAGGTTATAGACAGTGTCTTCGCACTTGTCTCCGGTTGTATCGTACACCCGAGTCTGAGTACAAGAAGTTCTATCCTAACGAGGTCCTGTACAACGAGGCAAACTTGAACAGGATAGATAATGTTATTATTAAACTGATCAGAAGGCATATTGCACTATGACTTCTTCCAACAGTCTGATCTTTGGGGCTTACTACCCCAATGTTATGTACCATGAGAGAGTGCGCCTAACCGGCTTTATTCCTCCTGAAGCGTTCCTCTGTCTCGACACAATTGGCCTAATACAGGATCCACAAGGATGTCCTGTCATCTTCCACGTCGTAAGCCGAACAGTGGACAGGTGACTCCAATACGAACGGGATGTCGCTCGCAGTTACGAGGATCTCTTCCGCTTCAGCAGAACTATCTCTGCTCGAGACAGGAGAGAGTCTGCCAAAGAACGGCAATTTTACTGGTGGTTACACCAACTCTGCCGTCTCTGACGCCGCTGGCTTTTCAAGATGATGACGCGATAGTTGACCATGGTGGCATAGATTATAGGGTAGTACTTAAGAAAAAAAAAATATGTATATAGAAAAAAAAAAGTTGCACTACGGCATATAAATCATATATGTTCGGCATATACATAACATATACGATCTGGTGCACGTGTCCGTAAAGTTGCAGACATAGTTAAGATAGTTTTTTAAGTTTTAATGTTAGGTTATTCTAGTTTAAGGTAGGTTAAGATAGTTAAATTAAGCCAAGTTTTTTACCAGTTTTCTTGGCTTAACAAAAAACACAAGCAGACTGTTCATAAGCGAAAAAAAAACATAGACTAAGCCGAAAGGTATGCTTAAATTAAGATTAGAATAGCTTAGAGTACCCGTATAGGGTCAGTAGGTTAGATGTAAGAACAAGTCGACGGCTCTGTGCTCGAAGTCATTGCCTTTTCATTCGATGGCTGTTGTGCAGTTTATTTTACAAACTTACGAAGTTTTACGTACACACGTACACGGTACTATTTTAAAAACTACATTCACTTAAAAATTTCGCAGATTTATCATCGGCGACGAACAACTCCAAACTAGATTCTTAACTCTATTCTCTAACAGATAACCTGCACTAAATCTTTGTGAAAAGTGCAGCGTTGCAAATAACGACGGTGAGCTTGTATAATGTTTATTGCACAATGCTCCCGGTCCCGATTCCGAGCTACGACGTTTTATTAGTCATTGATAATGAGATAACATATTTTATGGCGTAAATGCCTAGCATGCCATTTTGGGCACGAACTAAAGATCTCGAAAAAAGTTTTTTAATGCCCACAGCAGAAGCAGAAGAAGACAGCCCAGCAACAACAGCAGCAGCAGCAATATTCAGCGACTCAGCAACAACAGCATCCAGCAGTACACCAGCAACAGCCACATAAGAAAGAAAAAGTACCACCAATCAACCTGTACAAGGCGGACATGGTACAAACTGCAAAGGTATGTAGGAGGGCCGTAGCAATTTTAGCATAAAAAACAGGGGCTTTGAAAAGTAAATCGTTCAATGATGGAGTTCTTCTCCTTCACACCAAAAGGAGAAAAACTTCAGTCAAGATTATTAAAGATTGCCGCACCGCTCGAAGCGAAGGAGATCTTCCAACTGCTCAAAGAGCAAGTGTGTGATTGTCTCGAGTTCGTCGGGGTCAAGCCCTTTACTGCAGCTAAGGCAAAAAGAGTGGGGCGGAAATTACCGTTCTTCATTGTACAGCTGTCACCCAATAGCAAAGTTGACTATGACTGCGTATGGGAAAGTATTAGAAGGCGCCACGGCATTCTCCAATGCGTACAGCTGACAAAGGTTTGGGCACGCCGCGTCTAACTGCCGAATGCAGATGCGTGAAGTGCAGTAACAACCACAAGGCGGAAGGCTGCCCACTGGGAAAAGAGGGATCAGCTGACAAAAGTCAGCTCAAGTGCGTAATCAGCGGAAACGCGGGGCACACCACCAACTATAGGGATTGCCCTAAGTTTCAAGAGCGGGAAGCAAAGACGGTTCTGCAGAAGCAGCCCCCAGTGAAAAATCCACTCGGGGCAGCCATAACCGTCACCCTCAAGTGACTTACGCCCAAATGGTGTCTGGTCAGAGGAGCGCGGGAAAGGATCTACCGAAGGTAGTGCCGCAGCACTCAGTGCCAAGAGCACACGATCAAAAGCCCGATTGGAAATCCTCCATTGAAAGTCGTATCGATCAGTTAGAGGAGCAGGTAAGCCAAAATGTTGGCACTACTGCAGAACCAAGCACGTCACCAGTCCTGATGGCTGCGCAAGTTGAGAGTACTTACAGGATACTTGGAGTGAATGCAAATTCATTGGTAGGGATCCCTCGAAAAAACGAGCTCTATAGATTGTTGGACGATCAAAGTCCAGAGCTATTTCTGATTAGCGAAACTAAGCTGACTCAGAGAGGCATATTGGAGCACAGTAATTATAATATTATTAGAAGAGCCCGGTTCAACTCCAAAGGTGGAGGCGGTGTTGCAATCTTAATTAAAAATAACATCAAAAACAAAGTAGTGTATAGTAGTGAAGTACGACGGTTTCAGGAGTTGGAGGCCTGCATACTGTGCATTTCTCTCCGCAGTAAAAGGAAGCTGTTTGCGGTGTCGGTCTACTCCTCCGGCTCCGGAATTGTACTTGTTATGTCGAAAATAAAAATAACTTTTTCTTTTCAATGTAATCAACGAGACGTACAACGACACACGATTCTAATATCCGATCGACCATTGTGTCAACACCAGACAAAGAGCAAATGGACTCTTGAGATCCCGAGAATCCACAACTTATATGGAAGACGACAACTTTCCTTTGTGGTTCCAAACATATACAATCAACTTCCTCGATCTCTATGCAATATCCAACCGATACACACACGAAAACAACAAATAAAACACTATGTCTTATTAAATAATGTAAATTTTTAAAATTGTGCAATGAATCAATTTGTGTCCAAAACTAATAACAATTACTCAAAACTACATGCAAATTCCTTTTGAATAATCTTCTGCAGAAAAGCAGTTATGTAAGTTATGTAACTTTAGTTTAAATGTTTTAAATAATCTCCGAAGGCTAACCGATATCTTACATGGACTCTCCTCTACCGCTTCAAGGTTCCATCCAGCATTGAAGAGATAACTCCATGGATACGTTGGGTGGCATAGAAGATAACGAATTTTTATTTTATAAATTGTAAATATCTTTATGAAGATAATAAATAATCAATCAATCAATCAATCCCCTAGTTCCAGAACGACTATATCAGAGCTCGATTCACTCTTTCGATGTCAAAGACTGGACTCGGAGGAGAACTATTTAATTTTGGTCGGTTACTTAAATGCCCGACATGGATATTGGGGAAACACAGTTTCCAATTATAGAGGGGACCAGCTCTACAGCTGGTATTGCTGTCGTGTATAGACTCGATTTGAAAGCAACAGAGATCTCGTCCTACCCCAGAAGCGGCTCTCCGTCTGCTGTTTGACTCAAGACTGCAGTTGACAGACACAAACTCACAAACGGTAAACTGTTGGAACACTTTCGTGTATCTCAGTGACCATTGCGGACTCAGTGCTAAAATCAAGATCCCCAACATGCGGAGTTAGGGCAGTTTGTTCAAACATATCCCTACAATTACAGTAGGACACGTTGAACACACTTCTTCAGACAAATGATGAAAGCAGTTTCCTCGAATGTGCTCCACATACCGACCAATAGAAACTTGTCACCCGAGGAGATTGACGTGTATTTAATACAATTGGATGAGACAATAAAGCGAACGATGGACTGTACTATACCACGGTATACAAGCACAAATAACGAAAACTTTTACCGCAATGCTACAATTGACGCACTACATCAACGGAAAAGTAGACTCCTTAAAAACCTTGTATAGACGGTTTACTGACAGACGAGATGAGAAAATTAGGACACTGAAATCGCTCATTAAGAAGATTCAAACACTAATTGTCCAGGACTACAGAGTTTCTGTTAACTTCCATTGAAGCAATAAGATTCGGGCTGTTAGATCCAACAACGAGCATGTTCCCGCAAATTTTTTTTTTTCGCAGTAAGCGTTGCGATCTTCCGTGTCTTAAGCTCCAGTACTCGACCATACCTTCTATGTGGTCGAAGACCCGCAAAAAAAAATGGAGGTACTAGGCGCGGTCTTTCAGGAAGTGTATAAGGTGAATAAGAGTGTTCTCCCAAACCACGACCTGGAGAATCGCGTACAATCTAGCAACTCGCAACTTCGAGAATCCAAGTTGTCCATTTCAAAGCGGTGCATGACACTACTCACGCCGCGTCGAAACTGGTGTCGGATATCCAAAGGAACAAGAGCCAGAAACAATTTACAGGTGTTTGCCTGATTGACCTGGAGAATGCCTTCAATACCGTATGATTAGAAGGACTTTTTTACAAACTCAATGGGCCAAGCATTAGTTAACCACTGCTGTATATACTGTTTAACATTCTTACCGGTAGAAGTTTCGTCGTCAAGAATGGCAATGTGACCTCTGCAGGTATCTTTGAAGTAAAATATGGTCTCCAACAGGATGTTCAACATTTTCTTGACCGATCTGATATATTCTCTTCCTCACGTAATTGCGTACGCCGACGAATTGATTGTGTACAGATCAGGTAAAAATATCGAGGGCATCACTACTCTCGCGCAGTGTGACTTCTACTCATTCATGAGAAGTTGCGTTGACTGGAAGTTGAATATCAACTTCTAGAAGTCGAAAACCATACTGCCAGAGCGATGAAATCGGCCAATAACTTGATCCCGAGGGGCTTACTACCCCTATCCTCAATACCACGAAAGGGTACGTAATAACGGCTTCGTCCCCCCAAAAGCATTCCTCCATTTGGACAAGCACAGTCTGATACAAAATGAGAATGCGGTACCGCTCGTATTCCACATCGCCCGTTCAACGGTGAACTGTTCCGTCGCACAACGAGCTGAGGATGGTCTTCTCCGGTTCAGTACGGCGCGGCGGTATCAAGGCGAGATGTGCGAGATGTTGCAATGCAAATTCTGGTGGCTGGGGAGCGAGGGAAATCCCTCGTCGAACCCTTTAGAGCCGGGTTAGAGAAAGGGTAGTACAGATCCCCTTATGGAGCGCAGTCGGTCTCTGTCTTGCATAAGGTGGGAAACTAAGTTGTAAATATGTGAAGCATGATGTTTATAGTGTGGCTTTCGATATCTTTACCAGTGTCTACCAGTAACAAGTTTCTTTTGGGAACCTTGGGGACGCATAAGTCAATGGCAAAAATGGAAACAACATCGTCATAGGAAGTGACATTATCTAAATTATTAGAAGAGCTTCGAAGTATTTTTAAGGTCTAACATATATTGCACTTTCCGAACACCAGACTTTAGGAGCTGACAAAATACAGGGTAATGATCAGGACTTAGGTCGTTAGTCGATATAGGTTGAGTAACATACCAAGGGACATTCGACAAAAATAATATACAACGAGTTGAACTGGCATAGTAAGTTGGACTAGATGGGTATAACACAGCAATTGCTACAGATAAACGCAAATCGGAAAAAATGGGTCTATATACATTTGCTCTAAAGCAACCCCAGTCTATATGTCTAGAATTGAAGTCCCCTCCTATGATAAACTCACCGTCTAGCAAGAATAATTTGCGAAGATCATTCTTAAAGTTAATCCTTTTATCACCAGCAGGCCTACTACCGGGAAAGTAAGCACAATATATTTTAATTGCTCTTTGCTTTTGTAGTTTTACGTTTATTCCGATATTCTCTATGCACTTCGTTTTAACAATGGGTAAAAGGAAACGCTGAATTGATCTTCTAACTCCCACCCCTCCACCAACTATATCCATTCTATCACAACGGTAGCATTTGAAGTCGGGTGTGGTTAAACGTAAGTCGTGCTTTAGCCAGGTTTCAGTTATTAGTGCAATATCAACGTTTCTATTATTCAAAGAGTTGATAAACTCAGTGATTTTACTTCTATAGCATTTTAAGTAATAACATTTATCTGTCTGTCTGCCATATTATTTAAGTTCATTACACAAAAACTAAAAAAGTGCTGGCTAAAAGTGTGATAACATTAAATTGATCAAATTTATTTTTACAATTGGTAATTAATTCCATAGCTATAGTGTTTAGTTCTTGAGCTGTAATCCATGAACTGAGATTACTGTTCGCAGTGTTGCTTAACATGTTTCTGGTAATGTTGCAAGAGTTACCAGGAATGTTGTTCGCAACAGAGTGTTGTTCCTGCAGGTAGTTGGTTGTGCTTGGTGGGAATCAGGTGTCGCCGCATTAGTAATGGTGAAAAGTCGGTCAGAGATGCAATGGGAATTTTCTGCTATCCAGTGAGAGAAGATGAATTGACATTTTCCGATTTGAACTTTAATGTTGGATAGAGTTTATATTTTTCTTTAATTTGCAAAAAAAGTTGCTCTGCTTACGCATGTTCAGTTGATTTATGGGATCCATTGTAGTTGGCACATTTAGGAGCCGACGTATTCTGGCAGTCGGTCGTTTTATGAGAGCCAGCACAGTTGGCACAAAAGGTTCGCACATGACAATTTTTTCCCCGTGCGCAAACATTTGACAGTTGTAGCATTGGGTCTGTTTACCTATACTTTTTGTTTGATAGATCCATCTTAATTGCGTTTGAAAGATGGATGGATGTTTGTTCTTTTAATTTTGCACCTTACTGCAGCCATTTTCCAACGATACCAAATAAATTGTATCAGTGTACTGTTCAAGTTTTTTTTGTGATTTTTTTACGTTAATGCACTTGAGTCCATTATTGATCAGTTCACTTTTTAGAACACTTGGGTCCATTCATCCATATCGTATAGCAGCAATTTAAAAGCTCTCAGTTTTGTGTGTGATCATTTTGTGGGTGAAAAATTGACAATATTCACTTTACAATTCTCCAATTAAATCGTGGAGTGAGTCAATTGAATTACAAATTATTTTGATTTTTTGACGCAATAGTCTGTAATATTTAATGACTTGGTCAGATTATGCACATTATGCACTTTGCTTTTGCATTAGTTTGATAGGTGGCATCTACACATTTGCTAGTAAATCATCGGGCGAAATAATTTCGTCCATATCGTGAAAGACACTATCCGGATGAGTTTGTAACATATTTGTATTTTTTCCGATTTGAATTCGAATTTTCCCTCTGTATTTGGCGATCTACCACGTTTAGGAATTTTTAAATGTATAGGAATTAAGAGGTCAGATACGGACGACATGCGCAAGCAAAAGTTCCGGACGAACTGGATACTCAGTTTTAAAATAAAGCGGACATGATCCGTCAAGGCCCAACCGAGTAAACTCAACTTCGCCCATATACGTATAAATATAAATAAATAAATATAAATAATTCTTAACAAGTACAATATACAATACAATATTTCACATTACGATGTACCTTAAACCTTAAAAGCTTCTGAAAATAAGTTAGTCTTAAGTTCGAATCGGTAGAGTAAAATCCTTTAAATAAAGATTTCCATTATAAAATTAAAATGTTTTTTTTTGTATGCTCAACCGCTCGAGCAAGCGCGTAATTATGCTAAAGGCATCTAAATGCGGCTTTGGCATTAATTCAAGTAAAACGGAAATGGTGCTTTTTACAAAAAAAACCAATATCCTCAACTTTCCTCTTCCTTCTGAACAACCAACCGCTATCTCAGAGAGGTAAGAAGACGTGCATAGTCTTCTACGCCTGCATTAGAACCTTCGGCAAAAAGTGGGGCTTCCAACCACAGTTGACTATGGATGTACACGGCGGTAGTTCGGGCGATTATAACATATGGATCACTAGTATGGTGGCCTGCGAATACCCTAATTTGCGCTAATACACTTTATTTGGTTTTCGAATCTGGTCCAGTCACCATTTGGATGTGTTTAAGGAGAACATCCGGAGGTGGATGCAGATCAGCAGCTAAATGTCGGTGCATAGAGATAGTGCTCCCTAACGGTACGGAACTAGCAACAGACAAAGAGGTCAAGTATCTTACCGTAAACGGAAAGGCTGAAGTTCAACAGCCACTCGAAACTGACCCTTAAGTAAGCCAAGCTTCCATCGCATCTATCTTTTGATGAGTAAACAAAATGGATTAAGCCAGAGGACGAAGCTAATACGGCCGATCTTAACGTACAGCTTCCCAATATGGCACACAATATCTAAGACCAGCATGAAAGCACCACAGCAACAAGAAGCTTTACGACGAAGCACGCATCATGCCCTTACATCAGCACATGGCGACACTGTTCAGAAGACAGCTTCTAAACATCAAACATCATCCTAACGAGGTAATCATCACCTGAGAAACACCATCCCTGGACAACGCTACCTCAACGCGCTAAATCTGTTAAGCAAGCAGAACTTCCCAACAACATCTAACAGCGAGGTGCATAGCAGTCGTCATTGAGGTTAATCGGCTACCACACCACCACCCCATCCGAAAAGGACCAACATGGATACACGGATTTAAACAACCCGATGTAAGTACTGGACATTATGGGATATAAAAAATAAACACTAAGCCGATATTGTAATACCAAATGTTGAATTAAATAATGTACATTAGTTGGGCTATTGTTGGGCCCACACCCTAACTCTTAGTATTAACCCTTCAAGGCCAAAGTTGTTTTTCTATTTTTTGGAAAAACAATTAAGTATATGTTGCAGATCAGACAATTCTGAACAACTTTTGCTCTACGTTTGCACGCAGTTTGGAATGTTGTTGTTAGACAACCTTTTTGTTCAAAGAGTGCGTTATAAAAATGGACCAGTGTGCATTAAAGGTTCAAGCATAGTTGTAATCTTAAATTGTAAAAAATATCGCTTTTTATCGAAAATTACTTATCCCACAAAACTCACACTGTCGCAGCTGCAACAACAGAGGGTGACCTTACCATATTTTTTCTATCTGCCCGTCACCTACAATAGTCAGACATCGAGCGCTTGCTAGACCCTTCTTTAACTCACTTAATGAGATTTCTACAAAGGATATTTGGGAACTAAAATTCTCAGGTTAGTTTCACTGATATGTCAAATTTACTCCTCAACTATATAATCAGAGCGGTCGCATTAAAACGGCACACCGTGCTAGTTAGGTTCTCTATGAACCACCACTTCTGCTTACATAACCCTCCAATTGCTGTACATAAGGTTGGGTAGTTTTGCAATGCATATTTTCGTTTCATTTTCGGAGAGGCTTATCAATTTTGTCAGTTGAAATAGAAGAAGACATTGATTACATTTTTTTAATTGTAACTGAAGTATAACATTCGCTAATTTCAACACTGATAATTTTATTATATCCTTCAGGTTTGTTTCCACTATAGAAAATTATACTATCTTCAATATATCTTCGTTTGTTTATATACGAAATAAAATATATATGAATATATAACTAAATATATAACAGTGGCGTTGCGTCCATATAAGCCGATTCCTACCGGGTTTTTTTCTACTAACAAGGTATCAATATAACAAGAAACATGAATCTTAATACGTGCATATAAACATAATATTTTTGTGTTTCCTACACCTGACACGCAAGCAACAAATTCTACCCCTTAAGAATCCAGAGCGATTTTAAAAACCTGGTTTACAATCGTATTCATTTCTTTCTTTTCTTTTTTCATCATGAAGCATTGAAACTCATTAAGTTGAAATTCATCAGTACGTAAATTGATTATAAGAAACGCACTTGGAAACATCGTGTCTTTACGTTTATAACAAACTGCTATACGAAACGAAAGATCATTCACAATATGTCTAAGTACTATTAAAAACACATTCAAACGCATATAGAACACATTTTGTTCTTCTTTGTTGAACTGGATTTGATTTTCTTCGCAAACCTAATTCAAGTATGCATGTACACCACTCAATTCAAGTAAGTAAGAATATTCGTTGCAAACACATAGGCGTTGCAAAACAATGTGGAAAACAAATTGTCACATTTCGCCTTATTGGGTCAAGGCAAGGTATCCGCATTCCTTCTAAACCAAGTCACTTGGTATTTCCTTTGAAATGTGGGAAATATTTGAAGCAGCGCAGGAAAACACTGTTTAGAAATATTATACGCTTTTACTCTTTTCCCATCAAAAATTGAATGAAAGAAAAAACATCACTCAGTCCCACGTATATTCTTTAATTCAAAGTCCACTTTGAGATTCTGCAGTGTTCTTAGAGAGCAGAGCATCAATGATCAAAACACGTAATATGTATAAAACATTTCAAAAAAATTCCTTCAGATCCCAAGACGAAAGTGATATATAACAGGAAATATATTTGTGAAAGAGTACGTGCTGTTATCTCTATTTAATAGGAGAGTGGATATAAAACACAAACAGAAAATAAAATCGAGGCAAGCCCAGGAATGCGTATGGATTTTTTTCATATAAATCCGAGTATAAGGAAACAATTTCGATAAGATATGTGACTTTTGCCGCAAAACAGTATTATCCTTCTTAGCACGTAAAATGTCTGGGTGCGGTGTGAGGCTTTTAGTAAAAACCGAGCGTTATGATATGATGAAGCTAAGAATTGTGTATGGTTATAGAAACTACTTAAACGAATCGCGAGGGTGTGCTGGACTCTTCTGTTATGATATTGAATAATACTGAATATTTACTCCTCATGAGCAAGGTAAACCCAAATTGATTTTCGCCATATATCTGCTTGTAGTTCTGGTACGTGTGTCTAGAGTATATTCATGAATCTCTTGTATTCATTAGGTTGCCCCACTTATGCAGATTCACTTGACAA
Organism: Eristalis pertinax; assembly: GCA_907269125.1. Taxonomy (NCBI): domain Eukaryota; kingdom Metazoa; phylum Arthropoda; class Insecta; order Diptera; family Syrphidae; genus Eristalis; species Eristalis pertinax. The sequence continues at coordinate 56,570,257 of OU026149.1, read as the reverse complement.
GTGCAAACGTTCTTATACATATATGACTATGGGCCGGACAGTAAGTGCACGCACTTCGAGTCATGCACACACTGCAAGTAAAATCAGCACTCAAATTCAAAGCCGTCCGTCACTTTCGTTCATTAAATTTACATTTTGTAATCACTTCAACTAATTGTATAATTAATTCAACCATAAGAGACCGCACCAGTCATTGACACAGCCTTGCCTTTTAGCCCACTATTCGGTTGGGTTTGGAGCAATCATATGCATATTCAAATTAATTACTAACGCCCGTTCCACAATCCTTTCGTATGCATATGAAAATTGTGTCAAATTGAGCTGTCAAAATTTCTTTGCATATTTAATTACTCCTGTAAATTGAGGAAGTTATTAAGATTCATGCAACAGATGGTGGCCTAAGTGCACTCCCAAGGAAGTGATTAATTAAATTTGTGTGGTTAATGTTTAGAAATGCTGTATATCTTCATTATGAAGAATGTGTGGAATGTAAATTGCATCCCCAATCCTAATGTAAGTTCTCTTTCGTTTGTGCAATCCAAAGTGGTACCACTATCTCTATTTGAAGTGTGTTGGCACTGTATTCAACAAGATTTTAAATTAAACAGAAGCCAGAGAAGTGGTACTTCAGTAATGTATGTATACGGTTTTTATACGTTTAGTAGCCCGGATTAAATTTTCTTGCAATTTCCTGAAAGACTGAAAACCTTATGAAAGAAATATTATAATTTGGTATTGATATAGAAGTGTTAAATATTTTTTAATGAAATTACTTTGAAGTTCTTAATTTCCCCAATTTTTTTATTAACAATGTGAAAATGTAAGCCTTCGACTGTGACTTAGGTTAGGTTAGATAGAGTGGGCTGCCAGCGAAATCGCCAGCATACTTAGAACTATGGTAGTCCATTGTGATACCCATAGTCAGACTACTATCACTCATCGAGAACTCCAGTGATAGTGCCGTTAATGTGATCCCAACTGCAAATGGTTGCTGGACCAGATATGAAAACCAAATAAAAGCATATTAACTTTGCTTTCACCGGGATTCAAACCGGGAACCGCTCTAACCAGAGGCAGGCACTCAAACAACGGCGCCATCCAGATATTATCGACTGTGATATGAATGGCTTCCAACTAAAAGCCTTGGCGACAGCGCATCCAATTATTGATATATCCTGTAATCTGTCGGTCACAGATCTCCACAGAGTACAGACGTGATTCGGCTTTAGTGTAAAAAAAGTGCGAAAGACAGTCGTTAACAAAGCGTAGCGAAACATTTTAAGAACCAGTTCCCCAGTGGTAGAGTTATTTACTCTGGACTCTCGGTGTAAATATAGATAAAAATGGAAACTAATTTTAGCACAAGTAAATGCCAGAAAGGAGTGAGTATCACATCCAAAGGCTTACTTCCTTATATACTCTAATATACTCTTCCTTTTTCTGTATTTTTTTACGTACGTAATTTTTTTTTATTTTAAAAGACTACTTATTGTTGCATTCCGCACAGATGTATTTTCGTTATGAGAGTTCGAAGTTCCTTGGCTGGCATTGACATAATTCACAGGTTCATTTATAAAATATTCTTCTGCTGGAGGAACATCATGGTTGGTCATACATCAAATGTTGTGAAGGACGGCTGTTGCAACAATACTGCTCTGAACTGTAACTAGCTTCATCTTTATTCCTGTTGACAATATAATCTTTTCTTCAATGAGCCATAAGAACGTTCAACAGAATTTCGTGTTCGAATTTGCTATTCATTGTACAATGTTTCTTGTTGATTGATGCAACAACGTAAAGGAGTCATCATATAGCGTCAAACGCAAGCGTTTTATTTTGATATGGAAAACTGAGTGTATGCCAATTTGACATAACATTCTCGTAAACTCGATAAAACGCGCATCATCGCCTATCAAAGTCAGACCGACCTAAAGCGCTATTGCATTTGGGCTTTAAGGAAAAATAACCCTTTCAATTTCGATAAATTTCACCATTCGATCCCCCTGATAAAGTTTGTGGGACATATGTACATATTATGTGAGAGCTTTAATCAATTTGGCTGTTATTCATATTACCAGAGGGTTTCATCGCTTAGGCCAAGCACATTTAGGTGTTTAGCGAAGGTGTAGCGGCCCTTTAGTACGCCGGTAAGTCGTCTGTAGTCTTTTCTGTTAAGAGATAACAAGAATGTCGCGGATTTCTTACAGACATGCGCTTGGTTTTTCTACGTCCTAGACAGTCATGCCACCTCCGGTTGTACTCTCGAGAAGCCCAGCCATCGATGGAAGCCCTAACTGAGGACGCGGGTAGTCCCAACGCAGGTTCGGGGCCTAAGAGTATCTCCTCTGATCCTTGTCTAGCAAATTCATCGGCGATCTCATTTCCCGTAATCCCGTGGTGGCCCGAGACCCAGACAAGTCTTAGTGAATTGAACCTGCCGATCCAATTTAGAGAAGACTTGCATTCTTGGACTATCCTGGAAGGGATTAAAGCGTTGAGTAGGGCCTTCAGCACAGCTTGGCTGTCGCTACAGACACAAATACTTCGCCCCTTCCACCTGTTCTTCACAATATAGTTCGTGGCCATTAGGATCGCATAGGTTTCCGCTTGGAAGACCGATGAAAATCTACCTAACGAGGTGTGCGGTCTAACGTTGTCGCTCTCCAAGAACGCGCCAGCGCCAGACCTTTATTGGTCTTGGAGCCATCCGTGAAGATTCGACTACATTCTTTTCCTGGCTCATATTCTGTCCAGAGCCGGTCCTGAGTGCAGGGAAAGTGGACTTGTGCGTGGTCAAAAGAAATACGGTGCGCAGGGTCATCGAAGCTCCAGTGCGAGTTGCACTATATACCACTTCTTTTTAAACGGGAGATGACCTTGAGAGTGCATCCCATGATGTGAATATCAAGAGGGGGGGGGGGTTTTTTGAAGTGCATCAAGAATGGCCGCTTGACTGTCAATTAGAATGGTAATATCAGCCGGTGGTATTTCCAACATTGTTATCATTCTGGCCGCTTCTTTGACTCCAGGACCTCCGCTTGAAAGACGCTGAGAGCAGTGTATGTTTAACAATTCGGAGAAAATGCCCGCACCTGTGTCTGTTTCCATCTTCGATCCATCAGTGTATACTTGGATGCTCTAATTATTGATGGGTTCTTTTGTGGTCCACTCTTCCCTCGTCGGGAAATAGCATGGGAAGGGTATTTCAAAGTCGAGGAAAGGGAGTGTATAGTCACTTTCGGACTGTTCTATTTGTAGTCTTTTCAGTATATTACCATGACCAATGGTACTTGACAGCCAGCATTTAGATTGAATACTTCTAATGGCACTTTTAGCAGCGTTAGCTTGCATGTAAAGGTCAAGTGGGAGAAGGTATAGTAGTACCTCCAGGCCCGCGGTTGGAGTAGTGGAGATAGCGCCTGTAACTCCAAGACATGCTAGTCTCTGTATTCTAGTAAGCAGCCTGAGGTTGGTGGATTTCAGGGCGGCCTGCCACCATACCACGCTGCCGTATGTCAAGATGGGCCTTACAATCGCTGTGTACATCCACAGAATTGTCTTGGGGTTCGGACCCCAGTTTTTGCCGAATATCCTGTTGCTCAGGTATAGGGCACAAGCTGCCTTCTTGACTCTTTCCATTAGGTTGAGTTTCCAGGTTAGTTTCTTGTCTAGGATGATCCCTAGGTATTTCGCGCTATCCGCCAGATTGAGGCTCTTGCCTTCAATTGTTGGGGGGTTAAAGCGTGGAATGACCCTTTTGTTGGTTAATAGTACCAACTCAGTTTTTTGATGGTTGATTCCTAGACCACAGGATTTCGCCCATATTAGGAGGGTTCTCATTGCGTTCTCGATTAGCTCGCTAAGAGTCGGGAGAAATTTACCGCGAGCTATAATCACCACGTCATCAGCATAAGCAATTGCTCTGATTCCCGTTAGTCTGAGCTCTTCTAGTACTTCATTAATTACTAGTACCCATAGGAGAGGGCATATAACCCCTCCTTGAGGAGTTCCTCTTGCAGCTGCAACTTTTATTGTGGAGTCTCCTAAGGTAGCATTAATGATTCTCTTGCTGAGCAGACTTACTATCACTGTAGTAAGTGATTGCTCCACTTTGACTTAATTGCAGTGGTCTCTACATTATTGAGGGCTAACTCTATTTATAGGAAAGCAGCAAGTGCATATTTCTTGACATGTAGGGACTTATCAATCACACTAACCACATCGTCCAGTGCGGTTTCTACGCCTTTGCCCTTCATATACGCATGCTGTGCCCTTGAGCTGGTATTTTGCGGAAAGCTACTGCGGATGTAGATATTGAGGAGCTTTTCGAACGTCTTCAAGACGAAGGAAGTGAGGCTTATAGGTCTGTAGTCCTTCGCCGTGCAGTGGCTGGTCTTGCCGGCTTTGGGAATGAACACAGCTTTTACTTCTCTCCATGCAGCCGGAATATATCCATAGACCAGGCTACTGTGGAATAGTTTTTCCAGTATAGGAATAATAATGTCTTTTGTCGTTTGCAGCATGATGGGAATAATTCCATCGACTCCCGGTGATTTACACGAATCAAAGGAATCGATGGCCCATCTGATTCTGCTTGCGCTGACAATATTGCTCGGAACGTTGTTATCACTAACTGGGATCTCTACAGCTGTCGAGAATCCACTTTTCGAGCTGCCCGGGAAATGAGTTGCCATAAGAAGTCGCAATGTGTCATACGATGACTGAGTCCAGTTACCTTCATTATCTTTGATGTAACCTGGAATCGTTGGGCTTTTTGAAAGGAGCTTCCTTAGTCTGGCCGTTTCCGAGGTTTTTGCAATATCATTGCAGAAGGATCGCCAGGAGTCTCTCTTGGCTATAGCTACAGCTTTTTTAAAATTCCTGAGGCTATCCTTATAAGCAGTCCAAGCACTAGCTGACCTGGAGGCTTAAGCTGCATTGAATAAAGTTCTTGATTTCCTCCTTAGAACTAGGAGGTCTGTGCACCACCATGAGGGGGATTTCTTATTTGTTGATGTTCTTAGAGGACAGGCTTTCTCGGGTAGCTCCCCATACAGTGTGATGTGAGTTTGCATCACAGCCTAGGATAAGGTCCCATCTTTCTTTCCTGGCTTTTCTGACAAGTCTCCTGGTTATCTCGCATGGGGGATTATTCGCTGCGTCGTATGGCATGTAAGTTGATGCCATCAGCAGCGTGGAGTCATGTTGACGCAAATTTGACCGTAGTTTGGTATTCGTCACTGAAAGTGGGTAGGAGGAATAGGTTAGTTTCTTTCCTAGCTACAATTCAGGTTCTTATCCTACTTACGTTACCGTTTGGGTTTGAGAAGTAGGTGGACACTCCTTTATTGTTCAGCCCCTGTACTCGACCCCGGCAAAGCCATGGCTCTTGTACAAGGGCGATGTCCATCTTCCCCGTTGAGAGGAGGACGATTAGATTGGCGCTGGCCGCCTTACTGTGGTGTAGGTTTATTTGTACCACTTTCATGGCGGCCAGGAGGTTCTTTATCGTTCTTGATGCATGTTGCCAGGATTCGCAGTTTACAGCGCGTAATACCCACTCTGACTTTGAGGTCCTGTAAACGTAACAGTTGCAGCGTTCTCCGTGTGTTCACCCATCTCTATAATTTCCCAGTCCTGACTGTGCAGATCTGGGTTGAGATTCTGTAGGCTACGCTCTATCCAGTCCTTCGGGACGTATGGTCCCTGATAGTGGATGCGGCCTTTGGGTCTGGTCATATTAAGGATTGCCCCTTTATCTACGACACGTAGGTCGGCGTTTGGCCATGGGGCAACCGTCTTGGCAATGAGTTGTTCAAGCCATTCAAGGGTTTCCTTATTGTCGCATTGAAGGAGCTTGTAACCCTTGAGTGTGGTCAGCTGTACGAAGAGCGGGATGATTTTCTCAGGATGGCGTCATTCACACCACTCACGATTCTCAGCTCGGTGTGTTTCCATTGGTCGTCCGAGAGCTTACGCTTTGGATTGCCAAAGTCAACCACTGCGACTCTTTCCCTGTATTTAGCTTCTTCAGCGTATTTTGGTCTTTTTGACCTTTTTGAGGAGCCTGGGTATGAAGCTAGCGACTCGTCATGGCGTCCCCGTTTTGAGGATTGTTGCTGCAGAGGCCTGGACCTTCTCTTGAAGTAGGTTGAAGTAGGATGGAGGTGTCCGCTCTTCCTTTCCAGGGAGTTAGCCGTTCCTCTTGCTCTTGCCCGGAGCAGCCCGGGGTTGGTTCAGGGTCGGCAGTGGTCTGGCCCGTCGCAACCTTCGGTCCTACTTCCTTGGCCGCCCTCGAGGAGGTGGCGTGTTGGCCTACCTTCCTAGTAGCGACCAAGGTCGGTATCCTTGGCTAACTATCGCCTGTTCTGCACCATGCGTTCGCGGTAGATCGAATGGTCGCTTCTGATTTTGCGAGTTTACCCTTTTCCTTCTCTGAGAGGGAATTAGGATCGCTACCTTTCAATCTACTAACGAGCCTTTTGGCATTGGCGCGTTGATTGCTGGGGATTTCTGACGCTGGATTGTGGTTTATGGTTATGACCGAATTCGCTACCTCAGTTGAAGTATTTGGTGAGGTGTACTTCTTTTCGGGAGGGTGAGAGGAGGATTCCGGCTTGCCAGCAACACTCTCCGTCGACAAGGCTGGCTGGCCCCTAGCTTTACTTTCAGAGTCCGCTATAAGGCTTGGCCTGGCAGCATCATTTTCGGGGGTCGGCTTAGGGGTCATGGCCAAGTCCATGAGGACATCCTCCTTAGGAGACCTTCCAACAGGTGAGACCGCCCCTCGCCTGCGCCGAATAGCTTCAGGCACCGGGGGGGGGCTAGTTGTGTTGCATCTCAGACAGAGGATGGATTTGCAAAGCAGTTTTGCGCACATGTAGCTCAACCATCCTTTTAATGCTTTTCAGCAGGAAGGAGGTTAAACTGATCGGTCTGAAACTCTTGGCAAGTGAGTAGTCCCCCTTACCGATTTTTGGTATGGAGGCTACCCTCACTGTGCGCCAGGGGGTCGCTATATAGGCCAGTACTATTTCTGGCTGGACATGTCAGTTCGAAACGTTTGGTGAGGGAATTATATCTATTATATCCTGAACTGCCATCTCAACCTTCCGTCTCGTTCTGAGCCTAGGGAGAGGTTCAATGCGAGTTTCTAGCTCATCCCTAAAGTGTATCCAGTTGGATTTTCTAAGATTCCTCCTCTTCAGCAAGGTTATGGCTTTGCATTCGATTCGGAATTCAATGTATCTATGGTCTGACATGGACACTTCCGACAGAACCTTCCAGTTCGTAATCTCCTTAAGGTATCTGTTCGATAGCGTTAAATCAATTACTTCCTGTCTTCTAGTCTTAACAAAACTTGGCTGAGAACCAACATTTTTAATGTCCAAGTTAGACGATAGTATAAAGTCAAGAAGGTTAGTCTCTCCCATGTTGCATTTGCTGCTGCCCCAGAAGGAATTCTGAGCATTAGCGTTGCAACAGATGACTAAGGCCATCTTTCTTGTGTCGCAGTACTCTACTAAGGGATTTTATGTGAAGTTTTGTTTTCATCATGGAAAGTCTGCTACATAGGATAGCAGTAGCATCCTTACAATTATAAAGGTTGATTTGGGTAAACGACCGTATCTAAGTCAGGGCCCCTCGAAAACATTCAGGCCGTTAGACTTCCCAGGTCGACAAATATCGAACAATTACTGACTTCAGTTGACATCGATCCAGACGGGGCTGTGCTAGACATTACTTCTTAGTGATTGAAGATCCCCAGGAGAAGGTGAGAGGTGAAAGCACTTCGATTGGTGCAGTATTCCAGCGAGTGTATTATTATTATTATTGTTGAGGGTAAATTGCACCGCGACCGCGAGATCTATTGTGCCCCCTATTCATACCTTTACCTTCTTATGAGCTAACCTCCCATGCAGCTCTTTTCAGAGCTGTATTTAGGATTATTTGCTCTTATTGCGCAAAGGTGGAAGAAATTTATCCTGGAGTATTCTCTCTAAGCCAGTTTCCTTTAGGAATGAGAGCTGGTTCTAGTGACTTCAATTCTTCCTCTGATATTAGGCGTCTGCCCAGATATCTTTGTCTTTTGTGGGCTAACGCCGCACAAAGTCGGAGTATATGTTCTGGAATTTCATTAGATTCTCCGCAGAATCTGCAGAAACCTTCTTCTGATACGCCTAGTTTCATTAGGTGCACCCTGAGTGTAAAGTGCCCTGTTAACAAGCCTGTTAGGATACGGAGGTTGTTTTTGCTCATTCTGGTACATGCTTTAAACCTCTTGCGGTTATTTTGACCCAATTCATTCTTTCTAGTTCCCTGAACTCTTCCCTGAGCACGTGATCTCCTATAGCGCAGAATGGTTGGTTGCCTATAAAATGTTCCGATGCTCCTTTTAGCCAGGGATTAGGCCATTTCATTGCCTTCTATCCCTGTATCCACCAGAGTCTTACTCTGTTACACCTACTCAGCTTCTTAAGCATCTGTAGACATTCCCACACGAGCCTGGCTTTGAGACTAGTGTAGTAAATGGATAGAGACACGACTGTCCGACATTATTGCTATGTTACAGTTGGTATAGTCCCAGTCAAGATTGATCTGAGTGCATCTGTCTATGGCATAGACTTCTGCTTGAAAGATACTGGTCCAATTGCCCATGGGTTCGTAGTACTTTGACCGGGGTCCAAGTACTGCTGCCCCTATACCTTCATCAGTTCTTGATCAATCCCTGTACAATCCCATGGGTATTTAGCGTATTGCTGCTCAGTCTGTGGACTATGGATTCATTGATCCAGTCTTTTTTGGTGTTGAGCTTAATGGTAAACTCCTTTTGGAAATTGAATTTCATAATCGCGTCATCTTTCGGAATGGCCAGAAGTGGTCGTTTTTTAACTAGTGCATCGAATTGGCTCTATGTAATGCACCTGTCTTTTCCTCTCCCTCCTTTTGCCATTCTCATGATTGTTTTATTTGCACATTCTGCGGGCACCAGGTGTAATGGAGTCAGCTCCAGTAGCACCTCCATGACGACATTTGGGAAAGTTCCCATGGCCCCTGTAATACAGAGGCATGCCAACCATTGAACTTTGTTGAGTGCCTCTCTTGCGCTGATCGGGTTGGTTCTTTTGGACCGCCCCAGGATTAGCCCGCTAAGCTTCTACAAATCATTAAAGCACGCGTCGCCTTTCTGAAGGTCTCTTTTGTCTGTATTTTCTAGATGAGTTTGCTGTCTAAGATGACTCCTAGATCTGCCTGCTCTCTACGCATGTTGACAGTGATGCAGAGGAGATAAAGTTAATACTTCCTCTCGTATGTAGTTGTCTACAACTTTCTCTGTCATTTTCAGCAGAAATGATGTAAGGCTGATCGGTGTGTAAGACTTAGGTAGGCTTGGGTCTTACTTCCCCATCTTTGGAATAAACACTACCCTTCTCTACTGGTTTGGTATATATGCCAGCTCTGGACACCTTCTAGTTATTATAGTGAGGTATGGAAGCAGTTTGCTTTTACCTTTTTGAAGTTGGGCTGGTATAATTTCATCAACCCCTGGCGATTTGAATGTCTGAAATGAGATTATTGCCCATTCCAGGCATCCTTCGGAGAATATCTCTCCCGCAACTCGGTTCCAGACCCGTCAGTATTTCGGTGACTGCCCGGAAAGTGAGTTTCCAGCAAGTCTTGCCGTCTGTTCCTCCTTTCCAGTGTAGCTGCCATCACGTTTCTTCGACATTTGAATCTCCCCTGTTTTTGACAGCGCTTTATGTAGTCAAGCTGCTGCAGGGATATTTGTTATTGTCTCGCAAAAACTTCTAAAGCTTTCTCTCTTAGCTTGCCTTATTTCAGTATTATAGGAGTTATAGTGAGTGCCCGTTTGTAGCTTTCCCAGTATTCGGTTCGTTTAGCCACGTTAAACAGCTTGCGTGTTTTGGACCTCAGATTGGATAATTTATTGCTCCACCATGGCATTCTCTTCCCTTTAAGGCCTGCTTATTGGACAACTTGCGTGATACGCTGTTGTGATAGCTTTTGTTGTGCTCTCTACAACATATTCTAACTCTAGTAAGTGGGCCCGAGCTCTTCTGGTATTAATGTGATCCAGTTGGGTTCTAGCTGCGATTCATAGATATACCAGTTTGTTCTTCTCGGATTTCTTGTAGTTTTACCTGCTAATCTGCAGTTGTCCAAGTCGAACCTTTTTATACTGTGGTCAGACTTCCCAGTTTTTGATTAGGTTTTAAGACATTGACTGCCCATAGTGAGGTCTAACACCTCCTGCTTAACCCTCGTAACAAAAGTGGGAGCGTTCCCGACATTGAAAATAGCAAGTGACGAGCTTAAAATAAATTGCAGCAAGTACTCACCCCTTTTGTTCGTGTCGGTGCTCCTCCAAATGGTGTTGTGGGCTTTGGAGTCGCATCCAATTAAAATTGGTATCTGTAGCCTTTTGCAGTCATCAGTTATAAGCACTTACGTTTATTTTTATAAAAAAATATTTATTTCAACAGCGTCTCCGCGTACTGCAGACTTAAATCTAAGTACAAATATTTCTTCTAGGGCTATTTATGCAGCGATTAGTGAAAAGGTCAGCAAGCAGTATGGATGGATGTTTGATCCGCATTCGATGTCGTGCGCAACAGGTATCCGGCTCGTGTGCTGTGTTTGCATTACTGTATCGGCGCGTGTGCTGAAGTTGCACTTAGCGCTTCACAATATGTGCTAACTTCTCCATCCTTGAGTCCATGTCTCGTGGGTCAAAAGTACATCTTGATGGGTTGTGGTGATAATTCGTTTGCCTTTGAATCTGGTGTTGATAACTCTACCTTGAATGGGTTTGCCTTACGCCTATACATAAGAATGGTTATAACAATTACAATGATCACAAATACGGTAACATTTGAAATGACTGAAACTTGATTAATTAATGAAAACTTTTTTAATTTCTTGATATTATCTATGTGTAAGCTGTGTAAATATTCTAAATCTAATTTTACGTCTTTAATTGTCAAATTATCCTGAAGAATCGGAGGTAGGATCTGATAGGTGGTAACTTCCTTATTGGAATACTCTTGGTTGTTGATGACTATAGAATCGTTGATGAATTGTAACTGGAAAGTTCCGTTGAGGATTTTGGTGTCATTCTGATGTTTGATAATGTCATCGAAATTTGTTAAAAATATCGTGTTGTCACTAATGGGCTCGATAATTGATTTTACGCAGAGCTGTTGATCACATCTGGCAATTACTCCATTCAAAAGTTGACTGATGCTGCTGTCTGGAGATATTTTTTAAGTTTGTCCTTGTTGCACAGTATTAAATCCCGAATCGTAGTACACTGTTTTTTGATTCCGTATTGCTCATTATGATTTATAAGTAGTTCGTTAATTTCCAGGAAGATTCTTTTATTATTCTTGACTGTGGATTCTTTTGTGTTTCTTTTTGGAAATGACAGCATAGAGTAGAACTGATCCTTTTTGGAACACTATTGGTTTTGCGTACTCAATGGCTTTGTGTAACCTCAGTTATGCGTTTATTATTTTGATATTGATTATTGTTATTTTCGATTATTTCGTTTTGGGTTCTTAAAAAGCTATCCCAATCTGTGGCAACTGGTGATCCGGCGATCCATTTCCATTCGGATCCAATCCAGTTAATTGACCTCGTTGGCCTAAGGCCTTTTCCATGCAATTTGTCTAGTTCTGATAAGGTATACCAGAAATTCAGCTTCCTGTTTTAGAAATTCGCACTTGTCCAAATTGACTATGAGATTGGCGCGGGTGCTGAAGTTGCACTTAGCGCTTCACAATATGTGCTAACTGCTTCACCAGTCGTTGTAACGATGGTGGTACCGCTGGCTCATCTGCCATATTCATTTTTATTTGAATGGGCACAAGGTTGATGTTATTATTAATTAGAATACAGGCTCTTGGGTTGGTCACCCTGGTATCCTAAATTACCTTTGTATTCCTTCATGACAGTCCTTTGACTGTCCCCTTCAGGATGTATGGCTCCTGAAACAGAAAGCAGCCCAGATTTTCTGTAGTAAAAACCTTGCTATAACAGCAGATGCCGCAATAGCATGATGAGTGTTCACCTGGGCCGCTTTACAGATGGTTGTAGCTTGTAGTGTGTACTGTCAACGAGGTTTGTAGGCTGAATCAATACCTGGAGCACAGAGTCTCGCTAAACTACTTCGATCTCCAAAGCAACAAAGATCTCCTGTTTTCATCATTTTCAGTAACGAATAATGCCGTCGCCAATGATAGAAATAAAATCTTGATCTGCAGGGCATCCTTAACTCGCTGAAGAAGAAAAAGTCAGTGGGAATCGACGATTATTATATTGTGCTCCGTATGCTGGGAAACAGCTTTGGTACAACCAATCCGTAAACGGAACAAAGACAAATCTATCCCAAAAAATATTCGGTCGATAAGTCTTTTTCCTTGCATAGGCAAGGTGTTTTTAAAAGATAGTCCTATTTTCTAGTTCGGAAACAATGGGTTGAGGAAAATAAAGTCCTACCGGACAACCAGTTCGGATTACAGGCCGGGCATGAAACCATACATACCGCATCCAAACTGGTATTCGATTGTTGCGTCGCAATCTCCTCATAATGCATATATCGTACAATTTTGTTGGTGCATATAAATGTAATAATGTTTGTATTTTAAATTAATATCACACCACTCTCATGAAAATATCACACCACTTCTAAGTAAACATTGCACCATATCCTATGTAAATAACGTGTCATCTCAACAAATATCAAACGACCATGTATATACCGTATATCTTTTTTTTATCTTTCTTTTGTCTTATTATTTTCATTTTCATTTTCAGACCATATTATTCATTCACAAAAAATCATCTTTATTTATAACTAAGCTATTAATTATGTATTATTTACCGAATCTAATACCATAAATGAATTGTATCTTTGTACTATAAAAGACTAAGTCTAAATGTACTTCACCCAATTGAAAATAAATTGAATTGAAATAGGATTATCGATCTACTTCCAGAGTTAATGTAGCCACTGGAGCCGACAAGGAGAACGCAGAAGGTTACGAATCGAGTCCTGACATTGGAATGGAGGACTTGTTCGAAAAAGAAGGCTTGTGGCCTCTCTGGCTGTTCTAGATACCACCACCCTCTCTTACATCAGACGTTGGTGAGTCAGGGGAGGGACATAGGCACAACGGCTGTACCATATGTCCCGAAGTCGAATTTTAACTCCTCCCACATAGACACCACGATGCCTGTGATGTTGAAAATAGCTCCCATACGGATACATGGGGACGATGATAAGTTTGTCGAAACTTTCACTTTTTTGGACGACGGCTCTTCTATAACAATGGGGGAAAGAGACTTATTCGAAGAGCTCGGGCGAAATGCCACCACAGAGAAGTTGACCCTCCAACGGACGAAAGGGGTGTCCAGTACGGAAGAGTCGGTTAGGTCCGATCTAGACATTTCTAGTGTTCAGAACGGCAATCATTTGAAGAATGTTTGAAGAATGTGTACACGGTGAAGGGATTTGATCTACCCAGTCAAACCGTTGATCCATCCAAATTGAAGGAGCTGTATCCTCATCTACGAGGACTCCCGCTTATTTGATTTAGTTGAAGCTAAGCCTAAAATACTAATCGGGTTGGATCAGGCGAAATTTCTTTTGGGACATGGCCAACGACATGGTGCCAATGAAGAGCCCTCTGCCTTAAAAACTCTCATAGGCGGGATGGTCTTCGGTAAGTCTGTGCCGACAGTAAGGCCAACGTGTCGACAGAAGGTTTCTAAGCCGACCATGCGATTATTATTCCATGAAGCCATCCGAAGCCAAGCCCTAAGATGATCTTCACGAACTAGTGAGAAGTAATTTTTCGACGTAAGAATTTGGAGTAATGCCACCGAAAGGAGACTTGGTCAGCAAGGAAGTTGAGCGAGCATGTAAGGTTCGCTGAAATATCATAATAACCGTTATGATATCGGATTATTATGGGGTGCCGATAATGTGAAATTACCCGATAGGAAAAATCGCTTAGGAAGAGACCAGAACTTTTTGCGCGGAAGAACAATCACATGTTATCAAAGGGATATGCGAGGATTGCCTCAGAAGAAGGGCTTAAGAAGGAATGGCCACTCGTATGGCATGTTCCGACTTTCGTCATAAAGAATCCGAATAAGGTAACAACTAAAATTGTAGATGTAGTCGGTTTTGCTGCAAAGGTAAACGGGGTCTCTCTTAACACACATCTATTGAAAGGTCCCGATAATTTGGTCTCGCTGCATGCTGGCATTTTCAAGGGGCGGGAGCGGAAGATAGCAGTTAACGCCGATGTACGAGAGATGTTCCACCAAATTAGAATCAGTCGGAGGACCAGCAATGTCAGCGCGTTCTATGGTGGGAAAGGGATTCCTCTAGAAAGCCTACGATTTACATCTTTTGATCCGAGGTGTTCGCCAACGTGTGCACAGTACGTCAACAACTTCCATGCGAACAAGTTCAAGAGTGAGTACCCAAAAGCCGTGGGCGGCTTAGTCAATCGAACTTAAGTTGACGACTATTCGGTAGAGCAAGCATTATCTGTGACAAACGATGCTATTCAAATATGCAAGTCTATGAGCTTCGACTTGGTGGGTGTTCAATCTAATAGCGCGGAATTCCTGAAGCAAATACGTCAGACCAATGTAGACGCTAGGCTAATCAGCGTAGACCCGAATGAGTGCGAAAACCATATAACCAAGGTCCTCGGATTATATTGGATTATGTGTTCCGATCTTCTGACCTGGAAGGTATCGGATAAGGGATTTTTTGAAATGTGAGAAATACTCAGAACTATTACGCGGATCTTTTATTCTCTAGGTCTTATTTTACTTTACGTATCAGAGGACGCATAATTATGCGACGCTTAACGGGAGGGCACAGATAGATTTTTATAAATCTAAGGGAACAGTGGATTGAGTTCATTACAGCATTGAAGAATATTGAAAGACTAAAGATTCCACGTCGGTATGTTTCATTCTCGTTGGACGAATCGGAAGCGAAGCTTATTGTTTTCGTAAAGAAGGAAACTGACCATACCGCGTTTGGTAAGGGTAGGTGAGATACTGGATTCGACAACGCCCAAGCAGTGGTTCTATGTCAGCTCAGCCGACAATGTAGCAGACGATGGGACGAGATGGAGTGACTCCGACATCGGGAGCAATATAACGATGTGGTTTAAAGAACCCGATTTTCTAAGGGATCCACTCGTATCATGGCCTATTAAACCGATTAACTCAGAGAACGTGCGAGTAATTGCATGTGAAGCTAAAGCTAATGTCATTCCACATTCCAAGCCGCCAGAGATTTTGTTTCTCATACACGTCGTATTGAAGGCGAGACTTAAGGCAAATTGGGGCTCCTCGGTGAGGGTCATAGCGTTTCTACTTCGGTTCAAGGATTGCCTCATTAATCGGGGTAGCAGTGCAGAGAATCAAATCTAGATGCAACATGTGTAAACTTATAAAAGTCAAGCCAACTATGCCTAGAATGGGCGATCTGCCGATCGTTCGCATGTCTTTTGAGTCAAAGCCGTTTACCCATGTCGGGGTTGATTGTTTTAGTCCACTGGCTATCAAGTTCGGAAGAGGTACGGCGAAGAGGTAAGGGCTGATCTAACGTTTAGAGCTGTTCAGATTGAACTTCTTAATGATCATTCTTTGGATCAATGTACTATGGTGATCCGAAGGTTTTTGATTACCTGGGTCGTTACCATATGCGAATATAACGATAATAGGCTGAATTTTGTACGCACCAAGAACTTACTTGACAAGGACATCGAAGAGATGGAGGCCAAGCTAAGTGAATATTCGGCTAAATATGAAGGTGTTGAGTGGCGTTTCATACCCGCGTACTCACCGTGGATGGGGGGTGCCTGGGAGAGGCTAATCCAAACAATAAAGGACACGGTGAGCTTTATATTAAAGGGAGGACGTGCTTCGAAACGCTCTCATTGAAGCTCAAGGTCAGATAAATCGCCAACCGCTTACACACATTCCAGTCGATCCGGATGGAGCATTATGAATCTGCGATGTACGATTACCAAACGGAAGCATAAAATATAGAAGGTCAGTGGGACAGCTTGCTGTACTGGACATTTTGTCATCACCTGAGGGTTCAGACGAATCTCATCAAGCCGCGATAAGATTCGTTTACAATAAAAAAGAAAAAATGATGTAATCTAGTCCTTAAGTGATACAGTGGCATACTTCCAGACTCTACCCAGTATTTATAAATATATTTTTGTCTCTTTCTGATGAAAGAGTAGACGTAAAATAGCATTAAGCGGTCTTTGACATAACCTATGATTCTTTTTTATTCTTTGCCGGTAAAGGGTACCATAAAGAATTAAGGCAGAATTTCTGAAGTTTGATTAATCGTTGTTCATCGAGACAGCTATACCTTTGTAAGCATTGTAAAATATAATTAAGGAATTGTTTAATGAAATTAATGTAAATTTCCGAAATAAAATCAAATTGATTCCAAGAGCTTATTGGATTTCTGGGGCGGCTTCTAGCTTCTGGCTTCTAATTCGTTTGAAAAATCCTATTTGTTTACCTATTTTCTTGCATTTATAGTCGCAATGTTTGTTAAAGTTAAGCTCATTGTCAATGATATCTCATAAATATTCTATATGATCCACTTGTTTAATGATTTGTCTGTTGAAATCAATATCTTCGTCCGAATTTGTGTTTATTTCCATCCACTTCGTATTTTGTTAATTTAATTAAAGTCTGATCCTTTTGAGCCATTTATTTACCTCGTTTATATCGTCTGTTAATTTATTCTTACACCCGTCATGATTATTTTCTTCCTTCATATACTAATGTATCATCTGCATACAATACTATCCTGCTATGTTTTAGCACATAAGGTAAGTCGTTTATGTACAAAATAAATGGTATATATACAATAAAAACAACTGTTTCAGCAGTTACCTAAATATTTTCAAAAATTCCAAAAATATTTTCGCATTTTGATTTCTTTATTCTTAATTTATGATATGTACATATACAAGTTACTTCTTTTATTGACATAATATATTTATTTGCTTATTATTATTACATAACATTTACACTAGATTATTATTTCGGTAAAAGAGGGTTCGTATACCAGCTGCTTCTTTAAAAGATTTAATAGCTTGTGGTTATGAAATTGCAATAGCACCTTTAAAATGATTAAATTAAATATAATGTCTTGCAAGACCCTTGCTCATTTGATGAAATTGAAAAGAGAACCTTTATCTTCTATATTCTTCCTTTCAGTAAGTAACTATAACCGAAATGTTCCGCAAATAATTAAAATAAACCAACAGCCATTATACGGTTAAATACGTCTTCAGCCTTTTTAAATTACCTCGCTGTAGTAATGAGCGAACACTACAAGCCACCATAAAAATAAACCAAAACAATGTTGAACATAAACAGCTTTCCTATGAAAACGGTTTTAATAGCCGTCCCTTTCTGCCGTCGTCATAGATCTCCATAAAGGATTTGCTCCCGCAGACCTTTTATAGTTCCAGTCAAGAATTTCACACCTTGACAATGTTGGTGCGCAGTTATTTAAAAATCTTTCTGTACATACCCTTGGCATGGATTCCGTATATGTATGTATTTATAATTCAATTAATTTTCCAATCGGATGAAATTAAAACATGTCAAACACTGACTTCGTTAAAGAGGATATTTTTATTGTTGGAATACTTGTAAGAAATTTACAATCGATGGATTTCATGGAATCTTGGCCACTGAACTTTCAACCACTCCACTTTGGTGTTACTAACCGTTGGCTATACCTTTTCCAGTGATTTGGAAGAGAAACAATCACTTGCACTTATTCGTATTATCTTGAATGGTTTCCCTTTTCAAGCTGCTTAATTTACTTCAAGACAATTTTCTAGAACGGATATCTTTGAAGAATTTTTAATTTTTTTTTTGACCAAAATCATGATCACATGGTAAATATGAATGTCCACTGACCATAAATGTATGATCTATTTCTTAAATAAAAAAGTCCGTGTGAGATACAACATACTGACAGAACAACGAAATCTTTATATTTTTAAAAAAACTTATCATAACTCTATTACTTTGTTACATCTGCTTTTGAATACCAAAAGGTGGCCTACAACATACAACAAAAATGTGGGTTACACTACTTTTGCGCTGATGGCCTCAATTATAAAGACGACATGAAGCTGATTTGAAAACGAAACAAAATTTCTTATACCACACCAAAGACCGAGTTAATGTTTGATCTAAATTTGAGTTACTTCGCAACTTTAAGATAATAAAAGAGATAGCCGAAAACGGGATAGTGATCGTATGGAGCTTTGTCAGTTAGATGTTGAGGCAGCAAATTCGATCGATTGGTCATACTTATATCGAGAGGGACTTTTACGAAGATCTGCAAGTATATACATACATAAGTAAGGTGTGCTGGAAATCGAACCTACAGTATATATCAGCTTTAAGAAAGCGGTATATGAAATAATCCCTTACACGTACACTTCTTCATACAAGAACTAGAAAAAAACTCATATGTAAGTGATTGTAAAAACGTTTCGCTTTCTTAAAAAAAATTAATATATAATATTATTAAATGTTTTTCATCTTCAAATATCCTTATATCTCTTTATTGAGATATAGGTAAGAAAGAAATACATGGGAATTTTGGGACACACCACAGTATGTTCTCCACGAATTTCCACGTAAACATTCCAAATCAAGATGGCGACAGCAGAAATCGTCTGCAATTACAACATCATCTCCTGTGAAGAGCTTTAAAATATAAAGTACTAAATCTCTTGTATGGTATTTTATTCTCGGCCCATGAAGAAAATACGCGCAGTAGATTATAATAGTTGTATCATTGTATTTAAGTTCTATACTCATATTTTCTATAAGCCTCCGAATGACAGGCAAGGGAGAATATTAAACCAATCTACGAACTAGAAGTCGGCGGGAAGAGAACAAACGTCTTTGCATCAAGAAAAGGTCTCCCACATACTATCAGCTCCCACCTAGTCGACGCATAGTTTGGCAGACGTCGGCACAACCATTAGAAAGCTGAAGAAAAAGCGACAGATCATTTTGTAGAATTTATAGTAGGGAAGACGAAACCATCCCGACGACTGGAATATCTGCTCCATTCGCCCCAGAACAAAAATATATCTCTTTCCATATATCTCAACATCGCCTATTAGATCTTTTTGTACTGCACTAATATGTAGGCACGGACTAATTTTTTTTAAGGCCGCAAACTACAGCATTAATCGCAAAGAACTATTCGATGCGATTGCGAATTCGGGATCCCGGCATTTATTTGATTGTTCAAGCTTTCACGGCGAATAAATGGCAGAAGAAACGAGCTGGTCCAAAGGGTAATGAGGCCAAAACTAATTGTTAGATGGCGAGCAAGAGCTAAGCGTTCCCTCACATACCATTTGGAGCAAAACGTCTCCCTTTTGTCTATCTCGTGGCAACGTGAACTCCGCGAACGACATCTTACTGGAGGTCTGACGTACAGTCGTCCATGTATAGTCATATAAAAGAATTATGATCTGTCAAATCCTGTATGAAATACATTCAATCTACAGTGTGATTCTTCGGTCACGTTTTCTTCTTGGGGTTAGAAAATATACAACAGTGGCGAAGAGGTATTTTAAGGTTAAGGAAAGTCTTAAGAGGTTGACTCTGCGCAAGACATCATAGCTGCATTAAACGCTCCACTTTAGAATATGCAAACCATCACCAACTCTCCAAATGTACACTTTGAGCACGGCATTTTAAAGAAGCACCTGAGTCCAAAGCCAAATGAAATTACAGAGCAGCACAAATTTCTCCTCAGACTCCGGGAGACACGAGGGAGAGTCAATATCGAAGTATTTGGCTGAGTTGAAAAAGCTAAGTCCAAACTGCAGCTTCGTCTGTGAATCGTCTGTAAATGGACTCTCAAAACGCATTAACGTTCCCAATTCATTCGAAGACTAAGGGACTCCGACATTAAGGAAATGCTTCTACGGGAAACGGACGTGACGCTAGATAAAACTATTGAATATGCAATCTCTATGGAGACTTCAAAAACAGAAAGTCGCAACATCAAATCCAGACAAAGAGGTCGTCAGCGCAAAAGGCTAAAGCAAGACATAATATGGGTAGTTACAAAGTCAATGAACGATCTAAGAATCAAAAGGATACAAAGTTGATTTGCTATAGATCCACATCTAGCATAATCATATCGCTTTCGCTTCGAAGAGTTTATCGAAAGCCGAAACCAATTACAGTCAATTGGATAAAGAAGCCACATCAATCTTCTGGGGATTGCATAAATTCTTTGACTTTGCTGCGGAACAGAATTTACGCCCATAATTGATAACAAACCGCTGACTTGGATATTTAGCCAAGACTAAAATGTACCTTTACTAACAGCTCAGCGTTTATTACACTATGCCCTATTTCTCAGTGGATTCAATTACAGAATCAAATACAAAAATACAAAAGAACAGACTAACGCTGACTTTCTTTCCAGACACACTTTAAAGAATAGTTGTGTAGAGGACCAGACCAAAGAAATCTAACAGCTGTGAGAAGAGAATTTACCCGTGACTAAAATCGAGTTTTGTGAGAAATGAAAAAGGACAACGAGCTATCTTCACTGTTTATCCAATTAAAAACTTGAGCTGCTCTCAAAAACTCAAAATACAGTGCTATGGCAGGTGAACTTATGTTGCAAGATGGTTGTATTTACATAGGAATTCAAGTTCTGATACCCTCAACTCTTTGTTTGGAAGTCCTAAAGGAACTAAACGCTGCACATGTTGGGGATCGCAAAAATGAAGGCGTTGGCAAGGAGTTACTTGGAATAGATAGTGATATTGAAGAACTGGTAAAGATGCCGTGATTGCGCAAAAGTTCTTGACGAGCCGAACAAGGTTCATTTTCATCCATGGGAGGTTCTTGCTCAACCTTGGCAAGCGGGGCCATTCATGAACCAATTTTTTATTTGTGATTGTTGATGCAAGGACGAAATAGTTGGAGGTGTTCCCAATGAAAAAAATAACAAGCTTTTTCACGATTCGCGCACTGAGAGAAGTTATCGCAAGATTTGGGATTCCACATACATTTGTGTTAGACAACGGCGCAAATATCATTTCAATAGAATTTCTTCACCAGCTCATCCTGCCACGAACTTACAGGCGGAGCGTTTTGTACGGATTCTAAAAGATGGACTTCGATCTTCAGTCAACGACCTTGGCGATTTACACACGAAGCTACACCGTCTGCTAATACAGTACCAGAAGACTCCATCTACAACAACGAGAAGGAGTCCCGCCGAATTGATGTTCAAATTCAATTTGCGAACTAGAATTGATTTGTTGAATTATACACACGCGAGGAAGAGTGCAAGTAACACCGAGTGCACGCGAAGTTTTGATATGGGGATTTTTTTTAAATCCGTTACTATCAAAACAAGGAAATTAAGTGGTTGTTCGGCTAAGTCACACAACCAGAAGCACTTTTGCATTATTTAGTCGATGGTGATGGAACTATGTATCGAAGGCACATTGACCAGATGCGGTCCACCCTTGTTGAGAATAATGACGACGATTCAGGAAGATGCAGTTAGAGACCACGAAATTTTAACAATGAATGAAAGCTTAGCAAAGAAACCTAGTGAGAATGGAGAAGGAATGAAACATACCGTAGGAGGGGAAACGATTATTGATGATCCAAAAAATTAAGACAGACCAGGACCAACAACGGAGTTGAGAAGGCCAACACGAGTGTCCAGTTGTTCGTTATCAACATGATATTTAGTGGAGAAGACTGTTTTACATTAATTATAGTGAATTTTCTACCAACTGAATTTCTATCATGTAATTGTGAATTAGTCATATAATAGAATTACGATCTGTCAAATCTAGTATGAAATAGAGCACATTGGTGCTCGTCAATCTACAGTGTGGTTCCTCGATCACGTTTTCTTCTTGGGGTTAGGAAATATCCAACAGGAAGCTTAAAAGTTGCTCGCCTTGTTTCTTAGGTGAAATAGGTGAAATCGTTAGTCAAGAAGATGAAGTTGAAGAAGTTCAAGGGAACGTTGTTTTTGAAGAAATTAGGAAGAATTTCAAGAATATGTTTGCTGTGACAATGATTTAACTTGTTTTGGTACTAAGGAAGATATCGCGAACGAAATATCGCCGCAGATTATTGACGTTATGGGCGGAAATTTTAATTTAAATTTTTCATATTCTACGTTTACGTGTATGTACAAGTTTTAATTATTTCTTGTTAAGTTTTTACGTTTTTACTTTTTTTTAATAAAATTGATTAGAAGTGTGCTCGTATAAAATTACATATTTTTTCTTTTCTTTCTTAAAAAGTCCGCAAAATTGAATCAGATCAATTAAGTCTGTTCCTCCTGGAGCATCCAATAAGTAAAATCCGCCACTTACATCATTAACACGCATAATTAATTCATATATGTTTGTTTGTATATTGGTTATCGTATCGGAGCGTGTCATACACAAACATATGTGAAAATCACTATTTTTTCCAATAGGGATTTTCCAAAACAAAAACTATCACACATACAATCATGTTATATAGTTACAAACCGTCGTATTGATATCTACTATAATAATAATAAAATGGGTGGCGCTACAGCCCGTAGAGGGTCAGGGCCTAGCCTCTCAGCAATCACTCGTATTGTGCGTGCTATTGTTCTATCATTAGTGGAAGGTACCTACAGTTTTATGCCGACTCCGAACGGCCAAGTATGAGAAGCTTTTTCTAAACAGTTATACTCTTTGAGCATTGTCAGTGACTCGAAAGAGGTGGGGCCGTGAAAAGTATTTCTTGTCGTACTAGAAATCGAACCCAGACAGGTAGGTCCAAGTGCGTAGGAGTCGACGCACATACCCACAATGCCACTATAGATACAGATATGTCAGAAATCCTGAAATCAACAAAGAATTTTGTTCATAAAATCTTTGAAACATAAAAGTCAGATGTGGACTCCTGAGTAAGAAAATTTCGCACCTTTCTTAACAATAATATGGGCAACTTGGATAGTTAAAATTTAATTCATTGTTTGGGATTCAAGAGAATTCAAATGTTTGTTCATATTTCCAAATCTCAAATTTAATATACCCGTTATTTCAACTACGAGTATGTGTGTATACAGTAGGCCAGTCATGTATAAATTAAACGCACATGTTTGTTTATCGTTGCTTATATAGAAGTAACCATGTCCATGCTAAAACGATGAAATAAATCATTTTAATGTAATATGCAGCAATTTTTTACGTTAAATACAAGCTTTAACTATCGTCAAGAAATTTCTGATACATTGTGGTCACCGCTGCTTGTCTACGAAATTTTGCTCGACGTTCATGTATCTTGCATGTAAGCGCAGAAAATGTCATTCAATGCAACGCCGCCGCATGTTTCCCTTAGGTAAACTTCTTGGCTCCTGAAATATTCACTGAATGTCCTTAGTCTTATGGACGTGGTAAATAATAGGAAAGATGTTCTAATACGTTAGGCTGCATCGAGATGACGTACAATAATTTACAGAAGGGTGCTTGTACCCATGTGGATTCCATGTACGTACGTACTTCGTCTTCGTCATACGGAAGGATATTCAGCATATGTACACTTAATTTAAATTTTTGAATTAATGTCGTACAAGGAACCGAGTCTTATATAGATGTTAACTGCCGTGATGTTCTTCTCATATTCACAAGTTACCATGTAATTCATTTATCCATGTGTGAGGGAATTCGTCCAATAAACTCAGCACTTTTATTTATTTAAAAGCGAAACCGATATTTCAGCACGAGTGAACTTTCATAGAAGGATGTTGAATCTCACAACCAACGCAAAATGAATACAAGCATAAAAATGAGAAACGAAACATTTTTGTGAAAGCAAAGTGAATAAATAAACGCAATTAAAATTCATTGGAAAAGGGTCCAATGACTGAAATTGAAAAAAAATACAGCGTTGCTGATGGCCTTGAACGGACAAAGGATTTCGATTCCTGGTGCAAATCGGGATGAAAGTGCGTTAACCATTTCCCTTCAGATTAAGCGGCAATTAATTTTTTTCTTTTCAGGAATTTATTGATTATTCTCTGCAATGTTATATGGCACTGAATCGTTAGTCAAAGGAATAGAAAAATGTCTGCAATTCAATTGAAACAGAAACTATTGAATGTTTGTCATGTTCTATTGACATAATGCTAAATTCATGGATTTGTACATGGATATTACTTGCATAAAATTACAATTTGTTGTTGTTAGTAGACGTTTTTTTTTAATCCAATATTCCTGTATTATGTATTATTTATTCTAGAATTTGTTTACCACAACAACATTGCAGTTCTAAGTTCTAAGTAAAAATACAATTTGCACACTTGCATAGGTATGTATGTATTTGCTTGTTTTCTTTTTGTATAAACAACTCAGTTATGTACGCTTTTGCGTTCCTTTTTTTTAATTTTACTGAGATTTATTCACTTTAGGCGAAAGAATATGGGTGGATATAGTGATCTTCTCTGTTTACATGAAAGCGAATGAAAATTGAAAAACATTTGAAATTCGCCAAAACTTTTTTTCTTCTAATTTTGGAGTTTCTACTGTATAACGAATCGAAATAATGTTTATTTCACATTTTTTAATGCACAGACAAGTTTACACTTTGTTAGCTCTGAGAATATGCGTATTCCCTTTCTAGAAAATTTTCATACGTCATTAAATGAATTACACAAATACGGAAAATATATGCAGTCTCACTTTAAAATTAAACATTCCAATTAAAGAGTCAGAAGCTAATTTGTTCTTGTTACTCATAGAGAATTGTATGTAGGCATTTATTTATTTAAATATCTCCTATATATGTCGGCACATATTGATGCTGTTCTTATTTATTTTGAAAACTTATTGAATTTAAAAAAAGCAATTTACATGTGTGTGTCATCGAATTCATTCTCTCCTTCACGTATTAAAACTATCGACTGTAATAAAACTTTCTCCGTTCTTTTTGAAAAAAAATGAAAATCAAAATTACACGCAGAAGTTTTTGGCTTATTGATTTCAATCTACAACTATCGCACAATGCATGATATCCTCTTGTCTGCCTTGTTAATGCAACGGTGGCCTCTGACTGTCCCATGAGTTGAAAATGTTAGTGAAAAGTTAGTCAACTTCCGGCAGCATTTTAGTCACTACTATTCTTGTTACCAATGGCATGCTTCCTGCATGGTCGTGGTGAATAAGCAACCACTGATATCCGAATTAGTTAATTTATGAAATAGAGCTGGTTGCACAAAATGTAATCATTGACAGCTCTTTCAAGTGAAAAAAAGTTTTTAGTTAATATTTAACATACAGTGTTTAGTTAAATAATATATACACTTAAATGGACAAGAACATGATGAACGATGCAAAGTATTTAATAGCTGTGACGACGATATTTGTTTTATGCTTGTTCTTGTTGACAAACAATAGACACAACCAACTGCAGAAATAATTCAGCGCCAACAATGAATACATCTTTCTGAGATTTATTTTAAAAATATATCATATTTACGTTCAGCCTCAAGAGTTTTCAGAACAATGTTATATCGACCGATACTCACACACAACATCATCCCTTCTAATTCGAATGTACAATATAGATGTTTTCAGCAGACAAAATCTGCAAGTGCCATTAAAAAAAATCGGATATGTAGGTATAGGTAAGTATGTGTGTATGTAATAAGTCATATGTACTTCTTAGTATCTTTCGCCTCCAGTCCCCTTTGGGTATTTTTTCATAACGAAATATTTTATGCTAAAGAAAATGTATTTTTTTCAGGCAGTTTCATTGCATGTAAGATGATGTTTCAATGATGATGAAAGTGTATACAACATTCCCTTATCTCGTGCCTTAGTATATACTATATATGCATCTACATAGACGTAATAGCTCCCATATGACCATACACAAATCGCAGCTGTTGTGTTTTTTTGTGAAATTTGTTAATCGATTAAAGTTAAATTACCTTCGAATTTATTTAATTAAAGAACAGTTGCAATTGTCAACAAATATGTACGTTCATTCTTATTCAACGGCGCCTAACAATATAAAGTTGGTAATGGAACACCCCTCACAGCTGAATACTCCTTTCGAATTTAATTAATTTTCTTTCAGATGTTGTCGATGAAGGATAGACATGAAAATTCCTTAATTTTTATTATCCTTATTTGGTGCAGGCTGATTGATTGGGTTGATGAGGCTACATTTCATGAGAATGAAAGAGGAGAAAATTTAACAAAAATGTGACCGACACAGACACCAACTGCTGAATGCACAGTCCTTAATTACTTCCGCAAAAAAAGAACGTTGCGTGCTCAGGCGGTTTCTGAATTCATGCTCTTTCAGAACGGAAATTCGCTTTTCTCGATACCAATGGAATTTTTTTTAATAGCTCTTACGTTTCCAACGAGATTTACCATAAAAATACAATATGCCGTTGTATTCTTTAAAAATGGATCCCTTTTACCGACTTTTCGGTTTGAGGCAATTATTTACGAGTTTTCATTGACATGTTGAAACTAATATTATCTTCTACAGACTTTTACCCTTATTTTAGCTTTTTATTTTATAACGGTCAAATTGTTTACACTTCTCCAAACACTAATCCAAATATCAACATTTTTTAATGCACATACTCTTGATTATTTCATCAATAATGTGGTTTTAGTGCAGTGCGATCACCGTGTAGTTATATAGTATGTAAGTTCTAGTCTCAGCATCTATTTAGTAGGCGCATTGCTCCGTATAATTCAAGACTACATAAGTTATTTAAAAAAAATATGTATTTTTTTGGATGTTTAGACCTCTTTATTTGAAATTCACCTTAATACTAACTTACAATAATTCTGTTACATTTAATGTCACCTATCCCCAGTGCATCCGTTGCTGCTGTCGTTGCCATGATCTCACAAGCGGTGTTGTTTTACATTTTCCGTACGTGATAAAATGCGGGATTTATCCGCTAGCTATTTGTTGGATCCAGATATGGTGTCAGCAAAAAATGTGGGAATAATTCTGAGAGATACTTATAAATCTTCTTTTTGCTTTGGTACTAATTCGGTGTTAACTTCTCCGCCCTTTAAGGTCGAATGCACTCATTCGATATCAATGTTCTTAGATGTTGAGGAAGATCATTTACCCCTATTGCTCTAACTGTTGGGGTAGGGTTATTTTCATTACCATCTGATGTTCTTGTCTCAATATTTATTTCTTAAGAGGCATTCTCCTCTGTGGCCAAATGTTTCTTTCGGCTAAAACACTGAAACATTTTTTGTTTCAAGAGCGTGAATACGAATAGATTAAGACTAACAGCATTATTATGGATTTCCTCTCGCTGGTTATTTTCAACTTCTCAATGTAAAGAGTATTGTTGGTTTCTATTTCTTTGAGCATCTCCAGTGAGAGCATCTTTGCACTTGCAGCTGATGGTTGCATTATAGCTGGCAGTGGCTTCTGTTGCCAAGGGATATTCAAATAAGAACACCTGTTTAATCCATGTAGTGTTTTATATTCTATTCGTAAGGTTACAATAATATATATATATGCTTATGTATGATTTTAATATGGCTTTTTTATACTTACGCTTTTGTGCGTCCTCCCGCAGTTGGTTGCGAAAAATAATACACTTAAATTCTAGCGCGCACATTCAAATGTCGAATTCAACACAAACCGCGCCGTAAGCCGACTACCAACTACGAGGGTACGTTCACAATTGACAATACTTCATGTTTGAAATGTTAATTAGTGTAATATAAAGATAATATAAGAATGTTCGTAAAAACCAAAGGAGCTGCCACATCCCCACCTCAGTGAATCGAACCCTCAGATTCACTGACACCAACATCCAACTTGGCCAATAAGTATGCGGGCCGCTTGATGGTACCAGACTTCAGCCACACTTCGGCGACTCTAACCTGTAGGTCATTTCCGGGAAAGACCTTAGTTATTCGCCCCATAGGCCACTTGGAGCTATGAATAGTGCTGTCGCACACAAGGACAAGATCCCCAACTGCAAGCGGGGTAACCGGATCATACCATTTCGTCCTCCGACAGAGATCGGGGAGGTACTCCTCGAGCCACTTCTTCCAAAACTGGTATTGGATCTGCTGAACTTTTCGCCATTGTTTTCTGGTGACAAACAACTTTTCTTCGTGCGGATGGGGCGTCTGGCCTGAATTAGATGTACCTATAAGAAAATGATTCGGGGTTCAGTGGGTGTATCTAACGGAATATAAGTAAGCGGTCGCGAGTTCACAACGTTTCACATCAAGCTATAGAGACTATGTTCATGAAGGCTCTCTCCAAACAATGCGTGTCCCATGGCTCTCTTGACGCTACGTACAAGGCGCTCCCAACACCCGCCGGAGTGCGGATTTAGAGGACAGTTGAAAACCCACTCTATGTTTTTTGTCGCGAGGGCATCAGCTATCATTCTCTGATCAAATTCTTTAAGTTGCCTTTTAAGCTCTCGGTCAGCACCGACGAAATTTGTGCCATTTTCCGAGCGAATGCGCACTGGGGTTCCACGTCGAGTGTGTATTCCGTCGCTAGTCCGAAGGGGTCAAAGACTGACATTGCTATGCTAAGGGTTTCACGCTTAGTTGCACCTTTCAGCAACGCGGCATCTATTTTTCCGAACGCCATTACGAATCGAAGCACATCGCTTATTGTATCCAGGTGCATACCCAATACCTTTTGGAAAATCGCAGTCTCGCGGTTTAAAATTGATGTTCGCGTGCGGTCTTCGTTGAATTTATTGTTGACTTACATCGAGTTTGAAACGAATCTCTTCAAATCAAATCATCCCTGCGCGTGAATCCAAACTTCTTCCTCGGAAACTTTCATGGCCTCGCGTTCGTTAGCAAAGCAGTGGGCGAAATCGTCCACATAGTGGTTTTCAAATACAGCGTTCACGGCAGCCGGAAACTTCGATCGAAAATCTTCCGCGTTTTTATTCTTAACAAATTGTGCTGAGCACGGCGAGCAAGTGGCTCCAAAAGTCATAAAGTTCATCACATACTCGTCTATTGCCTCACTCCGACTCGGTGTCCATAACACTCGAACTCGAAGCGTTGTGAATCCTGATCTTCCCTAATGATTTGCACCTGATGAAACATCTCGACGATATCAGCGCAAAAGCCTATGGGTTTTTCCCCAAATTTAAATAACACTGTTGCAAGATCTTGGCATTGGTCAGGACCGCTTAACAGAGTAGAATTTAAAGAAACACCGCTGACGCTGCGTCGAATACCAGACGTACTTTTCCCGGCCGATTCGGGTTGATCACACCAAAGTGAGGTAAATACCATGTTCGCGGTCCAACCGTCGCTGCTTCAGCTACACTGAGTTTTCTCGAGTAGCCCTTCTTCTCGTACTCTTCCATGATCCGACAATATTCCTTGCGATACACATCGTCTCTTTGAAACTTACTTTCTAGCGCTCGTAGTCTTTTCTCAGCCATACCTCTGCTCGCTGGTAAAACCACCTTCTCACACTTCCATAGTAGACCGGTTTCAAAGCGCTGACCATTGCGTTTCGTGGTACGTTCCAAAAGTAATTTCACTCGAACGTCGTCCGAAGATTCTACATGTTTTACATCCTCTCGCACAACTAACCTCTCATTGACGATATAGTCGTTTAGCCTTTCTTCCAGATCATCCATAGACGCCTCCTTGTACTACCCAACCTAGCTTGGTCTGAACCACCGCTGGGCTCTTCCACCCGTCCGCTGCAATCCTTTGTGGCACTCCCAGGAAGTCGTTGTCGAGCCCGATTAATAGCTCCGGAGTCGCATCTGTATATTCGCATATAGGGAGGTTTTTCCTATACCTATACTTCATGTGTAGCTTGACGATGTCTAATGTTTGAGATGGTAGTTTCAGATCCTTGACAGTCCTAACATTCTTAAGCTGGAATCGCTTGCTGATCGGCCAGTCTCCAGAAACCTGTACATCAACACACTTCGACGACTCCGTCACAGTGTTGTTGCCAAATCACTGAAGAGTTAAATAATCATCCTCTCCGAGTCGATTGGCCAAACTTTCGTTGACTAAGGCACTGAAGAACCCTCATCGAAAAACGGTAAAAAAGTGATCTCCTTGTCGTTTGCGTACAATTTAAGCGACAGAATTTTGAATAGCAGCTTTGTAGAGGGACAGTCTCTATCCACATTAGACTTTAGACGGACAGACTGTGCCGGGCTAGCTGTCTTTAGTTTCGACTGCCTTGTTTCCTTAACCGGTTTAGTGTTACCTTCGCTTCGCCAATTAAATTCTCCTGTTGGATTATGAAGTAAATTGTGAACTTTTCGAGCACAATCACTTATGTCACAGCTATGTCGTTGCAAACAGTCGTTACCCCTGTGGTCGCTTTTTTGACTTACGCTTTTGTGCGTCCTCCCGCAGTTGGTTGCGAAAAATAATACACTTAAATTCTAGCGCGCACATTCAAATGTCAAATTCAACACAAACCGTAAGCCGGCTACCAACTGCGAAGGAACGTTCACAATTGCCAATACTTCATGTTTGAAATGTTAATTAGTGTAATATAAAGATAATATAAGATAATATGGAATGGTCGTAAAAAACAAAGGAGCTGCCACAGCTTCTATTTCTGTAAAGGTGTATGGTTCTAAAAATATATATGAAGTATACTTATAATGTATAAAAGCGATTTATTACTTACAGCTATTCTTACTTCCGAATAGGATAGGAAGTACTTTCTAATTGTACTGTAGGTCTTTCTATATTACTAAGTGCCAACCGTTTTTTGCCTGAATATCGAATTAATTTGAACGTGCCAGATTGTATATTGCACTTTCAGTTTCTATTGTACATTTTTTTATATTATTATTATTATTATTATTATTTTTATTATTATTATTATTATTATTATTATTATTATTATTATTATTATTATTATTATTATTATTATTATTATTATTATTATTATTATTATTATTATTATTATTATTATTATTATTATTATTATTATTATTATTATTATTATTATTATTATTATTATTATTATTATTATTATTATTATTATTATTATTATTATTATTATTATTATTATTATTATTATTATTATTATTATTATTATTATTATTACTATTATTATTATTATTATTATTATTATTATTATTATTATTATTATTATTATTATTATTATTATTATTATTATTATTATTATTATTATTATTATTATTATTATTATTATTATTATTATTATTATTATTATTATTATTATTATTATTATTATTATTATTATTATTATTATTATTATTATTATTATTATTATTATTATTATTATTATTATTATTATTATTATTATTATTATTATTATTATTATTATTATTATTATTATTATTATTATTATTATTATTATTATTATTATTATTATTATTATTATTATTATTATTATTATTATTATTATTATTATTATTATTATTATTATTATTATTATTATTATTATTATTATTATTATTATTATTATTATTATTATTATTATTATTAATATTATTATTATTATTATTATTATTATTATTATTATTATTATTATTATTATTATTATTATTATTATTATTATTATTATTATTATTATTACATAACAATACGATTTTATCTGATTTTATTACTACTTAACTCTCTGGGTAGATATTTGTTGAAGGTAACGCCCTAACGAATGGGTTTGGATATTAAATTAGTGATTATTTATCTTCTTTAAATAGGTGTCAGCATAAACAATTGTTTATTCAATAACACGAGTATTCTAAATTTCGAAATCTGTGATGTTGTATCTGGTTTTGCTCGCCAATGTATCATCAATGAAACCGGTTATTTAATTGACTGGTAATTGCTCAAAATGTAATTATCATATTATAATACGATTAACTGTTCCAGTACTGCTTTCAGGCACTCAAGTGAATATTACGTTAACGAATGTTCAAAACAACCTTTCTTTTATAAGCACAAAATCGTTCACAATAAATGAGATGTGCATTTAACCAGTTTGAGATCACAGGGTTGCTTCCATTTTTATATTTTCTGGGTGGTCGAAATCATTGTTCGCTTTTTGTGTACATGTAAATGTTTTGATTTGAACACTTAATGTTTACTTATCTAATTAACTGCTGATGGTCAAATTTTTAATGTGCAATTACTTGTAAATAACTGCAACTGATTTGCAATAAATCTATTATGAGATCGTTACAAGAACGCTTCTTATCGTCATGATTATTTTTCGGTTATGTACAACAAAATATCCAATCACGTCCAAAAAAAGATTAGGTGCATAAATTGCGAAAAATTTGCTACTGCAGTATATTCCTGATGGCGACTTGCCGGAGGCCGCTATGATAACATCGTCAGCATAGGCAGTAACCTTGCGCACTGTATTTTCTATGTTCAGAAGGAGATCGTTTTCTGCTACATTCTATAGAAGAGAACACTATCGGTTGGGGATGGTCACAGTATACAAAAAGATGGGGAGGAGAACCAACAGTCTGGAGTCGTTCTTTGAACTGTCTGACGAGGAAATCACTACTGTGGTAGAAAAGGTAGCCGTTGTAGAAGTAACGGACGGGGAACCTGAAAGTTATGCTTCGGGTGAACCAAATTAACCTTCACAAATCCACGGTGGCTTCGGCCGCTCTAGTACTCCGCCTTCACTATAAAGGGGAAGATATTGTCCCGATCCAAGAAACTGGGGAAGCACGGACATTATTGAAAGAGGTGAGTGCCTTCTTGAATTTATTATAAGTAGCAAGTTTGCAATTTGGAATGTAGGTAACGACCCCACTTTCGTTACTTAAAACATACAGGAGGTCTTAAGCCTGACACTAGTCTCTGACCAGATATCCGATAACATCAAAGAGTGGAGGGTCTCAACTGACCACTCCTTCTCTGATCACCGATGCATTACTTTCAGTGTAGCAAGTACGCCCCCAACAGTAACTCCATTCCGCAACGTTAGGAAAACTAACTGGGATAAATACAGGGAGACTGTTAATAACCTGCCCACTAGAGAGTTTATTAGTGAGTCTAATCCACTAACCCCTCCAGCTCTTGATTCTTCAGTGAAGAAAATCACTGATACACTGAACAAAGCTCTGATCATATCATGTGTCATAAGTAGAGCCAGACACAACCGAAACCCCCTTGGTGGCGATCGAAACTTGATAACCTCCGCAAGGGATGTAAAAAGATTTTTAACAAAGCCAAATGCATGCGCCTTACTGCCGACTGAGGTCTTCCTGTAGACAATTCTGTGGGAACATTGAGGAAATCTCGGAGAGCTCCAGACTCAGGAAAGTATTGGCTTCGTCACATAGACTGCCATGCCTAATCGGATGGCAGAAGGCAGATGATAAATGGACTATCTCCACGGAGGAAAGTCTGAGGCTTCTTTTTGACACCCATTTTCCTGGAAGTTGCGACAGGACTGACTTCAGCAACAATTAAATCGGCTACTGTAACCGCAGCAGCTCACTCAGGGTGAAGATTAACTTTGTCAGGTGGGCCATAAGTAAAATCATATAAAATGGCAAGACTGGATGGCATCCTGTGGAGCTACAAGCGGTCGAAGACCTCATCTCACTTGATGGCATTGGAGAAAAATCCATCCAACATAAGGAATTCACCCATACTGCATTTGTGGATATAACCGGCGCACTGGCCCGACTCAGGATCGAAGAGTCCATAGTGACCTTCATACACCAACTTTTGAACAATAGGGCCACCGACACCAACAACCAAGCTCCAAGCTTGGTGACACCTCGATCTGCAAGTTAGGCAATAGAGGCACGCCGCAAGGCGGTGTGCTATCTCCTCTTTTTTGGAATGTATTTAGTAGTAAAATAACTCCTTCTCACCGTAGAAAATACAGGGTGCAATGTTACTGCCTATGCTGACGATGTTACGATCGCGTCCTCCGGCAAGTACATATCCACCATCAGGAACATACTGTAGGCAGCCCTCTTCGAACTAGAAAAATTTACAAGGAATAGTGGCTTGAATGTCAACCCACAGAAAACTGAACTAGTACTCTTCACCTTGAAATACAAAATTCCTATCTTTGATCCTCCTACTATACGTGGAATCCCTCTACTACTGAATAACAGTACAAAATTCTTAGGCCTAATTCAGGACTGAAGCTGAACTGGAAACTTAACATCCAGGAACGCTTTATACTGCTGCAAAAAAGCTATAGGATCTAAATAAGGACTACAACCCCGTATAGTCCACTGGATATTCATTTCTATAGTCAGACCCTGGTGGAGCGCTCTTAACATAAACATCAATTGCAAACCGCTCGAAATAGTGAAACTGATGGCGTGTGTAGGCATCAGTTGGGCGCTAAGGGCAACCCCTTCCGAAGCCCTGAACATACTCCTTAACATTCCGCCGATAGAACAATTCGGTCAACAATCTGCAGCTTGCTCGGCGATAAGTCTGAAATCGCTAAACATGTGGAAGGAACTCCGATTCGGACACTCCACCATTCTGAATTGTTTTAGGTCCTTATCTCAAGATCCCGACCTCCTAACACTCAATCTACTCTTCGAGAAAAACTTCTCTATCAGCATTCTCCAAGATCTTACTGGGAGTCCGATTATCAGACGCTGGATGAACTTCTGCGAATTTTCATAAATGGTTCGAAGATGGGCGATGGTGTGGGAGTAGGTGTCTATTCTAAGGATCTAAACATCCAACTGTCATTCCGACCACCAAACGATTAGCGCTTTCCTGGCTAAAAAACAATGTAATATAAAGCGCAGATATAGTCATCTGTTCTAACAGCCAGGCAGCCATCAAATCTCTCGGCGCAGTCGCTTTTAACTCCCTGAATTGCCGCCTATCTCTCAACGAGGTGGCAGAGTATTTTAGCATCCAACATATATAGGTCACCGGACACTGTGACATCCCAGATAATTGCGAAGCGGGCGAACTCGCTAGAAGGGGTAACAAGGTAGACTTACCGAGCACTGTGGCATTGGCACGCACGCCAGGCCTAGGAATTCCCTTTAATGACTTCTGTAGAAGCTGCAGGAATGAAGGAGAGGTACAAACCATTTCACATCTCCTGTGCAATAGTAATGCTCTCTTCACACGTAGAAAGCGTCATCTGGACACCTACTACTTCAACAACCTGACTGAACTTAACGACATCACTATTAATCAACTCCTCTGCTTTATCAAAAGCCCTAACTGGTTTGCGGAATAATGTTTCTTATATCCGCGTGGTAGCACAAAGGGCCTTCCTGGCCTAAGTGTGACTGCTGCTCCAGCAGTTAGCCACTACAAAGGTCTTCCTGTAGACTTTCGACATCTAGCGGAACTTTATTCGTGCTGCGCTTGGTATAGCTGAACTATGGTTTTTAATATTCGATGAAGGAAAAATATTAATTCTATCAAGTTCTTAAAGCAAATAGCTATATGTGGTCACCGATAGGGGGTGTATAGCCAACGCCATCCATCCTCCATAAACCTCATGGATACAAACGTCTCTAACTAAAAGACCACTGAACCGATTTTGTTCAAACCAATGAAGACAAGTAGAAAAATCATTTTTTTACTCTAACCCATTATCTCAAATAAGTCCCAATATATTTTGATGAAACTAACACATTATAGTCCTTTTTTTTACTTGAAATTAGTCGCTCTCAGCATCGTCTTCATCGGAACTACTACTAGGTGGTGCTACTCGTACTTCGGGAGCATTTAACAGGGCAAGGCAAGTTATAATATAAAAAAAACGGATAATTCTAAGGTCTTCAAGCAAATCGGTAATTGCCACCATTTGCTGAGGTCGTACAAGGTTCAAACTTACCAAAGATTCCTTAGATAACAGGCAAGAAATTGAAGAAAAATTAGAAAGATTGCGTTGTTACTTACTTCTCACGAACACGATGCATTTGAGTCACATAATGCGACTAATGTTTTGCATTTCTCTTGGTCAAAAATGATTGCTGTTTGCGATGTCACACAACGGTAAATACCGGTTCCATGATTTTTTTTGCGGAACGTTAATACCTTGGTTTATACCTGTCGTTTGATACCAAACTTTTGTCATACGGACGACTTCGATTTTTGAATTAAGTTCCGCTAGATTCACAAAATAACACACTGTGCGTTGAGATGTGTGCGGATATAACCGGCATCAGCATTGAGCTGATCTACCATTTCCGAATTTTACTCGAAGTAATATCGAGTGAATGGTGGCTGGGTGTTGTGGGATTCGGGTAGGCGCTGACTGGCGTCAACCTGGCGATGCCCAGTGTTGTAACTTTTTCTACACACCAATTGTGCTTATTTTACCTCCAAGTGGTAGCCATCGGGTACTGGTTGTAGTTCACCCGAGCTCAACTTGCCAAACTTATAAGTGCGACCTCTTGTCCTAGGGGTTACAAAGAAGGAACTGGCCCTCCAGGTTGGGGGTTGTGCCGTCGGGGTAACTGCCCGGCCACACAAGAAAAATGTATAGTTACGAAGCAACAACAAGCCTCGCAAACGAATGATTTTACTGATGACGAACCCTGCAAACGATATACGGACAACGATCTTCGTGGAATGTGGAATGTAAGGTCCCTTTATAAGCCACGTGCAGCCGAACAATTAGCGGAAGCCCTAGACTGCTGCAAAGCAGATATAACCGCCATCCAAGAAGTGCGATGGGATGGACCGGGCAAAAGAAGGATGAAAAACTGTGATGTATATTACGGTGATTGCTACAAACAACAAAAACAGCGCCTATTTGGATGTGGATTTGTCGTTAGAGGCAGACTTAGGTAGAAGTCTTATCGTTCAGGTCCGTGGACGAGCGCCTCACGACAATTCGCATCCAGGCACAGAGGAGAAAGATGAAGACACCAAAGACAGGTTCTATGAGCTCCTGGACAAAACTTATAAGCAATGCCCTAGCTACGGCATTCAAATTGTCCTTGGCGATTTTAACGCAAAGCTAGGAAAAGATATCATCTTTGGTAGTACGGTCGGGAAGTACAGCCTACACGACACCACATCCGATAACGGATTTAGGTTGATCGACTTTGCTGCGGGGCGAAATGTTGTAGTAGCCAGTACAAGATTCCCACATCTCGATATTCACAAAGGAACAGGGCGATCTCCTGATCAATCAACCGTCAATCAGATTGCAATCGACGCAAGGCACTCCTCCAGTATAATAGATGTCCGAACGTTCCGAGGCGCCAACATTGACTCGGACCACCACCTTGTTGTAGCCAAGGTAAGGTTGCGGATATCCCGAACTCCACCAAGACAAAGAAATACTGCGAGGAAGTTCAACGTCAGCCGGCTACAATCGCAAGAGATTGCCAAATCCTTTTCCGATCGTGTCTCCCTTAACCTCTTACGAAATCCTACGCCGTCAAAATCAAGTATTGAAGACCAGTGGCAGCATTGCCAAAAAGCCATCAGAGATGCCGCCTCTGATGTGCTGAGTATCAATCTGCCACCGTCTTTAGGCCAGGAAAATCCACCATCGACCAAATATTCACACTGCGGTAGATTTTGGAGAAAACCCAGGAGCAACAAATCGATACCCACCACCTTTTCATCGATTTAAGGCCGCGTATGATAGCATCTATAGAGACGAGCTACACAGAGCAATGTCTAGTTTCCCATCCCTACCAAACTCGTCCGTTTGTGTAGGATGACAATGGAGAATGCACGCTGCTCTATCAAGGTCGGTAAAGACCTAACCGAGGCCTTTGATATCAAAAAAGGATTCAGACAAGGTGGCGCGCTGTCATGCGACTTTTTCAACATCGTTCTTGAAAGAATTGTTCAAAACTCAAACGCCAACACCAGAGGAACAATCTTTCAGAAGTCCGTTCAACTACTCGCATATGCCGACGATATTGACATTATCGGAAGAACGCAGCGTAATGTCAATGGCGCTTTTGTGGGTATTGTAACGGAGGACGCGAAGATGGGTTTAGCGGTAAACGAGGCTATATGGCATGGAGGCATGGACTTTCTCAAAATCGGATGAAGCTGCTCTTGGTTGCTTCGAGAGGAAAATTCTTCGTGTGATTTTCGGTCCCGTCTGCATAGATGGTGAGTGGAGGAGGAGATATAATGACGAACTATACGGGCTGTTTAGCGACATCGACTTAGCCAGAAAAGTGAAGATCCAACGATTGAGATGGCTAGGTCATGTAGAGCGGATGGAAACCAATGCTCCGGCCCGAAAAGTCTTCGAATCCACCCCCGAGGGACGGCGCAGTAGAGGAAGACCGCGACTCAGGTGGTGCACGCAAGTGGAAAGGGACCTCAACCAACTATGCGTGCGAAACTGGAGACAGCTAGCTAAAGATCGAGTTGGCTGGAGACGCTTGTTGGTTGAGGCCCAGGTCCACCCCGGACTGTAGCGGCACCTTAAGAGTAAGAAGATATGTATTAGTTACAGGCATAGGTTACATAGAATTTATGTACATATGTAAATGCATTAGATTTGAAAAAAATGGTTCTTGTATTTTTATTAAATAAATCTTTTATAAAATATGTATAATGTGCTGTACCATCAATGAAAATTGATTATTTTCAATCGGAAAAAATTGCTTGAAATTAAATAAGCATTAATAGTCCGAAGGAATTTTTAGCTTTTCTTAATTTTCATTCTCCAGCTTGTTACCTAGCAACAAGATACACATATATTTCATTTGATTGCAGAAAATATCCACCATAACACTAAAGACTACGTGTTTTTTCATTTATAAAATACATATAGTCTATAGTTCATGATTATGGAGTATTAAGTATTAGCAGGTATAATAAACACATTTGGTAAGATCCCAAAGCCCTTGAATGAAAGCAGACGTGATTAGGGTTGAAGAAATAAATTTCAGTTCATCGCCTTTCAAAGAATTTGTGTACATTATATACACATACACATTTGCTTCCCAAAATTACGAAAACTTCGTACGATATTCCCTTCCTCGTTATTCGAATTTGTATCATATTGTCTCTTTGTAAATAATATGTAATTACGTTTAATTTCTTAAAGCATCTTGTCTATAATTTGATCAATGTTATGTTTTTCTGATTAATTGAATTATGAGTTTGTGTACGACTTTTGCATCGCGTCAAAATGGATAATTGATTGAATTAGAGATGGTATCATATTACGGTTCCAGTGTTGCTGTAAAGCACTTTTATATGAACTTCCAGAGAAACTGACGAAATAGGGAATTATGGAATGAACGTGACTTTCGCCTTAAAAAATCTATTGAAGTGGCATATCGTATTATATGAAAATGACAAAAAATGTTCACGTTTCTGTTTAAATTTTTACTGCGGTTCGTCGACAGAAAAAAAAACATAAATCTATTAAGGTCGCATTATGTGCCTTATACATTATACAACTGATTACATAATATGGTCATATCAGAATATTCATTTTGTTGAAAGAGTATTGATACTTAATTAATGTATTTGAATCTGATGGAATTATTTTATTTAGAGGAGATTATTCTGCAATTACTTATGGTCCGTCGCAATGCAACCATAAACTTTTAATTACTGCATCCTCGCGAAACACACTCAAGCCAATGAATGACGTACCCTACATTGTATGTACACATTATTGTACAATAGATAAACTGCCTAAGTTTACTCTTAGACTCTTTACAAAAACTTTTTCTAGAAAAATGGGGACCTTATCTTGTGACATACTTGTGAGGAATATGACTTTCTTCACCCTTCTACTTCATGTTATTCTCCCTTTTTATATTAAACAAAGAAACAGTAATTAAAATCTTTTTCTACTTACTTTTTCACGGAAATTTCAGAACTATGTTCGTTGTTCAAGGCAACACTTCCTCTCGGGCAACAACAAAAGAGACACAATTATTATTTTATGTAGAGCGAAAAAAAACATCTTTTTTCTTAGTAATCATCGGGACATATCAACTTGCCACACCACCCTCTGAACTTCTTTATGTTGACCTCCATGTCAGACATTTTACTGTCCTGTAGAAGTCAGGGCAAGTGATTAAACATTAAACAAAGCAGCAAAAAATTCAGATGAAATAACATTTAAGCACTTTTCAAA
The DNA here is from genome assembly GCA_907269125.1 of Eristalis pertinax. Taxonomy (NCBI): domain Eukaryota; kingdom Metazoa; phylum Arthropoda; class Insecta; order Diptera; family Syrphidae; genus Eristalis; species Eristalis pertinax. The sequence continues at coordinate 56,530,060 of OU026149.1, read as the reverse complement.
GTTCAGCCATGTTTTCTCAGTTTTATTTTGCTTGGGGTAATAGAAATGCATTCAGAGGGTGTGTTGCCACTCGCTGTCACTGAGTGTAAATGAAAGCAGAGCATACCTTCGATTCAGTGCGAAACAAATGTTAATTCCACTTTCCTCTTTGTTAATTACTACATGCCACGTTCCAGCCATACTTCCGTTACCTCAAGCTTTCAATTAACTGACGCATAATATGACAGGTCTCTTAAGCATTTCCCTGTAGTATTGGGTGGCTGAATAACTGCACACCTGATACTCAGTCGATCCATGCCTACATTAATTATTCGCCACAAAAATGATGGAATGTGGGAGTAGGAGAGTTTGAGCAGATGCCGTTGTAGGTTGCATTGCTATCGCTATACATAGGTGAAACTGCTTGCAAAATTGTTGCAGGGAAAACGACTTGAGTTTCATATGAATCAATATTTTTAATTGAAAAGTGTCGCGAAGTTGATAAAATGAATAAGTGTACGTTGATGCTTATTACATTCAGACAATGCATATGAGTATATTTTATGCCCGGTTATTATTTCATTTTATGTTCATATGATTCGAATAATAAAAGGGAAGTATTATTTCAGTTCATTGCGAATATTTCTTGCATGTAAAAAGGGGGATGCACATAATACTATATTTGGGGTTCCAATAATTTTTGTGAACGATAAAATAATATGAAATAAGTTTAAATTAATAAATGAAAGCACGGCACATATTTCTTGTGTGTAAAGCGAAATCTAATTTACTTTGATAATTATTTCAGTTAAACTCTGATAATACCATGATTTAACTCGAATCTGTCAAGTGCATTACACTCGTTTAACTGGTCTTGGTGTTTACATACATATCCTAATAAAAGGTAACGATTAGCGCTCCGATTTTCTATACACTTTCCATAAATTTTGTTAACGGAAGCTGCTGTTCCAGAAAGCTGAAGCCCAAAAAGAAGCTGATGTGGCCAAGATCCCAAGACGAGACCCACAAGACTCCGAAAAAAGTCAAGCAGACTGAAAAAGTCAGCAGGTTCTTCAATAATTCGTTTGGGATCTCAGACTTGAGTAATGGCAATGATTCGTTTGGCAGCAATAATAGATAAATGGATAGATAGTTTAATATATAAACTCTTACAAATTCAATATAATCTTAGAAATATCGAAAAGCATGTTGAGCAATGAGATTTTTTGAATATATTTCATTTTGAATGAATATAAAACATTATTTTGAGTTATTTTTGGCTTATATAAGGTTACGTGGAAATCACTGTATTTAATTTAAATATAAAGATTACATTTACCTACAATTTCTGCTAAATATTTAACCATATCGAGTTATTCGATATTTGCAAACTATTCATTCGATATTCGATAGTCGAAAATCGTTCATTCATTCAATCGAATGAAAAAAAAAACCATTCAACAAGTTGAAAAAATGTTCTAATCGTTTTTGCATTGAATGAATGAGTTGCGATTTTCCTCTATGGTGTGTGGGTGTTTGATTCTCTCGCTCATAGTTTTCTCATAGTTTTCTTCAATTATTCTGATTCTAAGCAGTTACAGACAATTCGTGGTTCATAGCCTAGATTTGTGCTGATTAACTTTCATTTTATTTGAAATATGTCTTGCACTTGTGGCCAAAGGGTTGAGAGAGTTGACTCTAAAATTCGGTGTTCATTGTGTAAAGTTTACTACCACTTAAAGTGTGTCAAACGTTGTATTAAATGCGACGACCAGAGGCAGCGGTCCCTGCGATCCCCACCACCCGCTCTCCAAGAAGTGATACAAGTGCACGAAACTACTACTGGCGATCAACCACCTACGGAAGAAATAGCCTTGTCTCCCTCTAACCCTAAGGGCCCTTTGTGTGCGATTGAGAACGACTGCGTTCCTGCTCCTATCACTCTCGACAGTGTTTTCAATGAAGTTTTTAAGGATATTTCTGCATTGAAAGATATTAATCTTAATCCGTTGCAACGTATTCAATCCAAGAGGAAAATAAATTGCTGACAATTAAAGTCAATAATCTACAACGCACCGTGAATTTCCTCCAACACAAGTCGTAAAATAATATGTGGATGTCATTTCCTTACATTGTAAATAATAGTGCTCTGGATACAGCTGTCAACCTTCTCAACAAGGGACTTGATGTAAACATTAGTGCCGATGACATAAAAAGTTGCTATTTTAAAAACATCGCACGTAAGCCTAACACAACATCTAAACGAGCTAATAATCGGAGTATTTTAAGAATTAAATATTAAGAATTAAAACGATTGAACTGAACTCCACAACTTTTCTTGTGGGTTAAGAACGGTCTCTTAAAATTAACTATCTGGAAAATGTTGAGGAAATTACTTCCTAGTATTGCTGCTAGTTTAATTGTTATAATAAAGTTTTTATTTTTTGTATAATTTTATGTCCAATAGTGTATTAAGCTTAGAAAATTATACTGAAGTCGATAGAGAATTTTGTTAATTTGATAAAGACATTTTCTCTAATTACTATTAGTCGGAAATACCGTCGAAAGCATTCTTTGTAATACAATACAGCAAAATATTCGCAGTATTCGTAAAAACTTTGATTTATTTTTGTTGCACCTAGAGTCATTTGTTAACAGGTCAGATAAGATTTTTCTTTCGGAAATTTGAATTTACGACACTGAATCTTATCTCTATTTTAGGATACAAATTCTTTCCTGCGTGGTGGTTTTCATTAATTATGAGTTGCTGTTCGGTTGCGACTGCTGTAGTTTGCTAAGCAAAGATATGGTTAAAATTGCTTGTACCATTGAAGCCAGGAAATGTACTTTCATTTGTTTTTATAGGCTACCTGATAAACACATAAATCTTTTTATTGGGGAACTGATTTCTTTGCTGTCTGAAGTAAAGACAAAGAACTTGTTTATATTGGGGGACATTAACTTAGATATCTTTTCTGAGTCCTCAAACGTCCTTAGCTATACTTTTCTCCCAGCAAGTTATGGCTTAGAATCATGCCATTCTTATTTTGAGCCAACAAGACTTACCTCTACTAATCAAACCTGTATTGATCATATCTTTGGTAGGGTGGATTGCAGTTCTACATTTTCAATCAGTAGTTCTATTTCCGATTTTAAGATTTCTGATCATTGTATGACTGCTTTATTCTTTTGTGGTGACCTATCATAGAAGCCTTTTGCATACTGTTTCACCGAATCTATCAATTTTGAACGGCTTAGTAATTTATTACTGCATGAAAGCTGGAGCGAGGTATATTTGGAAAACGATCCCTTAAATGCCTATAATATTTTCCAATATCCTGCAAACTATATATAAGTGCCAGCTTAACTACTACTAAAAGGCGTCGTAAAGATAAAAAACTTAAGCCCTGGCTGTCAACCTCCCTGCTAAGACAAATCAAAACTAAAAACTCACTAAACCTTAAATGTAGAAAGTACCCGAGTAATATTAGCCTTAAACTTTCCTATGATAGACTTTGTAAAGATATTGCCTCTGAAATCCCCATTTGCAAAGAAAGCTATTATGCTAACAAACTACATTTAGCTAGAAACAACTTGAAAAGAGAATGGTCAATTGTGAATGAACTTATTAACATAAAGGCGTCACGTTCTGTTGAACTGAATTGTGTGTGCGGCAAGAATAATGAAATAGTTTATGCACCTAATTGCCTGATGTATTTAACCAGTATTTCACTGATATTGTTCAAAGGACATGCCTCAACTCGGGTTTCTCTAACATATCGTACCACTGTAAAGAAGAACGTTTCAATATGGAATTATTTCAAATCAACAGCTTCTTTTATGTTCCAATTTCGTCCTATGAAGTTTATCGTACCATAAATCTATTAAGGGATTCAAATTCACAAACCAGAGACTGTTGGTCTACTAATGTCACAAAAAACATTGCACTGAATTTAGTTGACGTTCTAACCCACATATTTAATATAGGTGTATATAGTGGTATCTTCCCAGATGCTCTGAAAATAGATGAGGTTATACCTATTCTAAAGAAGGGTAAAAGTTATAATCTAAACAACTATAGGTCAATCTCCCTTCTTCCAGTGATTTCCAAAACATTTGAAAAAGTAATAAAGACCAGAATAGTGTCTGTTCTTGAAAATTCTTCATTTTTCAATAATAATCAGTTTGGTTTTAGGGCTGGAAAGTCCACTGATGATGCACTACTAAGTTTCTGTAGTTTCAACCACCTCAGTCTTAATAATAAGAAATATACTGGGCAGCACACCTTGGCCTAGTTAAGGCGCAAATTACAATACAGCTCTTTAAAATGGCTAACCTAAGATGGTCTCGGTTAACTAACTGAGCAATTTCTAGAAACCTAGACTAACTTCCGATGAAGCACTAATGATATCCCCTGGTAAAACGTTGGTAAGTACCAACATACACAATCCAGGGCTAAATGATCCCTTCAAGCAACGCGCCAATGCCAAAAGGTTACGATTTATTTGCGACCCTGACTCCTTAACAGAGAGAGAAAGGGGGATGTTCGCAAAAACGTCAATGGGGTCTATTCTGGTAGCATGACACACCAGCAGCAAGAGCAAGGACCACCACCAGAAACTTCTGTATTTGCAAGGAAATAGGCGGTGTCGATTCCGAGCGGTTGTGGTCTTGCACAGAGAATAATAAGGGGGATCAAAAGCGGGACCCCAGCAAGATGTACGGGTGTTTCCTTGGAGAGAGAGGGGACATTATCCTCTCATCTCAACGAAAGCTGCGACCAGGGAACTCTGAATCTGCTCAGGCAGAATAAAACCTGCTCAGGAGCTGGTCGTGTGGCCTGAACAAGAGTACGTTCTGTAGAATCACCGCTCTCCCCAAACCCACAATTGCCTGAAAAGCGGCCGTCTCTAAAGACAGCTCAGACTGTAATAATAGGAGTAACACTTTATTTGATTTTATAATCTAAACCCAAACCCACTAACGTCACCAATAGTAGGCAGGAAGTTATAAATGTGGTAGCCCGTGGCGTTGTGGGTATGTGCGTCGACTACTACGAACTTGGACCTACCTGTCCAGGTTCGATTCCTGGTACGATAAGAAATACTTTTCACGGCCCCACCTCTTTCGAGTCACTGACAATGCTCAAAGAGTATAACTGTCTAGAAAAAGCTTCTCAAACTTGGCCGTTCGGAGTCGGCATAAAGCTGTAGGTCCCTTCCACTCGTGATAGAACAATAGCACGCACAACACGAGTGATTGCTGAGAAGCTAGGCCCTGGCCCTCTAGGGGCAGTAGCGCTACGCATATTATTATTAGTATTATAAATTATCTTAAGTCATAGATCTAACCCTGTACAGTCTCTCAGTTGACCTCTGGAAAGTTTCCGATGTCCCCTCTTTTTCAGACCATAGACTTATATAAGATACGATTCACGGATAAAACTGAGGAATCACAAAAGTGGATATTCAGAAATCAAAAATACAAAGACTGGGTTAGATTTGTAGAGGAAGTAAGGAGACATACAACGCACCTGACTCGGAAAGACTTAACAAGCTTTAGTGATTAAGAGCTGCTATATTTAGAGCTGATGACTGCATTGCCTATAAAGACAACCCACGTCACCTCAAAAAATGGAAATGGCGATCTTCCTGCGGTGTTCAACCTTGTCTAGTTAGGAACTCAACTGAATCGCGTAGAGAAGTTTTTCCTAGGAATAGATTCGCAATCATTTTATTTACATGTATGTACATTCGCTAGACATTGTACAATACATGTATTACCCTCATAAAGGAGCTAGTGAGCCTATCTTACAAATATCGCCATATTAAATCCAATGTCAAACTCCTCTCAGTAACACATTTACATTTCTGTTAACCAAATCAAAACAAGATAATTTAATACTGCCAGCCTAGGGTTATTGGAAGTCTATTTTGAGTGCAAGAGACAGAATACCTCCAGTATTGGTTTCCGATTTTCCCTTAAAAATGTTTATTTATTATAATTCAAAGTTCCTGCAATATCTAATATCCACATGGCACAGGAACCCTCAGCAATATATACTGTGTCATGTAGTTTATGGGACTCCTCGTTTGTTATTTTTTGTCCGCAATGTTTGTGAAACTCAATGTGAAAACAAAACACAAAACTGATATGAGTATATCCATGATCCATGATGTCAAGCACGTGTCGTTTAAGCTCATTTTCCGCCTTTCCTTTTCCATATTTCCTTCTGCAATTTCAACATAAAAACAAATAAGCATCTCCAGCCCCGCAGCGAGGCAAAAATAAACATATACATGTGTGTATGTGTAGTCAGAGGGCAATTATTATTGTGTGTATGCCCCAGATATTTAAGATTTTTGAGTATTTTAAAGAAAGAAATTAATATGCATTCCAAGGCTTTACCAATCTCCGTGAATGAATTTCTATCAGGAGTAATATCTACAGATTATTACGGAGTGTAGCAATGCAGTAAAGAGTGATAAGCTTAGGCCTCACGCACATGTCGGATGTAGGACCCGCATTATTGAGTGGGGCGGAGAATAGCCCTGCGGTGGAGGAAGTCATTTTGGCGATTGAATCGAGATTTTAAATCCTTTAATCCCGCGATGCGAGCTACCCGGATAGTGACAATTAAAACAAAAAACCTTTGATATAGGCGCCTACGAGACGTTTAGTCTATTATTCATTCACTTACATCAAAGGAAAAAACTAAACAAAAATAGTAATTTTCAAATTTCTCAGAAGCTAGAAGATATAAAACCCTTGGGTTTTTTGCGTTAGATTTCGAATTGATATTGTACTAAGAATAAACAACAAATAGTCAACTCAGTACTTCATTTCACAATTTTGAGTTGTGCTCGCATGCTAATTTTTCAAAAACTTTTGAAGTGAATAACTTATTTATTAAATAACAGGTTTCTGGCTTTCAAAACCAGTATACTACTTCGTTGTAAGTGTTGCCCTTATTTTATAATGTGTTTTTTCTATTTTAAGTAATTTGTTTCTAAAATTGCTCATAACTCCTAAACGGGGCGATATAGACAACTACCACATTAAAAAAAAAAATTGTTTCCCCTCTGTGTTGTGAACAATCCAATGTATTACTCTTAAATATGTGGTTGTTCGTTCGTGGATCCCACTGAAAAAGCATTTAATGGGTTAGGTTAGGTTAGATTGGAGGCGAAAGTAGGTCCATTGTGATACCACGCTGTCTGACTTCTCCGAAGGAACCATTGATCCAGTGGTGCTTATAATAAAGTATTTTAGCTAACTAATATTTACGTTATTTAGTTAGCTGAGATTAATGAAATAGTATAATCCTAGATGTGAGTACCTAAGACTTGTCAGAACGCTACATGAGCAGAGGGGGTAATTTGTGGTATCTACTTCCTCTTCATCCATGCAAATTAAAACACTGTTCAGTTTGCTCGGTTGGAGTAACGGATCACGTCCGCTCTCATTCAACTATATTTTCAAACTGAGACTACAAATATGAATTTCGATTATCACTAACCTAGGATGAAACGTCGATGCAAACACTTGTCATCTTTCGTTTTCTTATCTGATAGGAATGTGGGATACCACTTTAAAGGGATGAAAAGATATCTAAATATAGAATGACATTTCGTGTAGGTCATGGAAATGTTGAAATATAATACAATATTGTATTAATGCTTGTACTATAAAATGAGGGAAGATAAACCGTAGTAAATGGTCAATTTAACTTGCAGCTTCTGCAGAAATCATTGTACGGGACTCCCATCCTGCGAACGTGTATGTCAATTGTGCAATGTATGGTTATGACACCGATGAGCGGTCTTAATGAATGTCTGTTTAGTCGAAACAGTATAAGATTTAATACTGGATTTAATATGTCTGGTCCTTTGTTCTAAGGCAGGTAGTGCCTTCTTGCCATTTGTGATTGGTAGTTTTTATTGTGTGTATCTTCAGTAGATGGTTGGCTGTAGCGGAAAAATCGCTATCGCAGTCTACGATCGACTTTGGTTTAAACAGCAAAGCGATTGAGTTGCTACTTTTTCGCAGTATGTTAAAATCGCGCCTACGGCCAAGTTGATATTTTTTCACAGTATTCTGCATGGCTGTATGTCACTTGATACACGTGATACACACAAGTATTGTAGGCCAGCGATCAACGAAAAATGAGTAATCGGAGTAGTGGATATTGAGGCTTCATATACTGTATGTATGGTATGTATATTCATAAAATGCAGAATATTTGACGTAAGAGAGACATATTTGGTGTGGGTTTATAGACCAGGGAAAATCCGCAGAAGAAGTTTCGTGGAATTATATTTTATTTTTCAGTTGTTTAGGAGTGAAAGAGGAGAAGAACTGAATATTATTTTCCTTACAAAAAATGCTCACAAAAGTCCAACATCCTTTACAATAATCTTGAGATTTCGAAATCCGGGGCACTGCGGCCTTATTTGAAGTGGGCTAAAGAAAAACTATAACATAATTATGTCCTTGATTGTTAAACGACAAAAGATTAGTTTTGTGTGAAATTTTTTACTGTGGTGGATGCAATTATTGACTTCTTGGTTTCTGTCGTATACACATAGTTTATAATTGCTACATTCACAATCAATGAATCAATAAACACATTCACCGGTTCACATCAGCATGAATTTACTCATGTATAGATTGTATAGCACAATATAAAAAGTTTGAAACTAAGGATCGCTGTTTGAAATCGCAGTTTAAAATCACTGTGACTATAAAATCGCAAAACATTGGTCCTTCCAGCCGGATATATAGATAATCCTATAAGCACTGGTACATCTTAGTAAAACTATAACTAATAAAAAATTCATTTCAAGGGCTACAACACTGGTTAAAAATCTACTTGTGTGAGTAACAGTAAAGAAAAAATCTAAGCCATCGTTGGAAAAGAAAGTGCATCCATTTCATTTCCGATTACATGCAAAGCAGAAATCAACTAATAGAGATATCCAACTTCCCTGTCTCTTGCCCCTGCAACTTATTTGACAGCTTGTTGTATTTGTACCATCTGTGAATACGTGAGAGGCGTTTCGAACAGCTGAAAGTCTTCCCCTTCTAAATAATTAGGTGAAGTAGAGCATTTTATATAGCATTTTTATACCTGGAAGTATATTGGAATGCACTAATCATTGATATGCTACATTTGAATTCAAATATTTTTTGCCTTTGAAATATTAGAAAATAGGTAAAGCAAAAGCGTTTTAATATGATTTTGTGGTTGAATTCAATTTGTAAATAATCATTCACAATTCATAATAATGTAATGGTGATGAAATAGAAATTCTGCATGTATGTCTGTTCTTTGGTTTTATAAGTACACAAATTTACAGAAAACAACTTAATTCCCTTGAATTATTTCGTATTGTCACTTTAACATTGTATATCTATCGATTACTAAAACACTTCATTTTGGTAATTAATTCGAATTAATGGTGTTGCAGCAGAAGTCATTACTTGAAGCATTTTATTTCTGGACTCATATCACATATAAATTGTGCAGCTTTGCTCTAATTTTAAAATGCAACTTGTGAAAGAATCTTTTTTTTTGCATGTTATAATACTATTTAATTTGCTAAACTTGACGAACATCACTCATGGAATGTTTCGATCGTGGGCAAATTAAACACATTGGAAATGCAGCTGATCAAAAGACACTACTTGTGAAAGTATGCGTAAAATATAGCTTCCAAATAAAGAAGTATGCGTGTTTTGCGGTAGGTCATGGTATTTTGGGATGGAAAGTTCAATTTCTCTATTAGTTGATTCCTGATGCAAAGGGATACCTTCCAAGCAGTAAGAGCTATTTATGAACAAATAAAAAAGTTACTTGGAAATGATATCGGCGAAATACGCTTCCATCCATGAAAGCATTGCAACAAGACTTAAGGTGCCATATATCGGTATGAAAAAGTGGTGGGAGACGTAAACTATTATCTTTTCAAAATGGCAACTAAAGCAGCAGAGTTGAATAATAGAAAAAGCTCACATTTCTCTGCAAAAACTCGTCTCCCTCAGATGTAAATCATAATATTTAGGGGAAATATTTAGAGTGGAAATCGTTTTGCGACATATGTATTTACCACATTAATACAAGATAAGGCTACGCTAGCCGTTGCATTCGCATATCAAGTAAAAACTACGAGAACGTCTGGGAAACTCTAAAGACTCGATACAATATCGGAGGTTTTTGAACACTACACTGGAGCACTCAGACTCAAAAACTGGTCCATTGTACTACTAGGTAGCAACCTACACTTAATGGAATTTCATGGTATTCCAGAGGATTACCAGCAAGCGCTTTTGTGATGAGGAGTATACATCATCGGCCCTCATCTCATCAGCACCAAATAACTGCCACCTGATCCAAACAAAGGCGGGACAGTTGCAAGGGAGGTGCTCTGCTCTGCTCTGTGTCGTTGTCTTCTCTACAGGCGTCGCAGAGGGTTTCAGCGCTTAGGCCAAGCACATTCAGGTGTAGCGGCCCGTTAGTACGCCGGTAAGTCGTCCGCAGTCTTTTCTGTTAACAGATAACAAGAATGCCGCAGATTTCTTATAGACGTTTGGGAGCATGCCACCTCCGGTTGTGCTCTCAAGAAGCCCAGCCATCGATAGGTTCCCTAACCCAGGACGCTCTAACCCAACGCAGGTTCGGGTCCTAGGAGTATCACCTCTGATCCTTGTCTAGCAAGTTCATCGGCGATCTCATTTCCAATTATCCCGTGGTGGCCCGGGACCCAGACAAGTCTTAGCGAATTGAACCTGCCGATCCAATTTAGAGAAGACTTGCATTCTTGGACTATCCTGGAAGTGGTTAAAGTGTTGACAAGGGCCTTGAGCACAGCTTGGCTATAGCTACAGACGCAAATACTTCGCCCCTTCCACCTGTTTTTTACAATATATAATAGTTCGTGGCCATTAGGATCGCATAGGTTTCCTTTCAGAAGTGCATCAAGAGCAGAGCCAGGCGTGCTAGGGACGACCCCTATGCAGCCGAGACAACTCGTTCTTTGAAGCTTAGTGAAAGCAGCAGTTACATATTTACGCGAAAGCTTATTCCACCAAACGACCGAAGCATGTGATAGATGAGCCATTGTCATAGCCGTGTAGATCCAAAGGCTGGCTTACACTGCCAGAAAACTGACAGCGCATTAATAGTTTTCGATTCAATGTGTTTTTTCCAAATAAATTTTTTATCCAAGATAGCACCTAGATATATAGCTTCATCGGAAAAGCGGATGGGTGTCACCATCTAGTAATTTAGTACTAGTTGAGTCAGACCAGTCAACTTTCGCTTCCTCGTGAAGAGAACAACCACTGTTTTAAAATGGCTAACTGAAAGCTCATTTGTAGTATACCACTTGCCGATAATGCGTAGAGCCGCCTGCGCTTTTGAACACACAGCCGCTAGACATGATCCGACAGACAGCTACATCGTCCGCATATGCCTGGACGTAGACATTAGAACTATAAAGGGCGTCAAGCACAGAGTCAACCAGCATGCACCATAGCAGAAGATATAGGACGACACCTGATGACAACCTCTATTTACCCCCGACATTACATACTGGCATCCGCTATTATAGCTCTATTCATTAGCATTGCTTTGATCCACAACACTAATGATTCCTCTACACAGTGTTCTCTGGCCGAGTTACACATGTCATCAAAAGTCGCATAGCCGAAAGCGGAGGTTAATCTGATCGGTTTGAAACTCTTGGCGAGTGAGTAATCCCCCTTAGCGATTTTTGGTATGAAGCCTACCCTAACTGTGAGCCAGGGGGTGAACATCGATGACCTTTTGCGGCAGAGCTAGAAATATATCATCAGAAATCTCTATAAGAGGCACTTTTCGATATCCGAATTAGACTCCTATATTCCATACCCCCTCTGAATTGGTCTTTAGGAACCTATTAAGAATTTTTCTGGTATCCTTACGAATACTCTACAGTTCTGTGTTCCACCATGGGACAGGTGATTTGCAGGGGGTATTTCTGGCTGGACATGCCAGTTCGTAACATTTGGTGAGGGTATTGTTCAGATCTTGAACTGCCTTCTCAAACTTCCGTCTCGTTCTGAGCCTAAGGAGAGGTTCGATGTGAGTTTCTAGCTCATCCCTAAACCGTGTCCAGTTGGTTTTTCTAGGATTCCGCCTCTTCAGAAAGGTTATGGCTTTGCATTCGATTCGGAATTCAATGTGTCTATGGTCTGACATGGACACTTCCAACAGTACCTTCCAGTCTGTAATCTCCTTAAGGTATCTGTTGGATAGCGTCCTGTCTTTTAGTCGTAACAAAAGTTGGCTGTGAACCAACGTTTTTGATGTCCAAATTTGACGATAGTATGAAGTCAAGAAGATTAGTCCCTCTCGTGTTGCATTTGCAGCTGCCCCAGAAGGAATTCTGAGCATTAGCGTTGCAACAGATGACTCTACGAGTTCTGCTACCGCATTTGGTGGTGGCGGGAGAACAGAATCGTATTGGAAGTAGGCTGACGAAACAACGAAGTTATGCCACTCTCCATTTGCTTCGTAGCTGATAACAACAGCAACCAAATCTTGTCCACAGAACTGTCCAAGCTTTGTTGCTGAGGCAAGTTTCGCCACAATAAGACAAGTTCTCGATCTGTCGGACCGCTCGTCGTAGAGTAGTGAGAGGCCCAACAAATCACCAAGAGCACAGATGCGTTTTTTCCACACCCATGGTTCTTAAATGGATTTTATGTGAAGCTTTGTTTTCATCATGGAAAGTCTGTATTCTGTATTCTGTATAAGCTGACTGCATGTCGTAGAGAAAGATTGTGCAAACATTGCAATCAAAGCACAATTCACGTCTTCACATTGAGAAGTTCGAAAGGCGGCAGAATATTACAATCCGGAGGAGAATAATCAGTCGGGATGCAATCTCAAAAAACCATGCCAATCACGGTCAGAGCATTCTTCTGTCCACTGGAATTGTAATCGCATCAAGTCCTAACGGAGAAACCAGCAACTAAGAGCACAATCTACTTTGGTAACCGAAGTTTAGAATTAAGAAAGTACAGCCAATCATTTTTGTAAGAGACCAATCTAAAGACAGTTGTAATAAAGCTCTCGGATATAGACCATCACCTTCTTTTATTTCGCCTGTTCCAGATAGCCCTTACATCTTCTTCATACTATCAAGAGTAGTAGTGACTGAACAAATTATTGCCAGCTGAGAGCTCAACAACCTTAAATACAAAAATGTTTAGAGATCCTGCTCTGGCTGATCCAGAATTCAATTCTTGGTGCGGACATATACGAAGAAATAATACTAGATGGAGTGCGAAAGGACAACAAAGGTTTCCCAACAGCACATAATATAGACTGTATTACCAAGGTCACCGGGATGGTGGTGCAAATCTCTATTCAAAAGCAGCTTCAGAAATTAAGAGAGAAGAATTTCAAGAGCGCTGCTATTTGACTTAAATGATATGATAGATACGTAGTAAAAATACCTTTCAACTGAGTGTTAATACAAAGCCAAAGATTGAGTAATTTAAAGAGCAAAATCCAGGCTACGCCAACTAGAACAAAAATTCCGAACAGACAAAAAAATAAAGGTTGAAAACACCAAGTTCATGAAGCAGTTCTCAGGCCTTGGTCACATGGTTGAAGTATAACCCTACAACCATACCGTGAACAATGTCTACTACGGGTTATGTTCGGCGCGTCGGCTAAAGCCCAAACGAAGTCCCAAAACAAGAAGTTCTGACTAAAATCTAACGAAATTAATTATGATACGGTTCTTTTTCAAATGGAACCAAGATAATTTCGATTTCAAATGTAATATTCGCTATTTCCAATGAACATTTTTGAAAATTTTAACGAATTATTGTAAGTGTTCATAAAAATTTGCATTAGCCAATGAATAAGGAATACCTATTGAAGGGATATTCTAAATTTGAATCTATCTGCTAAAAACATGGACTCTATTCAGATCCCTGACTCGTACCAACATACCTAGAGAAGAAGATACTCAAAAGAGACAGTACTACACTCTCTAGTAAGCACCATTGAAAAATCCCTTGATAAGAATGATTTCGCGATGGTAGCTTTCCTGGGCATTGAGGAGGCCTTCAACAACGTCCAATTCGAAGCGATAGGAAATGCTCTACGAAACCTGAATTTAGACGCGAAGTACATCGAGCGAAGTACTTGGGTGTTATCGTCGACAGCAAACTAAACTGGAGACATAACATTCAGGACCGCATCAGGAAAGCATCGATTGCACTTTTCACCTGCAGAAATATAGTCGGACCAAAATGGAGAGTCCGACCGAGAATAACTCACCGGCACTACACGGTAATAGTAAGACCAGTACTGACTTACGGAGTACTAGTGTGGTGGAAGGCACTACAAATATTAATTATTATATGTATATATATTAGTAATCGAAATCTTACTCAATCTCCATCTCATGGACACTAACGGGAAGCTTATTGTCACGCATGCAGCATTCAGACTGAGGGAGTGCAAGCCTTGGGGAAAAGCCCACATCAAAGGGCATATGGTGCTACTTCATAATTCGAAGATTCCTAAACAATCTGATTTTGAACATAATGAACATAAGGGACATCCTGTAGTATAATATAATAATAATATGGGTGCCGCAACAGCAAGTAGAGGGCCAGGGCCTAGCTTCTCAGCAACCACTCGTGCTGTGCGTGCTTGTTCTTTCACGAGTGGAAGGGACCTGCAGTCTAATGCCGACTCCGAGCGGCCAAGTTTGAGAATCTATACTCGCCTTGAAAATTTTTTTTTTTTTTTTCGTACCGGGAATCGAACCTTGTCATGGTAGGTCCATGTTCGGAGCCGACGCACATACCCATAACGCTACGGCCACAAAACAAACAGTAATCCCCTCGAGAATAGAATGGGACGAAAGAACGGTATGCAACTCTTGACTTGGAGCACCCTACAATGCCTTCTGCAGGAGCTGTATGGATGAGGGATAAGAGGAAACTGTGCTAGATTACCTCGGAACCTGCACGTCCCATGCAGAGACAAAAAGAAAACTTATGGGCAGCTATTTCCTCGATAATCTTGAAGATTTAGATAACATAAACCTAAAGGACAGCCTCAAGTTCATAAAAACCACCAACTGTTTATAGGTATCAAAACGTATACCAACAGAGGAAAAGTACGAATGAGTCTAGTGGGGCAACGTGGAGCAGATTCATTTACATTTAGTTAGTTACTTAGTCATTAGTACCTAAATAAGGTAGCCTTAAAAGATACATATATGTTCTTGGAATAGAGAAATGAATTGCAAATCTGCTGATACAGCTAATACAACGTTGTGCACAGCTATCCATTCCAGTCAATGAGAGCAAAGCAAAATACATATCACTGTCGTGCAAGAATTTTTCTATCGAGTTAGAAACTTGTTCGATGATGATATAAATTGATGTATAACAGAGAAAGACATAGACTAATATAATATAAAATTTAAATTGGATAAAAAATTATTAAACTCGATAATAATATGCAAACATACATTTCGATACCAACAAAGCAACTAAATATCGCTGTTGGTGCAGTGAAAGAAATGGGGACTTTTATTATATGTATATAGACTAATCAAAACTTAGTCTGCATTGAACCTCAACACAATCAAAAGTATCTACCTTACCTTTAAACGCTATACGTTTGAAGTGGCTCATATTTCAATGACTACTGGGCAAATACCCATGAAGAATGGTACCACCTTGACTTATGTAGGTAAGGCAAACTTGAAGAATTTACTAGAACCAAAACAAAAAATTAAAAATGTAATATGGTTCTCCTCAAGTAAAGATGATTGATGTTTGGACGAAACCCCAGCCAAGATTGACATCCTAAATATACATTGTTAGCATACTTATTTGTACAAAACACCCCGTATGGTGGAGATATCGTATACAATATAAAATACAGAGTAAATCATATATATTTTTTGGCCAATATTGGTATGAAAATTGAAGATTCTCCTCGATTTCTCGTTAAATGCTTTACTGAACTGACCAATGATTGTGATATCAACTGTTGCTAGGGAAAAAACAAACCCTGTTTTGCTTTCACTTATGTACAAACTGCAAGCGGTTTTCGAATGACTCATGATTAAGAGAGGACTAGGAAACGAAATAAAGCTGTAAAAGTCAACGTAGACACTTCTTTAATTAACTTAACAAAAAATAAATCGTTCAATGAGAGCATAAAACGTATATGTACTCAAAGAGCAAGGTCATTGCTGTAGCGGAATCTGATTACTTTTTGGGACTACCTCACATCAAAAAAGCTGCCATCGCCGCTAGTTTATTTATGCCGGTGGTTGTGTGCAGGGATTTTATAACAAAGGGTATCAGTTTTAGGAGATTTTATTGAACGTTACACTGTCCTCCTATCCTTTCATTTACTGGCTACTTGCTGGTTTGGTGTAGTAGTTGAGTCGTTGGCTTTTCCGTTTTATAGCAATGTATAGCCGAAGGGGATTTTTGGACATACATAGGCTTCATGGCCCTATTGCTTTTGTGGAGAGAGATAAAATCAAATGAGCGTCCGGTTTTATAGCTGCGGACCAGGGGACTGAAAATGGGCAGCAAATGATGTGGTTTAAGTGTGTGGCAATGGAAAGGAGATCTTTTTGTGCCTTAATATTGGTGAACGGTTTTGGGCATAGCTTTGGGTACTTAAGTTGAATTTTATGAGAAAGTGCTGTGAAGAAATAACCTCGACTGCCTGTAATATTATTGACTATGCAGAAGTCCATGCAAAGTTTTTGTGCTTGTATGGAAATTTAAAACCCTTTTGACTTAGGAAAAATAAGGAAAGTGACATATTGAAAAAGGCCTAAATTGATAAGTAGATGTAAGCATTTAAGTAGCTTTAACTTAGACTTCTGCCTACAGGGTTTTTAATACCGACTAAAGAGTATGTTGTTTATATATCATTCCCAGTATCGAGTAGTGGCAATATCCGCCCAAAATGATTTAGTAGAAAATTAATTGATGTGTCACGTAGATAAATCCGTATAACGAATTAAACAACCATTTCGAACAAATATTCTCATTGTCCAACAAGATAATTTCTCACCATTTTTACTTATAATTAGCTTTCGCACATTTCATTCAAGTTTGTTACTTCATTCATTTCTTTCAGTTAAAAAAATATGGCATTGCTGTTTGCTTATGTAATGGCTTTTTCTTAGCGTTTAATACACATGTAGAACGCTTTGTTCATTTGACAAGAACCTACACATATTACCCATTGTCAAACAAATCGCCGGGATCAGTCTTGTAAAACTTATAAAACCATTACTTTTGTTTATGGCCGTTTTAGAATTATTTCTTTTATGAGACCAAAATCTCGTACGTCTATCATAACATGATGTGATGTCTCGGTTACTTGTTTCGCTTTGCTTGACAGCTGTTTCTTTTGTCTGAAGCATTCAATCGAAATTACTTCTACGTTTTGCTTTAACCTCCATGAACATTGGGCAAGCATTATTTAATATATTTCTAAAAATACTTTGAAAGGTTATATATTTACGTTTTATGCGTTATGTTAGGTTTTAATTCCATCTACTTGCATTTGGTAGGCCAAAGACAAAACCATAAAAGGCAGTCGATATGCTTATGAAGATCTTTACATAACGATAGACAAGACTGAAATAAAATACAAAAAATTAAGAAGCAATAGGAGCATCGCTGGAAATATAAATTATTTGCAAGGCGTAACACCGCCCTGGTACGCTAGTTTCGGACGTGTAAGATAGATTTTAATATCTTCAGGATTAATCAGGATGGTGTCGGAGCCAAGTTAGCGGCTTTCAATTTAGTATTTGTTCCAACTCTCACCTATGGTCATGAAATTTTATTAATGCCGAACTGAGATATCTTCGTGCTGTTGTGGGAGTTAGTCGGCGGGATAGGGTGAGAAACACGGCAGTACGCGAGGAATTCAATATAGATCACCTGGTTCTTCGAACGGCAAGAAATATTTTAAAAAACTGTAAGCGAAATGATAATAAAAATGAGATTAGCTCAGAGCGCTTCTAAATGAATAATAAGATAAAAATTAGGAAATACACTTAAATATTTTGTAATTGAATTTACGAAAATAAAAATTGGTAAACACAATACAAAATAGTTAGAAAATGTGAAAGAACAATTGTCATTCACACCTAGGATGGTTGCTGCAGAAGTTATGTCCAGATTCGTCTCAGATTTGATCAAATAGTCTTATAATTTGAATCCATTGCGGCATAGCGGGTTTTTAACTGGCCCGTTAAATTATTAAGAAGAACTGTACAGAAATAATGCACGTCAAATCAGCAAATCATCACGCCCCTTAGCGGTAACTCTCTTATTCAAAGTAGTAGAAATAGGCCGCTACCCTCATGCATAATATGAAGCAATGAGTACCCCCTATGGGATGACCATTTAGGGAAAATCTGAAATATTTGTAATTGAGCTATTTTACTAAATATTGTATAATTGAAATAGATTTATTAGAATTTGCAATACGATGATCAAAATATTATTTAAAAACATTATCGTGATAAAGTAGTATCATTTTTATTTTTATATAATACACCAAACATATGGTGTATCTAATAATCATTATTTCGTCATTAATGCCATAGTTATTTGGCATTAAGTGATTGGTGATCAAAGAATTACATTTACAGGAAGCAACCAACTTCACAAGAGTAGGATCCGTTGTGGAGACGGAACATCCTCAACACTTAAATTACCTTGTCCTACAATTAGAAGTATCTAAGTTGAAATTGACTACTTACATACATTGTATGTATGTATACACATATTCTGAAGTTTGGGAACATGCTACAAGTTTGAAAGAATAGTTTGAGTCATGTGTTAAAGTAGGGCACATCTGATTTTTGCTACATTCAAGATTCATTCATACAAAGGTGAAATGAGCACATACTTAACCACAAAAGCGTTGTTAGTAATGGGTGAATGTATTTCAAGAACATTGAAGAGCAATTTACAAAAGGCCGTTGCACTGGCAAGCCAAACATATGGGCACATTTGTCATATGCAACTAAAGTAGGTACACAATAAAAATATGCTCATAAGAGCGGAAGTTGACTCCAGATGTATGGATGCTTAAGTTTTCAAGATTGTTTCCCTACAGAGACGACATACATATGTCATTGCATGCAGAAATGGGATACTCGTATCGTTAATCCTTCCATATGGGAACTTATCCACGCGCTTATTATGATACAATGGTATGGAATCTAGAAATATAAACGTACCTACACTCGTACAGAGTTCAAGTGGAAGTGGAACTAGTTTCTTACCCACATAAGAACTTGCATAAAAATGTACCCGTAATTTAAAAATAGCTACATAATATACTGTGAAGTGAATAACAAACTATGCAGCAACGTGATACATCAGAAGCAGCAATGATATATGTGCTCAAAGCATAGGTGTAAGTGAGGTACTTGAAGGGGATGTTAGGGTAATCATACATAACATGAATATCAATTTATATTGAGATTGATATTTGCTTTTGGATCAAACATTTCTAACATTTGTTCTAGCATTGCACAAACTCGATTATTACGTGCTTATCATAATTCTGAGAAACATAATTTCAATGTAGCAATAGCGGAAAAAAATAACATTTCAAATTATTTGCATGTTTTCAAGAGATCATAATTAAATAAGGAAATTAATAAATCGCATTGACTTAGGATAGGTACGTGGAACGTCCATCGCTCATGGGGAACGATCTCGAGCTAGTTGAGGAATCGGCCAGGTAAATATCGTGAGTATCTCTTCGACTAAGCAAAGAAGATCTAGAGGAAGAACTGTGGATCTTTCAGGCGGGTGGAAACTCTTCCTGTTGATGTCTGCACAGGCGGGAGAGTTAGGATCTTTATATTCAAACTTCAGAACTGGTCAACAATATACCCTGTAGTGAGAGACTTACGGAAAAATTTGGTTTACGCGAATTATAACAGGGTATAGAAAGAAGGTCGCCTGTTTTCAAAAGCTGCGAAAGGTGTTTTTGCAAACCATGGAGGTGGACATTCTGCAGAGGAAGCGAGCACTTTTCGGAGCTGTTCAATCGGAGAATAGTCCAATGGTGGAAGAAGTCTTTTTGACGATTAAATCGTTAAAAGTTGGCTGCTTCGCCGTTGTGGATGAAATCCTTCCAGAAATGCTTTTCTACAGGGGTGAGATGATTTAAGTTCTTCCGGGAAAGTCTACGCCAAGGTGTTGTAGGCGAGCTATGGTCATGTCCATAATGGGGGATGAACAGTGCGGCTTCCTTCCCCTCAGAAGTACAACCAACTAGCTTTTCGCTATAAGAATAGTGTTGCAGTTATAGTGGCTGCAACCACACCTTTTAAATTAACGTACGCAGTTTTCCATATCGTTTGGAGTTTTGACCGTGGGCTTCTCCAAAATACCACTGCGCGTTTGAACATGCGACTGCGAACCTGTCCATCGTCCGAGTGTCGGTCCTTAACTATCCGCCCCTTCGGCCAGCAGTTCCTGGGATTGTTGGGTCACTATTAGGACAACGTTACCCACCTGTAGAGGCTTCACTGGCAGAAACCATTTATTTATTTATTTATTATTATCTACAAGATACTTACGTACTAACAGATTATGAAAAAGAATATTAAGCATATAATTAACAAAAACTTAGAAAGTAAATAGGCTTAATAACTGTATTTCAAAATGCATTCTAGTATCGGATAATTCAAGATTTTGTGAGAACTCGTTGAAAACCTTCTTCCGTATTCAGTGTTATGAAAATTTTCAAATAGTAAATGTCGAGTACGGAGTGGCCTAGTGGGCAAATAGAATTGAAGTAATGACAAAAGATATGGACATTTTATATGATTGGATAAAAAATCCCTAACAAACATTACTTCATAAACAGTACGTCTAGTTTTTAAGGATTTTATACCAAGCAATTGACACCTCTCCATATAATTTGGATGAAAATTCCATTGCATTTTGGAAAAAATAAATTTTGTAAATCGTTTTTGGACCTTTTCAATGCGCTCAGTGTATGTGACAAAATTAGGATTCCATACAATTACCGCATATTCAAGAAAGGGCCTGACGAAAGAGACGTACAGAGATAATAAAGCGAATGGATCAGTGAAAAATTTGGTGTTACGCTTAATGAAGCTAACTGCAGAAAAAGAAGAGTTAAGCAGTACTCTTAGGTCTGTACTTTTGATATATTAGCTGATCCAATGGTGTAGTTATATTCATTGGGAAAGGCTGATTTAGATAATGAGATTGAAAGACATTTCTGAACATTAAGAGTTAGATTGTTATTGTTGCACCATTCGGAGATATTATCTAAATCAGATTGAATTAATAAGCAGTCATTAACATCTTTAATACTCTTATATATTTTCATATCATCGGCGAATAGTAAGTCAATGAAGATTATAAAAAGTAAGGGGCCCTTTACGGCTTGATAATTGTCTGTTATACCACGAAGACTTACTAGAGACACGCTTTTGTGATAGAGGAACGAATTTCATAAAACCTTCTTTCAGAACTTCAACAAAACGATTTATTTATTTTAATTATGAAATTCATTAAGCCAATTTACGCTATTAAGTAAATTATTTAATTCAATAGTATTTGTTTTTGGAAAGCTAATTATATAAACAAGATTCAATATATTTGTGACAT
This sequence comes from Eristalis pertinax, assembly GCA_907269125.1. Classification (NCBI taxonomy): domain Eukaryota; kingdom Metazoa; phylum Arthropoda; class Insecta; order Diptera; family Syrphidae; genus Eristalis; species Eristalis pertinax. Next base: position 56,508,352 of record OU026149.1, on the reverse strand, counting down.
AGAATCATTTAAAAGTGGAAAGGTGCATTATTTACATTAGCACTAATCTGATCAATACAGACAAAGATTAAATCTAAAATTTTTGAAAGTGAAATTCTAACTGGATTTATTTGTTTTAAATTCATTGTGTTTATTGTATCAAGGGAAATATATTCGTATTTGAAGTTGATATTTGATGGTTCAAGAAAATTATTACTTAGAGAACTAATCCAATTAAGATTTGGAAGATTATAGTCCCCTAAGAGACACAAATAGTCAGCTTCATTACATTGATTATTGACATAGTGTATATTTGAGGCATATTTTTCATAAACTTGTTGCATGCTCTTAGGTGGTATGTAACTCGCAACCAAAAGTAAACGCTTATTTGAATAAATGTCAATAGTAATTGAAACACAAAGTTGTTCAACATCAGTTAACAGTAATGAAATTTGTTTACAATAATACAGCCACCTAGATCTTGGACCGGTACGGTTCCAATATTCACGTTTTTTAATTTATTAGAATGGATGAAAGGCCTAAATTGAATGCCTAATGGTCAAATAGAAGAATCGAGTGCTCCATCATAAAGTATGCTGGTATACCCAACTTGAAGTTAAAGTAGTGCAACGATTCGGGATCAGCTTCTTTTCTGATTAGCTTCTTGTAGCACAGCACATTCTCCGAGAGCTTTAATTTCTCTTCAGTTACACTTTTATTTAGCCGGTAGTGTTGACCCTTCTTGAACATCAGCTGTACCAAACTGTTTTGCAAATCGATGACCTCTTTTTCTGTACTTTGCTGTCTCCTGTGGCTGGTCATTGACAGTACTTATTTGGATACCAGCATTGTGTGATGAAGAAGATGGGTGGGATGATGTTCCTTCGGGAAGTGCAGGGGATCTCAGATCAGCTGGTTTATTGTGTTGTTGCTGAATCTCAAGTGTTGAATTTGGTGGAATAGGTAGAGAAAACAATGCCTTAAATATAAAAGATAAAAAAGGAAAACTTAGGAAATTACTTAGAGACCGATAGGAGAGCACGTCTACACTGGTCAATGGAAATGACGAATATCATTTCACCCTCTGCGTAAGCGTGAGCAGATATTCATTTAGCCAGCGCTTCCAGAAGCGTTCGCAAATTGTTTTGAAACAATCCAATTTCTTCTTACCACTCTCCCGTCATCAATAAGTTACACTACAGGTTTTATACCGCTCGATGTTCCACTAAAAAGTGATTCGGTGTAAGAGCTTCCTCATTTGGTATGTATATTAGAGGACGCGAATTCACAATATTTTCAGCCTCCATAAGCATGCTATACAGCAACTCATCATTGCGATTCCGCATCAGCGATGTAGTCGTGTAGATTACCTCATTTATAGAGAAAACTAATCGCTCCCAGCAACCTCCCATATGTGGTGTCCCTGGTGTTGTAAATGTCCAGCTAGTGTGGGTATCCGTAAAGGTGTCCATGAATTTTTCTGAGTCCACCAGTTTCCAAGCTTCTCGCAGCTCACGGTCACCGCCACGGTCAGCGCCACGGAAGTTGGTCCCATTGTCGCTGTAGAACTCGATGGGTGTTCCACGTCTAGCCATGAAACCACGTATGCACAGGATGCAAGAGTCCGCAGACAGTGTGTGGGCAATCTCCAGATGTACGGCTCTAATGGTCAGGCACGTAAAGAGTACGCCCCAAAGATTTTCCGTCCGCCGACCAACGCTGACTGTTATCGGACCCCAAATAGTCGATCACGACGTAAGAAAACGGTCTGCTGAAAGTAGCAAGTGGCTGCGGGAAGTGGCGCCATTATGGGCGATTGTGGTGGGGCTGTGTTATTCTTGCACCCTTGACACATTTTCTTCATTGCCTTCAGGGCTGCTCGAAGATTGGGTATTCAATATTTTTACCGAATTTCGTTCACACCTGTCTCATCGTTGCGATGTTTGTACTGCCTGTGGACAAAATTAATTATATGTGCGGTGAATGTATCCGAGGCATGATGATCGGCTGCCGTAGTCCTGGGGCTGTTCCCTTAGAGAGTTGAATTCTTCCATTTGCCGTAACGATGTGATGTTTATCCAGGAACGGCCATAGGATGTGTAACTTGCTCCCCTTCTCGACCACGTACTGCTTGTAACGGATGATCTGATCAGAACCAGCTGATCACTGTCTTCGAATCCGTCCAAAAGTAGCGTCTGTTGAAAGTTAGCCCGTGCGATGCCTCGATGCATTTAGCGAAGCGAGCACCCAGCAAAGCGGAACTAACGTAACATCTTGGAATGTTTACCGCATCCAGTTTTGGGAGTTGCTGCACCCATTTGAGCCCCATTTGATGCTCCGCCTCAGGTATCTCGTTGTCCCATTCAATTCTCATCAGCACTTTTAAGACGTCATGTTTTGTCTTGCGCTGTACTCCAGACAGAATCTCCGCTTGCCGCATGTTGGTCCTGATCCTGAAGGTCAGACAGTCTGATGAGGGACCAGAGACCACACTCCCAATACCTTCTCTGCCTCGCCACCACTTTCCGCCGTCATATCCAGTCGTTCCGTTGGTTCCGCGCTTAGACTTCCGCGCTACATTTCCGGACCGTTTCAGGAAACTCATCGGCGAAGCGCTCGGCGTTGATATTCTTAAGGAAGTGCGTAGTACATGGCGAACAAGCTGCTCCGAAGTCATTTTGTAGGTATAAGGTTCAACCATCGCGTCATTTCCCCAGTCTTATTGTCGGATCGCGATCTGATGGAACATTTCCATGATGTCGCCACATACGACCTTGTGTTGGCTGAATTTATAGTGCACTGCGGTTAGAGGTGTCAGCTGATCTGGTCCTTTCAGTAGAAGTGAATTTAAGGATATACCTTGGGTGGCGGCAGCAGCATCCAATACCAGGTTAACCTTATTCTGTTTATTTGGGTTTTCGACGGGAAAGACTGGCAGATAACACGATTGTTCCCTGTAGTCACTTGACTATTCCGGTGAAAGTTGCCGGGCGTAACGTTTCTCGAGATATCCATCGATTTTCATGTTGAGTTTATCGGCTAACGATTGATCTTTCCTCATCCGCTTGTGGAGGCACTGAAGCCTTCGCCTCACCATTGGGTAGCTATCCGGTAGGCGGATATACATATTTCATATTTCCAGAGAAGTCTTGTCTCGAATATGTAGATCGTCCTCGTTTGCAGCAGATCCACGGCACGGGCGTCGTCGGTAGACAAGGTGGTGGTTGATGGAGGTAGCGCGCCAAAGTTATCAACACGTAGGAAACCATTTCACTAAGTTTTGTGCCGCTGCATTCGCATATGCGACAGCTTCGACCCTCACTGGTGTCCGTATGCATGGTAGTGAAACCTCCGTGGACTAACCATCCCAAACGCATTCTGGTGGCTACAGGTTCATGAGATCCACCTTCTCTGGACTTTAATGGGAGCCCCAGCTTTGCATTGTTGACGCCAATCAGGAGACGTGGGACTGCCTTACGGTACGAGTCTACTGATATTCCACGAAGGTGACTAAACTTTTCTTGCAGTTCGTTCATACGAAGTGTTTGTGCTGGTAGGTCTAGATTTCCCACGGTGTGAACGTCAGCGATCGAGAATTTCCTTTCGTCTTCCCCAATGCCGGATAGCCCTAAGTTAAGTAGTTGCGAGCTCGCTTCATACCTCGCCGTATTTCCAGTCCATCTCAGGCAGAGTGGCTGGGGCTTTCCTTGAAAATTCAGGAGTCTTGCCATCTCGTCATCCATCAACGTCACCGAAGAACCGTACTCTACAACTTGTTCCATATAGCTGAACTGGTACAATTCGAAGTAGCATAGGATCCATGATTCGCCAAGCACCGCCTGCACAATTTGTGCTTTCGTATCTCTTCCCATCTGACACTCGCTTCTTTATGTCGAACTCCTCCCTGACTCGTTGCAGCTCTAGCTCCTTTTTTTCTCGTTATTCTCACAGTTGTCTCAGCTCTTCGATTCTATCCAATTCTGTTCGGATTCTTCTTGTAGAAAATCTGGATTAAGCTATTTGATTACTGGGAGACCGGGCGCCTCCTTTCCGCAGATAAGCCATCGTGGAGTTGATCTAGTTGAACGAACTTTACAGCTGAAGTGGAGGTGGGTCCACTGTATTTGATACGCGGTTGCGTGGATATTGGCATTCCATTCAATTCATCCGCCGTCCTAGACCCCCGAGGCACCCGGCTTGACAAGTCTTTATAACTAAGATGTCTCCGGAGGGGGCTTTGCCGTTCGCAGTGGAGAGGTTCCATGATGAATGACCGGTGGGCGGTTCTACGCTTCCTGTTTGGTTGAACGTTACTGGTCTAGTCGTTTCAGTCGTTGACCCGGCAAAAAACCTCGTGGCGATGGTGGCTAGTTCACGGCGATAAAAATGTTCATCAGCATGAGAAGCACGACCTAGTGTATATGCGAAGCGTGTGCAGGTAAAAAATTCGCTAATACCCCTCCCAAAATAGTAAGCAAATTACTACTACACTTACCTGCACACGCTTCGCATATACATATGCGCCGTTGATTCGATGAAACTGTCCACGCCAGCACACTCGAAATGTTCCCACCCATCAAACACGTCGCAATGCACCATGTTCCCCGCAGAATTTGGTCGGTCGCAGTTGAACTCATCGTTGGGAGTCGGTTTTCTCCTTGATTCAGCAGTTATCCCCGGTCTCGGTTTCTCGGCATGATGAAGATGTCCAGACAGATGTGCGCTCGTTGAAGTTCCGCAATTTTTGTAAGATGTGGCAGCTATAGTGCCTGCAACCACTCCTTTTAAATTAACGTATGCAGTTTTTCCATATCGTTTGGTGTTTTATTTAGCTTAGGGTTTTATTTAATATTTTAGGCTTACTTAACCTAATTGCCACCCTTAAAACGTCGACGCCGGTATTCGGTTTAATTTACTATGGAATTTATGACAGAAGGGCTTCTGTCGTTTACAAATTTGCCAGTCACGCCACCTCGGTGTGGATAAGGCAAACTACCTAAATAGGGGCGCAACAAATGGTACTCGAGAAGGCTTGGGAGTATTCCAAACAGATCTACAGCTGTTTTGTTGACTTGGCTAAGGTATACGACCGAGCTCCTCGAGTTAAGCTCTGGAGTGTTCAACAGCAGTACGGGCTTGATGGTCCTCTTTTGACGGACATTCAGTTTCTATACACAATCGGTATCAGCTGTTTTCGGGTCAACGGTGCTAAATCAACACCTTTCACAGTGGGCGTTGGTCTTCGCCGAGGGTGCGTCTTGTCACCTCTCTTTTTCATTACTTGATATGAGAAATGTTTCCCATTAGGCGAGTTGAAGGTAAGTCATCTCCTTTTTTACAGATGACATAGTTATCATCACATCCTCTGAATTTGTCAAATATTCAGGCACTGGCTTCCGATAAAAAGATATTTGGGTAAAAATTGTCCAAGATATAATAAAATGAAAATGCTGCCCTGGTTAATAAAGAACGTATGAGGGTTAAAGCAGGTGGAGAAGTTTAAGTATCGCGGGGTATTTTGCACCAGTGATGGCGGGAGTAATGCTGAGCATTCTTTTAAGATTGGGTAAGCTGTGTCAACTTTGAAACAGCTTGGAAGATCTGTAATCAGAAAGGTAGTGTTGAAGCCAAGCTGCCGAGATTTGTTCATGCCGTTGTTGGAGTTACTTGCCACGATTGAGTGAGAAACACGGCAGTACGCTAGTACTTAATGTTGATGTTGTGGTTTTCGTCATGTGGCGTCAACAAATCAAAAATTTGCTGAAATCAGATTTGTTTTTGTTATTTTATATTATGATTCGAATAAATTATCATATATTCAAGTAAATCCAAAACATTCGAAATTTTCTTGTATATTTCTGTACTGTAAACATAAATGGTTTCCTATAAATGTCAACCAATTTTACGTAAATACATCAAACATATGCACGTAACTACACAGATATTTTGATATTATTAAGAAAATGGAATAGAAATGTTTTCGAGAGATCCTTTCTTATTCTGTTGTGGAATATTAATCTGATCAGAGGTGATTTTCTTATATTTTACTTTTTATTATAATGGAAACTTCACCCTAAAAAGTTCCAAAAGTTAAAAAAAACAAGTTGTTAAACTTAAGAACGCGGAAATAGTTATGCTGTACTATCGTCAATCATCGGTAGACTAAGATCAACAGTTCAGTATTGGAAAAGGGTATTGAACATATGCTAAAGGTTGATCCGAAGATAAGTGCTCCAATAATAGCGTCAGACTATGAAGAGAGAACTTTAAACCTAACGCTCATAAAATTGACATAACGATCCTAAACATTCTTCAAGACTGGTTAAAAAGTGGAAAAAATAATTTTCAGGAATCTGAAATAACCAGCAAAAACCAATTCAAAGCCATTATTTTAGAAGAATGGGACAAAGTTTCAAAGGAAATTATTTCAAAACTACTGCTTTCAATGAAAAATCGTCTATGTAATGAAATGTAACGAAATAAAAAAATTCTATTTTGATGGCTACTTTGATTTTGATTTACGTGCAATTTCCATCTAGCAGAAGTTTGTTGATTTCGACTTTGGATGATAGGCATGAAGATAACCTAGCCTGGAAGCGACAGCCTCTACATCGCAGCCATTAGGAAATGCTAAACGCTTAAAAAGAAGAAGCAGGTGAGGAACGTAGTCGTAAACTGAACGTAAATTGAAAATAAAATTAATTGTCTGATTTTTTTCTAAATAACGGCTAAACGCGCTTATTATGTAACCGAATTTGAAAAGTGCATTGTGTTGCATTTATCAATTCTTTTTTTTAATAAATGAACAGATAAAACGGTTTTTGATATTTATTTACATACATTTGTATTATCGGGGTAATTCCATGGTCATTATAGCATCTCGTTTTTGCCTCGCTTCAGCGCTGGTTCTTGGAGTTTGAACAGTTACCTCTTCTATAACATCAAGTGGAAAACCAATGTGATTATCGCCATCAATCTCCTGCACATAAGGACATATCACAATAAATAATATGAGTATGCAGAGCTACGCAGGTTGTAATTCTCTTCTACAATAGCTATCACCGTTTCGTGAAGGCTATTTTCATTCTGAAATGGCTATAAAAGACGTCTTCCGGAAAATTGTTTATTATCGCAAAAGAGATTCAGATTTGAAGGCACATATCCGTTGCAAATTTATATACAAGATAATAGCTTTCTTGAAACCCATTTCTTACCTTTTTAAATATTATTATTGCAACCATCCAATAAAGTCTTAACAACATTTTCATTCAAAATGTTCATTGTCAGCATATTAAAAAAATCGAATTAAAAACATGTTTGTACCAAAACCTATTTCACAGAATTTTGAACAAAGTTGCCAAAGTCATCAGTTCTCTATAAGCATGAACTTAGGGCTAATGTGATTTTAAGTATAATTTTTGTGTAAATGTTATCTAATATTTCTGAGGTATTGTTTGGTAAATTGTTCATTGTATTCATGAAAAATGTTTACTTATTAGTGTAAAACCTATATTATTTCATAAATAGTTTATTAAGACTGTAATGTATTAAAAGGAAACTAAGACAAGAGATTGTGAAAATTAAGAAAAATTAATCAGGAACAACTACAGGAACTTATTTCTGCACCTGTAAATATTTCAGCATTAAACACAGTGCTTAAGTTCAACGCGATCATAGCTAGACTCGACCAAACTTATTTGGATAAAAGGCCGATTCACGTGCTGGAAAATGAACTAAGCATTCTAAGGCAAAATAATTTGTATATTATTGATTATGACTTAGTTGACAAACAGTTAACAGTCATAATTAATAAACAAAGAATGACACACAGTGCAAATTATGATCTTATTAATGCTCTTAGAGGTTTCATTTCTGGACTTCGTCGTCCTATATGTGATATTCTAAACCAGCCGATCTCCCTACTGCCGTGGCAGCGGCACAAGAACTCGAAATGAATAAAAAACCGTTACAAGTTTGCAGGCACATTTACGTCTGATAATCACATCTACAGTAGAATAACCAATATAATCGTCGTGCGAGTGACAAATTTAAGAAATCGATTCCTATGAGCGAGACCCTGGAAGCTCGGTCTTTAGAAAAGCGAAAAATTTCCAGATCGATCCAATAGACTGCAGGGCAGTTTCGTCAATTTTATCAACATCAAAATAACAATCCTGGCGTAGCCCCCTACGTAAACGTACTCGTAATCGTACGGATTCAACACGGTCTAGATAAGGAAAAATTCAAAGAATAAACCACTTGCCAGACTTATCGTCAGAATCCTTTTAATGAAATAAGAAGACACCTTTAATGATTATAGTGATGATGGTCAAATCGCAAGTAAACCCAATATATACGAGGTTATTTTTTTATAAAAAGGTTGCTCTTTCCATTTATGTACTACAAAAAAAAGTAAATGGACAAGAGCCACGATTATTATTAGACTTATCTTATTAAAGGACTTTCTACAATGCAAACCGCATTTCAAGTGAAATCAATTAATGGTGTGAATATAATAAAATAATATTGCAAAGTTAATGTAGAAAACAACTACAGTTTTTATCATTCGTAGCCTCAAAACATTTGATGTTATTGTGGGATACGATTTCTTGAAATAAATAAGAGCTAAGCTAGACATTATAAGTAATATTTTGTAGGCTTCGATATTGATGGCAAACCGAGTTTGCGTATGGTGATTGATTCCGAATATTTTACTAGAATAGACCTGAAATCAGGTTTTCATCAAATTGGGATGATAGCAAAGACAAGCATGGGCTTGTGCATGCAGGGCAAAGTTGTTGATTGCTCTCAACTTGGCGATATCCATGATCCTTGAAATTGCACAGGTCAAGTTGACATACAGTCTCCTTGTGGCGCCCTCTGGATAGCCTTTACAGCAACCGCTGAGATGTGAGCCAATGTATGCAGCGGCCCCTTGTCCAGGGGTTTAAACCAGGACCCGGTCCCCCAGGCTTGGGAGTTTCGCATGGGGTAACTTCCCCGCCGTGTAAAAAAAAAACTATATTTTCCAACAACAAGCCTCGGCATGTTAAGGGACTTCAGACCACGTGCAGCCGATGAACTTGCAGAGACCTTAGCAGCCACAAGGCAGACATCACCGCCATTCTGGAGGTGCGATGGGATGGGCCGGTCTAAAATAGGAAGAAAAGATGTGACATCTATTGGGTGATTGCTACAAAAAGTGAAGGCAGCCTTTGTTTGGTTTGGTTTGTTGTTCGAGACAAACTCAGGCGAGAAGTCTTAAGCTTTAAATACATAAGCGAGTGCTTCATAACAATCCGCATCAAGGCTACATTCGGTAATATCGGCCTAATCTGCGCTCACGCCCTAACGGAGGATAAAGATGACGATACCAACGATGATTTGAATGATCTCCTAGAAAGAACATACGATCAATGCCCTAACTACGACACCAAGATCGTTCTAGGAGACTTCATCGGAAAGCACAGCCTACATGACAACACATCTCTACGAACTTAAAAGAAGAGAAGAGCAAAGACTTCTCAAAAAGAAGAGGAAAGAGCATGAGAAGCGCACGATCGAAGAAATGGAGATGTTAAATGATATTCGAAAATTCTACCAACGGGTGAAACAAATATCCATGGGTATCAACTTCAGACAGAAACCTGTCGGGACGAAGAGGGGCAACTAGTAATACAGTTGCAGTCGAAACTGACAATCTGGAAAGATCACTTCTGTAAACTAAACGGCGAGGAAGACACCAATACCACTGTCAGGCAGAATGTTCCACTCCACACAATGGACGATAATAAAAGAAATTTCCGTCCTCCGACCTAGACTTCTCTGCCGTTCTGTGTGAGTGATTGAAACCATTCGTGAATAACTCCTAGGTCATTATCAGTGGGGTTTCAGGCCGGGGAAGTCCACCATCGACCAAATCTTCACACTGCAAATCCTGGAGAAACCCAAGAGATGCAGATAGACACACACCACACTGCACAGGTTGTGAAGGATGACGATGGAGCACTCTCGCTGCTCCATCAAGGTCGGAAATTAACCCACCGAGACCTTCAATGTCAAATAAGGTTTTAGTCAAGGTTTTAGACGCGCTGTCATGTGATTATTTTAACATTATACTTGAGAAGGTCGAGCAAAACTCACTCGCCAACACAAGAGGCACGATCTTCCAAAAGGCCGTACAATTCCTAGCATACGCGGACGACATTCACGTGATTGGTCGAACACAGCGAGCCGTCAATGAAGCGTTTGCTAGTATTGAAACGGAGGCGGCGAAAATGGAATGGAATGAGACAAAACGAAGTACATGCTGTCATCGAGAAAAGACGCACAAGATCGACGACTCGGCCAGAACGTCACCGTAGGTAGCTTTACCTTCGAGGTAGTTAAAGACTACGTCTACCTCGGCTCCCAAGTAAACCGTACGAACAACATCAGTACCGATATTAAACGCAGAATAACTCTTGTCAATCACTCTTTCTTTGGGCTCAAGAGGCAATTGAGTAGCAGAGTCCTCTCGAAGGACCAAGCTAACATTATATAAGACCCTGATCATCCCTGTCCTGCTGTATGGCGCAGAAGCCTGGACAATCTCAAGAGCAGGTGAAGAAGTGCTTGCTCTTTTCGAGAGAGTAGTTTCTAATTACCAACATATTAGGGTTGTGAACACATTCAAAATATGTTCGTTGAAAAATTGCCCGTAGGGTAACTATGAGAGGAAGACCAAGAAAGTAGAAACAAAGATTATAGGTGTTCTAGAATTCATAATACCAAGAAATGTTTCTGTTTATCAACTGTTGATGTTATTCAACAAATGCTGATATCATCGCATGCCTGGAAAACAAAATTAGGGCCTGAACCAAAAATGAAAGATTTAAATGTAAATTATGTATGTATTTATCAATTATCTCAACATCAGAGATGAGATTAGAAAATTTTTCTTAAATAAGATTTCAATTGCATTCCTTAATTTTTAATCTACCTCTACTTCAAAGAGACAAGCTTTTCCCACTTGCAATGTGTATAGTTAAATTTAGAGGCTCGTTTCAGCTTCACTACACGAATAAGTAATGCTTTTCCCAGCCCAATATCTCCCACAGACAACAATATATTAAAGACCAATTTGCACAGGTACCTCCTCTCCCTTCATCTATCTTTAAACCTGAAATTAAATAAAAACTGAAATCTGTGTATAAAGTCTCAAAGAGTTGATTCATGAACCACTTTGTCCGTCTGTATTAATTTATTACCAATCAAATTATTATCTGACTGCCAGGAAATGAGAATTTAGTTTCCATTTGGCAGCATCCCCAGAGCTTTAATTTCACATAAAAACGTGCTCCACCTTCCACATCCAATGATTTCCACTAAGCTTCCTATTGAGAACTTCTGAATGCACTCATCCCGAGGAGTAATTTGTTTTGCAACCATTTTCTAGACCTCCTTAACCGACGGCATCTCTGCATTGTTGAATTGTTATTTAGTTTGCAGTCGTGGATAATTTCTGAGAAAATAAATTAAGATTCCCAGCTGTCAACACGTAAATTGTTCGCAGATAACTGTGTGCATTTATTCTGAGAATTTCCTCTAAGCACTTGTACGTAAAGATATGTGTGAACATGCGTTTTATAACCCAACATTCAACGTCAAAGAAAGCATTTCATTCACATGATAGACAAGTTTGCCATTATCAGGATTACATGCAACGTAATTATGTATGTACATCAATCCCATTCATCAAACCGCCCTTGATACTCCCGTAAAATTTGAAAAGCCATTTGATACAATACGTGGGTTGGTGTGGATTCATACTCAGATACACGTGATACACGCAGTTTTAGTGTGCAGATTTCCAAATTAAACATACTCGTATTTCGAATATTATTAAATGCTAAGTCTCTTACGAAAGGATGACTTATAAAGGATGATTTACAAATGAATGACCAATGTAAACTAACGCAACAAACCCTGCCCGGCAATTCGATTAATTATTTAGGAATACACATTTAATTAGTCCCTTTTCGTCAATTGAGCAACGGTTGCGAAATATGATCATCCACCTTAAAGTAGAAAATTAAAAAAACAAATTTGGGATTTATTACAATATGTTCTAACTCACACAATCAGTATTAAGCATATATCATATAAATCAATATCGCTGTATTGAAAAAATACATTTGTGATACCAGGGATGATTTTATTATTTTAGCTACTTCCATAGCACATGAGTTAATTAGTACAGTCATGAGATTTAGTTTCATGGTGATTATTAATAATTAATAAATATGTTATGGGCAAGTTAATCGTATGATTAAAATACATTTCCGGTTAATAACTTCAATAACATAACAGTATGATAAATGACTATAGTATCCAAAGTTTCTTACGTGGACAACGTCGACAAACTAGTTTAAAGTGAACCACAAAGTACAAACTTTTTACCCTTAGCAAATTATGTCTGATCTCTTCATAAACGTAGGGTACTCCTTTCAAGTTTTAATTGCTCTTGTTTCTGAAGTTAGATAGAGTTGTCCCCGGGGTGTATAATGGCTTGATAACTTACCATCTGATGTATTTTTCCAGTGCAAGAAGATTGGAAGTAGAAATAGGGGCAACCTTGTAACCAGCATGCATATCGAAGAAGCGTGTATTTCTGACATACTTTCATTCATATATACATATGTACATCATAAACACGACGCTTCTGTACGTTTCTGTTCTATTTCAAGGATAAACAAATTCAAATTAAATGCAAATATTGGGACAGCTGTATGAACATAAAATCGGAAATATCAACATTCTGTGATGCACCCGTTGTCGTTGCATTCTTGTTATATTGGAATAATTTTGGTACTTTATTGTGTGGAAACAGAAAAGAAATTTTGTCAATAAGCCAGTTCTATCGGAACACGATTTTTTATGTATTTTCATTATGTAGAAAAAGAACCCAATTTTCGCTTTCGATGTTATCTCATTGCAGTTCAATGCTTCTCTACACATAATAATGAATGACATTATATGTAGTTAATTGCATTTAGCCAACAACAATTAATTTACTGTCAACAATAGCTAGTGAAATTTTCTTTCAGCATGTCTCACACATTCCGTCGGTGAAAGTTGAATACAGTTATGAGCTCGAGGTTAATAAGTGATTGCCGATCAACGTAGATTTCATACTCATAGTAACTATGTACTCAAAACGGAACATTTATAATTTCGCCAAGTCCGTTCGTCGAAAAGTGCAAAAGTATACACTTATACAGCTATAAAGGAATAAGTTACTTGGAGAACTATTGGTCGGGGTTGCTCCTCATATCGGATCAACAGAAATGAAGCGAATGCTTTTTAAATCATGAATGTAGGTCGTCTCACATGAATTGTCCGATTTTCGTTTCAGATTGTTTTTAAAGAAAAAGTGGTATGTATATTTCACATGGGATCATTTTAAGGTTCGTTGCAATTACAATTTCCATTTCGATCATGTCTCTGCGCATTTAAGGATGTTGCGGTAAACAAATCCAACATTTGACGTTGGTTTGCTAACATTCCGGAGATCTGAGTCTTGAAAGCGAACAATGTAGAAAACCAGAAACGGTAATTGACGACAATGATTTGAAAGCAAGGGTCGAATCAAAATCATATATCTCCGTTTCCACTGATAGGAGCTCCAATGCTGCTTATTTTGCAAAGAGTTTTCCCCGTGAGGCCTAATCGTCTATGTATATATGTACATAACATACATAGCATACATGACATACATAACATAAATAACATACATAAATCAATGCAACAATAATAATAATGTACTTAAAACGAGAATACGTACATAAAAACAATCGAATACTTTTTCCGACCGATAGTCCAAAGTTCATATACCTATACCCACATTCACTCTCGAGTGAGGTGAAATGTCAATGCAAGCCAACAACGAATTTTTGGCAGAGCAGACATCACATCACATCACATTGCGAACACATAATTAAATCATTCATAGTGTAAAAAAATCATTCAAATTCGAAGTAAATTATCGGACTGGTGACACATTTAATTTTTTTTTTATTTGATTGTTTTGAATGAATGATTTTAAAAAAATAGTAACTGAGCGATATTTTTAATCTTCGATAACAATCGAATAAATTAACAATTTTCAATTGTTTTTATTCGATAGTGCCTCTCAGTACAAAAGAGGTACAGAAAACCTCTAATAGAAAAAGGAAAGTTGCTCAAAATCATGATACAGAGAATACACGGTAACCGATTCCCACCCCTTATATTTTTATTTGGTTGTTGCGTGTATTACACATATTTAAAAATCGTACAAGCGGATTCAGTTTCGCGTCTTTTAGAAGCGTTTAAACAAATTTGTGTATGATTTAAAATGTTAAGTTTATTAAAATGGCAACTTGTGCAATATTTGGTTGCAATGCAAATGTAAAATTGAAAAATAAAGAAAATTAAATAAACTATATACAACTAAACAAAACTTGTTCACATATATGTAATTGTGTATGTAAATATGTAAATAACAACATTTGTATATCTATATATTAGTTTAAAAATGTATTATGTTAAAAAAAGTTTCATCTACTATCATATGGCGGTGTAATATACGTGACGACACACGACTTGACTGAAAAAGAATATGTTACCTTGTATTCATGGGTACGGCACTAGGTCTTAAATTTGAGTTTGTTTGTTCATCCAATTTCATTGAACTCCGAAATTTGTGGTTTGAATACCTGTTTGACAGTGGAAACTACTGCTTTCGAAAATGATGTACATCACGAAACTTCTATGAAAGGAACTATGTACGTATGTAAGAATATTGTTCAACAATCGTTCAAATTTATTTACAAGATTAGGATACGAGGGAGCAGAGAGGTCAATTGATGTTGGGGATTAAGCTATTTACCATCAAAATAAACAAGATTCCGTTAAGACATAGTAAAGCAAATAAGTTAAATAAAAAATATAGAGTAACCCAGAATTTATAGTGTAACATCAAATTAGTATGAATTGCGTCGAAGACCACCATATGTGGCAGTCACATGCTGCACGACACCCGGCTTTTACTGACAGAAGGAGAGAGAAATTCTAATTCCATGTGTGACGCATTAATTCATAGGACGGTAAAATGGGACTTATTCAACCTCGAAACAGCTGATCGAAGGTTTCCAGTTAACGGAATGCTGCAGCCAAAGAACTGAAGGCCTAACCTAATGCCTACATACGTAGAGGGAGGTTATAAAGACCCAAAGGTACCATCCCCATCCAAAGAAAAGCACAGACCGTAAGTTCCATAAAAACCACGGAGTCAACTAGATTTAGACACATAGTTTCCCCGGTACGTAATGGCAATACAGCAGTCCTCAAATAATATCCTACATACATCATCCGATTGGCATCCTCTTCCCGGAACCTGTGTTCGTAAACGACTCCCCAATGTGCAAGACAAGCAGGGTCGACGAACATTCGATGACGAATGATGTCATAGGTGAAAGGAAAAGCAATTGGGCAATTGATACATTTGATCCCTATACATCCCTGGGGTTCAATGGCATTCTAACTATCGTGCCTCAATAGGGCAAGTATATCCTTATTATGAAAACACTATACCTTCGCTATCTGCGTAATACAAATAAACATTAGGTGACATTTTCATACAAGCCATTACTTCAAGGGACGCTGCGCAAGGTAGGATGATTTCACTCTTGTCATAGGTATCAATCAGCGACGGATTCCTGAAAGACCTCAGCTACAAAAGACAATTTGCCTACTTGAAAGTGCTACTAAGACCCTAGTAAAATGGACAAAGACATTTGGTCTAAGAGTAAACCATCGAAAGAACGAGTTGTTCATGAAAAAGGTAATTTACCCAGTTCAGACTTCCGGTTACGGGAGGCACGCTTCCCAGCGTATATAGTATTTTGTATGTACACAGTGCACTCATTGTAATGCATAATGGGTTGAAAAGTTTAAAATTTTGAAGAAAATGTAAAGTATTGCATGCCTGCAAGGGTACAACTGGGACAAACAGTACGGTTAAAGCAAGACCCCACTAACTATAAGCATGCTCATGCAAGCATCGTTAGGAAATTAGCTATAAAACAATTATAACGAAATTTGTATCCTGTATATTCCCTTTACATTCCCAATACAAGAACAAGGGGTTTTAAAAGGGTTTTACAGTTTGAATTTTAAAATACATCATTTTATTTTCGTGCAACAAGAGTAGCTTAGGATTTCATTCGCGAAGTTGTGAATTTGGGACACCCTGGAACACGTTTTATGCACTAACAAAAACCGCTGTCAACAAACTTGGTCTCATTGCAAAAATCTGTTGAAATTCGGCAGTAAAAAGGCAGACTGGATCTTCAATTAATAATGATAACTTTTGATGTATGAATTGATTACCATTTTACACTCGAAAACACGTATTTTGACTTTCTTACAAAGCTAGATATTCTATTCAACTTCTCTACTGGTATGTTCTGTAGACAAATTAGCGATTGTTTTCTGGACAAGGTTCTTACTTCGAAAAATTAATATTTCGTCAAATGAGATATTTTTTATTATGCTTATGCCGTTTCTTATTCTATTTTTGTTATTACCCATTTCCGATGTGTTCAGTGCATTGTGAAAACATTTTTTTACGCGTTTGTGAATAATACCAAATATAATACGTTTTCCTCTTGATTAAATTTCACTTTACTAAAATAAATATATTCAATAAAATTGCCTTCAAACAATCAGGGCATAAAAGTATGTATGGCAATGTTTTTTTCTTTCACATTTATATGTATGTATGTGCATATGAAATGTGCATACATATGAAAAAAATATTAATTAAAATACCTTCAGGAATGGTCGACACAGAAATTTATTTAAACTTGGGCGAGTAATTCTCTTTTGAATTCGAACTTCAATAAGAACGCAAAATTTAATTAAAATTATTACATTCAAAGAAGATAATTCGTATTAATGCCTGAATAGCAAATGGAGGGAAATATTTTAAATACTTTGGCGTGATGCTATGTAGCTACAAATTATGAATAGTTTCTATTTTATTTGAAATAAACACAAATATTTATTATTTATAAAGGTTTTTATAATTCGTCGGTCAAATTGATACTATCTGGTTTTCACCCATTATCAATCAATTTATAATGATATAATGGATCTAGTTGTAATCAATAAAGAACTGGTCATGTGGAAGTTATAATCGATCCAAGCTTTCCATAGTATTAATCTGTTTTGCAATTATTGAAATGAAATATAGCCTTATATCACTAAAGGCAACCGCATTGTTGAACTGAGGGTTAAAGGGTACACGTTATACGCTACAAACTCAGGTACCATGATGACATGCATTATTGCCAAAAATAATCCAAAAACCTTTTTCCTAACACAATGGTACAAGTCTTCACTTGTGTCGAATTGGCTGTATAATTCTTAAAACCTGTAGACTCTTAAGACCTATGAAAAAACAGCATAGAAAGCTACGCGGCATAAGCGAAACTTGAATTTCTAGAGATGTTATGATGTCTGAATCTGTTACGTTCTATGAATATGGTAGGACCACCTGAAACTGAAGGTTGCTTATTTTGAAATTATTTTTTTAACAATTCAATTATATCAGTGAACAAAGGATTTTTATTGTTTTCATTTCACCTTTTCTACCAATGAAATTATCGGTTTGTCTTAACTAAAGTATGAAATAAACATTTTAGATTGTAAACGATATAGAAATTGGACAAAAACTGTATCAATTGTGATTCCAGATTTCGTCGTTGCTTTTGCTCGGTCATTCGTCATTCGTATTGCTGGTCTTCCATGACGCACTCAGCAGCGCATATGTGGCTGATTGCTGAAGTATTCACAGACAGTGTACTTGCTTGTTGCAATTTGACTCTTATATGAGGTGTTTCAATGTTTGCGTTCTTGACAGTTTGATTGCAGTTGTATACTGCAGATGTAAACTCCAGAAAAAGCTGCTCGTTGACTGCGCATAAAGCCATCTTAGGCACTGCGTTGGCGATGAGTGACGCGTTATTACCGATGGCTCCGAACTACCGTTACCTTTCTGTATCGTATTCTCCACACCGTAACTCCTGGTAAGTAACTTAGCTTCAAAAGTTCAACTTCCAACAACCAGTAAATTAATTTATTTAAATAAAATAGTGTCGGGTTTCGTAACATATGAATTCTCCCGAATTCGATTTACCCCCAGCCGCGCGTATAGAAGTTTCACTTCAAAAAGGAAATAAGATTTCTGTGATAGCTTGGAGAATATCATTATCCAAAACTCCAGCAATGCAAACATACATAGAAAATTCTGCACGGACATGGACTGACTCGAGCACAGAGGCCTTAAAGCCAATGACATCCAGACAGGGCGAAACGCACCACTTAATGTCCTTACCACCAAAAACCTTTCACATCCCAAGTTCCCAATGGTATAAGACCAGTTTTTTGCCATCACAGAAAACTCCCAAACTCTCTCAGCAAACGAAGCTGGTAGCAAAACATACTAGAGCACATCAGGCAAGCATCGATTGCACTGTACACTTACAGGAAAATTGTCGGACTCAAATGGGTAATCAGACCTACATACATAGAATAACACACTGCATTGCAATACTGACTGCAGACCAATACTGACTTTCAGTGCATATTCTCCTACGCATCTCAAAGAGGATAAGATCCCAAAACAATCGGGTTACCTGACGCCATTTGAGGGCTTCGAAATAAAACACAATACAACAGTCCCCACGAGAGAGAAGGGGATAATGTCCGAAACCCGACTGGAATGATAATCTACACAGATGGTTACAAATCGGATGAAGGCTCAGGTTCCGGATTATATACTAGATCGTTAGAAATTTATATTGATTTTTATTGAATTAGCAAGAAAGGAGGCGAGTCTGCATGGGCAGAGAATCAGGAGATACCCCATCAAAATAAAGACGTTGTTTCAAATCTATATGCCTATATGGGCCTAGACGTTCTTTCTATGTCTAAGGAAGAAATATTGTGGACGAATTTCTCTACTTTTAGCGTCCCTTTCCTCAGTTTTGGCAATTAATTTTAAGAAGCTAACTGAGCTTAGAAAAATTACATGATGTGACACTTGTTGGCCCAGAAGTTAATATGATTCGACAACCATACAGATCGAAAGATCCGTGTTGGTTCTGTGGAGGAATGCACGATGCAGAAAAATGTTGGCCTAAAAACCACAAATGTTCTGATTGCTTAAGATTGGGACTCAAGGAGGGATTTTGTGACAGTCATAAAACCAGGATTAAGAAAAAGGGAATAAGCAACAAAGCAACAGTCTGATATCACCTTAATATCAGAAGATATTTGGCACTAGAAACTGGGAAGGCCATAAGTTAAACCAGTGACACATTCAGCTTGGAATACTAGCCTGGCAGCCATTTATTTTGATGGATTAACTTAACCGCTTTTCTCTGCATATGTGTATTTAAACTTCGAGGTGAACTGTTAAATCTCTAATTTATTCCACATCGACCCGATCTTCCAATTATATGTGACCTGTGCAACCTTAAGGAGAGGGAGGATATATACCATTTCATCGGCAGATGCCCTATTTTGAATTCCGCGTGTTATATTTTGGAGTCACCGTGCTGGATTTAGATGCGGTTATCATTATATTGAACGGTAGTCATGGGTGGGAAGTTTTATACAACTACACTACAACAGCCTTACGCTACAGAACCCGTATTTTAGAAGTCGATTTTTTAATGTATGCATAATTTAAGTCTCTTTTAATTTATTACATACTTTAAATTACATTATATATAATTGTCAATCTCGTAGACGCCAATAAACCAAGCCATAATCGACTTTGTATTCGCTTTTTGTAAACAAAAAATTATATGAAGTTAATAAAAATATCACTAAAATTAAAAAAAAAAACTAAGAAAAAACCTTAGTGACATGTCATTTGCCGATGAATTGCTGAAGGAGGAATTTGCTACATAATCTCAATTCAATCGGCTAAGGCGATTTGCTATAGTTGATTATCGCCACTTTGCTATTTGCTCTTTGTATTGTGATTGTGACAGTTAAATATGAGTCGTTTTCATGTATTTTTGTTCAATATGCAACGCATTTCTAAATACATACAAGCCCAAACGAAGTATGCGTATTGTAATCAATGGTATACAACAACATTTAATTATTATAATTTTATATGTATATTTAATCAAATACGAATCAATGAAAAACTTAAGACAAAAATGTATAGTCAAGACATGTACCACTATAGCCAAGACGTGCAACAATATTCTAAAGCCACGCAAAATAGCCTCAAATTCTTGCAAAAAAAATCGAAATATAGTTAATATAAAATGGAGCAAATACATCCACCAAGTGGAAGTGATGCCACATTAAGACATATTTTTTTCGATCGCATTACTCAGAGCCCTGTATAGGTGTCACTGACAGTGTTGTCACTTCCCGTTTACAGAAAGTGGTAGGTCAAGCCAAACAAAAGTGGTAGATCCAGATTTTCCGTGGTAGAATTTAATCAAGTGTAATAAGACAAAATAAAGGCGATTATTAACTTAAAACTAAGTAATAAGTTATAAAAATAATGCCACAAAACTAATAGTCTGAACAGACAAAAAGATTGTTTTCACAATATTTACAATGCGATGGTACACAATAAATACTAAGTGTACCATATGAAGTGTCAGAAGATTGACAGATTTGTTGACGTTGAACGCCCAGATATAAAGCCATGTTGAGCATCGGAAATGTGTTCTTTAATTATGAAGTCTAGTTTTCTCTTCAACATACTCTCAAACAACTTTGGAATCGCAGATTCCACTATAGTTTCCAACGTTGTTTTTAAAGCCTGATTTATGAATTGGAACTAGAAAAGCTTTTTTTCATTCATCAATTGAAAATAAGTAATAGAGGACAGGAGAGATAGAGGGAGAGTCTGCACAGTATTTAAGGACGGCTGATGGTATTCAGTCCTCTCCACAATTAAAGCTTGGATTTTAGTTTGTAAGAGAATGAATGATATCAGTTGAATCTAACGATAACGATCCAATCTCTATTAAATTAGAAAGACTATTGCTTGTAACATTACAATTTGAATCAGTGAAAGTACAATACATTGAAAGAAATTTGCAAAAAGTTCGAGAGTAGAGTAGATCTTTTAAATGCATTAAATTAGGTATTCCAACAGATTTCCTTTTGATCTTAATAAATTTTCAAAACGATTTGCTATCATGTCTAATATTGCTTTCAAAAAATATCGTGGCTATAGCTAGCTAGAGATATAAGAAGAGAGGAGGAAAAGATAAAGAGAGTTAAAAGCCTAATACTCTAATGTAGACCACGGACGGACAACTGACTATAGGAAAGAGAAGAGAAGACAGGAAAGATGAAAAGAAAAGGTGTTCAAAACCTATTCCTTTTTCACCAAGAGACCGGAACAGGGCTCGCGGAGCTTAGCTATATAACCTGAACTAAATCTAAGCTAAACTATCTACCTTATATCTATACCTAACCTACGCCTAGTCTAACTTAAAACTAGCTAGCTCAACCCTAAACCGAGTCAACGCCCCTCCAGCGTCGTTTGGCGATCTAGGTTCGTAAAGAACCCGAGGGTGCCTGATGTTGCCACTAGTCGGCCAGCCCACCCCTCGTGTCATACGACATGACCTTTGCTATCTCCCTTGGCGAAATTTTGTGGGAGGTATCCCCTTAGCGGAGACGACAAAAAATTGCTCCGCCGTGTTTCGCTTTCCGATTAACTATCCAAAGACGATAGGACTTCCAATCATTTCCAGTTTGAATACCAGAGTCTTAATTGCCAATGTCATTGATCGTGGGTCAAACAAAACAAAGCCGCGGCACACTTGCACGACCTTCTGGCTTCGGCTGCAAGTGCAGCGAAAAACAGGACCACGATGCAGAGAAAACGTCAGCTTGGTAGCCAAGCAAACAAGAACCTTCGACAGGAACAATAAGTACGACATCCTAAGGAACGATGATGAAGCGGTTGACGGGCCGTCACATTCTGGCGCGAACACCAAACTGAGGAAGCTGAACAAACAACGGCAGCAAAATAACATCAGTGACAACAACATCAACGTTGGACCTAACAGCAGCCACAACCTTCTTTCAGCTCCGATATCGAAGACGTCTCCATGGTGCCCGCCCATATATGTAGAAGGTATCTCTGCCAAAAACTTGTAAGTGTAACCGTAGCTCAGAGGACGTGCGACTGTTGAAAAATGGATTCGACAAACTAAAAATGTTTGTAAGGGACGTTGAACTGCACTCCTTTTTGATTGTACCTTTTTAAACACGAACAAAAGAGGCTTTCTCGTTTACATCTAAGCAACTCAGGAAGCACAATGCAGTGATTAGAGGTATCACAAATTACCAAACTCTGGAAGTCCAGCAGGAATTGTTTAGGTTGGATCCCTCGATCAAATTGTCAGTTAAGCCATTTGAGACAGCGTGGTCTAAAAAATCGAATCAACCTTGGGATGTTTCTGTGTACGGTGGAGGATAGAGAAGGCCTCCTAAAACTGAACAAAATGAAATATGTACTAAAACATAGGGGATTCTGGGAAAGTATCAGAAGTTCGTGTTTCCGTTGTCAGATGTCCAAGTACTGCACAGCCACAGCTAAATGCGTCATATGTAACAAGGCACACGAAGCGGGCAATTGCAATCTCGCAGCTGAAGTACAAAGAGAAGAGATCTTCTGCGTAAACTGCAACTCGACAGGGCATCCACTTCGGGCAGCCCCGATAACTAGCTGTATCGGGGCTGCCCGAAGTGGGTTGAGTTTGTGAAAAGGATGGAAGCGACGCGAGAAGCTTCTAGAAATAACAAAGTGGCACTACACAATACGGTTATTTAGTCAATTAACAAACCGAAGATCCGCAGAACTTTGCATCCTTTGCGGATGCGGTCAAAGGTTCCACTTCAACAGACAAAAGGCATCAACAGACCCTCAACGAGTCGAATGAAGAAATTTTAGATTTCCTCGGGGAATCGGAAAGTCGTTTGACCAATTCATTAAACAAATTAGAGACTTCTTGCCTACTTACAAAAAAACCGAAGCGAAACAAAAATACTTAGTTTTTGCGAAATGGGGACTTTCCCTTTTGGCTAAGACATTTCTTCCTAAAGGATAAATTGCCTACCGCCCTAATAGATATCGCTTCAACGACAATTAAGATTTCATAAGCAATATAGATGGGAGAGGTACTGGAATTTTTCTCCAGAACTCCATCACCTTCTCCCAATTATTCTTCACTAACAGCGTAATCTCGGCAACTATTTTAGAAATCCTAATGCACTACCAGAATCAAGTCCCAAAATCCCTTGCGATAGTTTCTATTTATGTCTCGTGTCATGCAGGAGCGGTTTTGGTGCTAGCACCTACTTAACACCGTAGGTAACATCGACTACATAATTGTAGGCGGAGACTTTAACTCTCGACACCCACTGTGGGGCGACGTAAAAGAGAATGTCAATGGCAAAATATTGTATATATATGGACAATTTCATGAATTGGGACATAGTGCAAGCTATCGGCCCTCCAAACCAAGCTCCGGTTCCCATATAGATTTTTTCATGATTTTATCCAACCTTCGAGCCAACAACAACATCGCTTGTATATCATCGAACCCATCTTCTGACCATTTCTCAATGTGCATAGAAATTCCAAACTGTTCAACCTTCCCCGCCGCTCTTAGTATTTACAGTAGCCTTAAAAGGACCATCTGGCTGAATTTGAACAGATCCTTGGCATCAGACATTGAGAACCTTAATATTCCCAAGGATAGGAACCTGGAAAAGCTAGAGATTGAGGACTATATAGAGGAACTTACCTCCACAATCCATCGTTGCCTAGCAGACGTTCACGGACTCTATGATTCAAAATGATTCAAAACTAGAAACCTATGGAAAAGACGGCTGAAAAGAATTTACCACCACTATGGAGACCGCAACAATCCCAGCTATATCGAATTGTCGGCGCGGATACGTTGCCTAAGCAAAATAATAAAAGACATTGTCAGAAGAGAACTGAATGAACCGTTCAGAAGAAAACTTAGCAACCTTAAACCGTCTCCAAACGTCTTCAAAGCCATTGACCAGATTACAGGTCGTAAAAAGAGTCCGAACCCGGAGATGCAACTAAGATATGGCGAAAGAATTCTCCGAGAAGTTGAAGCTTTTGGATAATACTACTATGTCATCCGACATAGTCAACAATTGGATTGTGGAATCCTTCAATAGCTCCTTCAAGGTCTGGAACCAAAATCTCGTTCTCACTAATTTCTCACCCTCGAACAAGTCAGACGAGGCATATGACAATAATTTCATCTCCTTACATTCCGTTGAAACTATTATTTCCTCCCTTAACAATAAAAAATCTTCAGGCCTAGACAACATTTATAATTTCCTAATCCGCAAAGCCAAGACCACTCTAGCAAAAGCCCTATCCAATCTTCAATAATTGTATTAACAATAGTTATTTTCCAGTTATCTGGAAAAAAGCAAAGCTGATTCCAATAAAAAAAAGCAACAGTATCAACAGTGTGGAAAACTTTCGCCCCATATCGATGCTCTCAAACCTTGGAAAATTTTTGAAAAAAATTATTCTAAGCAAGATTCAATCCTCACTTGGAGACTCGGAACTGTCGCAACTCCAGCTATTTTGTTTTAAACGTGGACACTCCCACGAACACGCCTTACGCTTCCTCCAAGATAAAATCGCAAACAATCTACGGTCTAAGGGATGCACAGTAGTGTGCGCCTTAGACCTAACTAAGGCGTTCGACTCTGTCTGGCATGAGGGTCTAATCTATAAGCTTTTTAATCTGAATTTTCCCCCAAATTTAATCAAAAGCCTTTTAGCTGATCGTTCTCTCTCGGTCAACTTAGAAAACCAAAACTCACATCCTATCACAATCCTGGCGGGGGTCCCACAGGGTGCCATCTTACGCCCGCACCTCTTCAACTACTATATGCACGATTTCCCTATCCACCATCAGAACTCAGAAGCAATTCTTTATGCCGATGACACAATTTTATTCAGCCACCATGCAAGACCACATGAAGCTCTGGGTGCAGTTAAATTCCACTTGAATTTGGTAGTGCCCTTTCTTGGTAAATGGGGAATCAAACTAAATTTCCAAAAATGCGAACTAGCGTGCTTCCGAAATGCATCGGGCAGAGGACACCACCTAGCGGTTCGAGACAGCCGAAACCTCAATATATAAATAGAGGGCAATATCATTCCACTGAAAAAATCATTCAAGTACTTCATGAACGCTTAAAGATGAACCCTCACTCCAGAAAAGCTCTAAGCACCTCCAAGGCGGCAGCGGTCAAACTAAAAATAGTACTCAACTGAAGTTGTGTGGAAAATAGATCTGAACAGCTGATATAGAAAACACTTATCTGTCCCATATTAGCATACGGTTTCCTTTTATGGTTCCAAATCACCCCAAATGTGGCGCCAGAGTTTCAAAGATTCGAACGCGAAATAATCAAAAGCTGCATCTCGAAACGTAGAAGACCGGGGGGCAAATGGTATAGCAACTATATACCAAGTCTCAAAAATTAAACCCTTGCTTGAGTACCTGATTAGCCTAGGTAAAAAGAGGATCTAAGCCCTCCAAACACTCTCCTCAGAAACATCTTTGAGGAAAATATTGGCTGGTCAATGTATGACAGATACTACACATCACCGATTAGTATCGTGACACCAAATGTAAAGTGTGATTTATGTTTAATTTTTTTTTTAATTTTTCTTTTATTTTCAGGATCGAGTACAGCAGACATATGAAGAGGCCACAACGGAGGAGGAGAATCATCGATGAATTCAGGTACAGAACCTCTTTACACAAAAAAGGCGGTGAAGGCTGCCGCAACAGAACTTGAACAAAACGATTATACATACATGTTAAATTTAAATTATGAAATTCATTAAGCCAATAAATAATAATAGGGTAAATTAAGTAAATTGTTTAATTCGATAACATTGGTTTTTGGAAAGTCAAAATACATTTTTGTTAATTCAATTTCTGGATTAAGATAGTTATGTAAACATAATTCAATATATATAAAAGTTTGTGAATATAGAATCATTTAAAATGAAAACGGTACATAATTTGCATTAGTAGTAATCTCATCAATACAAACAAAGATTAAATCTAAAATTTTTGAAAGTGAATTTCTAACTGCAATTTTTTGTTCTAAATTCAGAGTTTATTATATCAAGAAAAATATATTCGTATTTGAACTTGATATTATAGTGACGCACAGGGTTGTATATTAGGTGTGTTTTTTTTTTGTAAGCTTTGTTTTTAACTGCATTGTTTTTAACTGCGCTTATTTTACAAGCGTCGCTAAATATGATGGGTAACTAAGCGGATATATGATTAGTATTTTTAAGCGCATATATGTTTGCAAAGAAAACACCTATTATTGCAAAACAAAATAATAATTTCCCAAGTAATTAAGCAGCTGCATTCCGGGCACATATGAACCGTGCGTATGAAAGTACTAGCACGCAGTTATGTGTATTAGCCGAACATCGACAAGCACATGGAGCAGGCAGTTCGAGAATGTGCTGTGTGTGCAACAGCACCATTATCATCATGGCCCTTATCCACCATAACCGTGGTCACAAATTCACCTTGATTCACTTTGCTGGACCGTTCAAGCAAAAGACCTATTTGACAATAGTCGACTCATTTTCAGCATCATCAGCCTCAACCATCGAAGTACTCAATTCGCATCAAGCGAGTTTTGCGAGAAGGGGAGTATTACCTAAGCGCATTCGAACTGCACGTTTTCAGCCACAATCTAACGGCCAGGCGAAAAAGTTCGTCGACGTATTTAAGAGAGGTATGAGAAAACTTGAAGTGGAGGATATAGTGCAGAATGCGTTGCAAACTTTGCTGCAGTGTTATCGCTCTACATCAAGTGACCAACGACATCACTCAAGCTGAGGCTAGCTAGGTCGAAAAATTAAAATACCACTGGATCTACTTCATCTCCCATCTTATGAAGCTCAGGAAAATAACTTATAAATTGAAAACAAGTTCAATCGTATTCATGGTACTAAACATAAAGAATTAAACCGAATGAAAAAGTCTACGCGAGTAATAGTTTTCGTAGGAATATTTAAATAAAAACCGTTTTATTTTATTTAATACTACTTTATTTATTATTAATTAAACTTCGTAAGGAAAAGCCGCTGCCCAAGCGAGGCCGCACTTTTGCGAAAGGTTGCTCAACAACTAAAAACTATATCTAATTCAATCTCAACAGCAAATTCGTACATTCGCAATACAGGAAAGGAATTTTTTTTTTTTTTTTTTTTTTTTTTCTTCGTTTTTGTTTTATTTTATAATTCATTTTTCTTACATGCTAGACAAAAATAACTAAAACTAGCTTAACTAACTTAACAATCGTTCTTACATCTAACCTACTGACCCTATACGGGTACTCTAAGCTATTCGAATCTAAATTCAATCGTGCCTTTCGGCTTAAACTATGGTTTTTTTTTTTTATTTTGTCTGAATGTACTTTCTGATTAGTTTGGCCAAGAAAACTGGTAAAAAACTTGACATTATATATCTATCTTAGCCTATCTTAAACTTACTTAACATAACATAAAAACTTATAAGCTAACTTAACTATGTCCGTAACAGTACGGCACGTGCACCAGGGCGTATATGTTATGTATATGCCTAACATATAAAATTAATACGCCGTGGTGCACCTTTTTTTTTTTTTTTTTTTTTTTTTTTTTTTCCTACGCTACCCTAAGATCTATGTAAGTTGGCCACTATGGTCAACTACCGCGTCATTTTGAAAATCCAGCGGCGGCGGGGGCTGGTTTTGGTGTAACCACCAGTAAAATTGCCGTTCTTTGGCAGACTCTCTCCTGTCTCGAGCAGAGATCGCTCTACTGAACCGGAGGAGATCCTCGTGAATGCGAGCGACATCCCGTTCGTATTGGAGTCGCCTGTCCACTGTTCGGCGTACGACGTAGAAGATGACAGGACATCCTTGTGGATCCTGTATTAGGCCAATTGTGTCGAGATAGAGGAACGCTTCAGGAGGAATAAAGCCGGTGAGGCGCACTCTCTCATGGTACATAACATTGGGGTAGTAAGCCCCAAAGATCAGACTGTTGGAAGAAGTCATAGCTCGTGCAATATGCCTTCTGATCAGTTTAATAATAAAATTATCTATCCTGTTCAAGTTTGCCTCGTTGTACAGGACCTCGTTAGGATAGAACTTCTTGTACTCAGACTCGGGTGTACGATACAACCGGAGACAAGTGCGAAGACACTGTCTCTCGAACAACCTCATCTTTTCCATCTGGGAAGGACTCACATTGAACCACAGTGGACAACCGTAGGCTATAACTGGGCGGATGAGGGCCATGTAGCAGATTACCTTTACCCTGGTGTCAAGTTGGCTGCTGTAAAACATCCCCCTTGCCACAGCAAAGGCCTTTTTAGCTTTCGCCAGAGCAATATCTATATGTTTGTCAAAATACAGATATTGGTCCAACCAAATGCCTAGATACCTTACTACACTTTTCACATCTAACGGCCGTCCCTGCGGGTCAATTATGCCGAACTTACGCCAGTTTGTGCGCGTATCCCATGCTGCCATGTACAGCGGGGTCCTGAAAAGGATAGTTTCACACTTCAGGAAGTTGATAATCAACTTCCAGTCGTCGCAAAATCGCTGAATTTGTTCGAAGTCACATTGCAACAAGTTATTTATTACTTCGACCTTCGGACCTGATCTGTACGCTACTAGATCGTCGGCGTACGCAATTAAGTGCGGCATGGAACCTATAAGATCTGCAGTGAATATTGAGAACAAGATCGGCGAACCAACAGCTCCCTGTTGCAGACCATTTTTGATGTCAAAGACCATGGTAGAAGTTACGTCGCCACTTTTCACGACGAACTTTTTGCCTATTATCATGTCATAGATCGTGTATAGCAATGGTTTACTTATGCCGAGCCTGACCAGCTTGAGGAAGAGACCCTCTAACCAAACGGTGTCGAACGCTTTCTCCAAGTCAATCAGACATGCACCCGTGCATTGTTTTTTATCTTTGTTCCACTGAATGTCGGATACCAGTTTGGACGCGGCATGTATAGTTTCATGCCCCGCCCTGAATCCGAACTGGTTGTCCGGTATGATTTTATTTTCCTCAACCCATTGTTTCAGAACTCGAATGACTATCTTTTCAAAAACCTTGCTTATGCAAGGGAGAAGACTGATCGACCGAAGATTTGTCGGGATAGATTTGTCTTTGTCCCGTTTAGGGATTGGTTGCACTACAGCTGCATTATTGAACAGTGTTGTGTAAATCTGCACGGCTTCGGGAGGAAGATAGCGAAGCACAATATTTGGTATACCATCGATTCCCGCCGACTTTTTCTTCTTCAGCGAGTTAAAGATACCCTGAAGATCTTCTTGAGAGATCAAGATGTGATTTCCATCATTGGCGACGGCATTATTTGCCATGTTATCGTCACTGAACCTGGTAAAACCAGGATTCTCAGATCGCCATTGACTTATCTCGTTTCGGAGCTCGAAGTGGTTTAGCGAGGCGCTATGCTCCAGGTCATGATTCGGCCTACGAACCTCGTTGACCGTATACACTCGCTGAAACACAGCACCAATTGCTTTCACCTTCTCCTGGGGATCTTCAACCACGAAGAAGTCGTTGTCTAGCACTGCCCCATCTGGATCGATGCCAACTGAAGTCAGTAGTTGTTGGTTATTTGTCGTCCTGGGAAGTCTAACGGCCTGAATGTCGTTTTGATCTTTCCTCCGAAATATTTTATTTACTTGTGGGAACATACCCGGGTTGTTAGAACGTACAGCCCGGATCTTATTGCCCCAGTGCAAGCTTATGGCCAAACTATAATTGATACGTATTAACTGTTGGAGGTTCTTCATCTCCGATTTCAATGCCCTAACTTCCGCGTTTTGTGGGTCTGTAAACCGCCTGTGCAAGAGTTTGAGTCTTGACAGCAGCCTACTTTTGTGCACGTGAAGTGCATCGATGGTAGCATTTCGATAAACATCGCTGTCATCGATTTGTACTACCTTCGGAATAGTCTTGTCCATGGTACGTTTAATTACGTCGTCCATTTGTATGAGGTACCTGTCAACCTCTTCGTTCGTTAGGTTTCTGTTTGATGGAGGATTGATCCCACTCGAACTTAGTTCTGTGGATAACGTCCTGGAGAAGCGAGGCCAGCGGGTCTTATTGTAATTATAAGGATTCCTCTGGACATACTCCTCCAGTTCTTCCACCTCGTTCGGGAGCTGAATAGCCGCGAAGAGTCCGCAGTGATCACTCTCGTACTCAACCGCAGTTAAACAGTTTCGCGTGCGTCTCTCCACGTCTAGTATCGTCAGTCGTCTGTCGGTCAGCAACAGATCCAGATAGGACCCGGATCTGGGGTACGATGGCCTATCAGTTGCAAGCAAATCTAGCTTGAACTCAATATTGTGCTCTGCCAACCAGTTATACAGTGGGGTCCCCCTGTCGTTGTGCACTCTATTGCCCCATTCTCTATGCTTGGAGTTCAAATCCCCAGCAATTATATAATAGTTTTCCTCCGAGCTCAGTCGAAGGCTAGTGAAAAGAGTATCGAGTTCTGAAATAAAGTTGCGATTGAGTGCTGGATTGTCAGCTGCGTAGATCGCGATCACATATAACCGCTTTCCACCCTGGAGAGGAATGCGTGCAATACACGTTTCTAGCACTTGAAATCTTCGCACTTCACTGCTATACATGACCTTATGACAAAGGCCTTTTTTGATTAAGAGAGCGACCCCGCCCCCTCGCAAGGATTGGGGCCGGTCACTTCGAACTACGTGGTAATTCTTGTACCAGAGTGTGCGCGTCTGGTTCAGCTTAGTTTCGCTGGCCATCAGCACGTCTGGATTGTGAGTTTGCATAAGGTTGCCGAGCGTTAATTTGCGTTCTGTCCTAATCAGTGAATTCACATTCACTGCTAGGATCTTAAGGTTACTAGCTGCGTGCGCAGCCATTAGACCGATGATGCGTTTGGCACGGCAAACACCGTCGAGTAGATTAATTCTACTCGCGCTGCTTGCTCTTGGAACTTTTTCTCGAGCTGAGCGATCTGCCACTGGATAGAGAGCAGTTCGCCCATCATATCCAGATTTGCTTCAGGTTGGACCGGGGTCACCTTCGGCATTGTCTGTTGTACCGGTCGCCTTCCTGATGCCATTTGCGCGTAGGAGACGGACGGCGTAACAGTGGTAGCTGGAACACGGGGCACTGGCCTCGCTTCTACCATTTTGACTTGGTTCTTTGCCTCTATGCTCTTTCTGATCTCCTGGACTTTAGGACATCCCCGATAATTAGCAGGGTGCCCATTGGTCTTACAGAGTACGCATGTGAGCATAGCCCTGTCCTCGACTTTTTCCTTCCCTAAACGGCATTCCAATGGATTGTGGGTTTCTGCGCATTTGACGCAGCGAGACTCCATGTTGCAGTTCGCCGCGGCATGCCCAAACCTCTGACAGCGAGCACATTGGAGTATGTGCTTCGTCTTTATTAATGTGTCCCATTTCACAGACAAGGAGCCTAAACGAGTCATTCGCTTTAGGCTCTCTATTCTACTGTCTGGGGTGACCTGAACAAGGAAGAACGGAAGTTTCCTGTTCTCCTTTCTCGTTACCGCAGTGATGAAGGGCTTAACCCCAACGAACGTGACATCGTCGCTCTGCGCCTGGCGCAGCACAGCGAGGATATCCTCGGGATCAGTAGCGGGATCCACATTCTTGAGGAGCATTGTCTTAACTTTTTCCCCTTTTGGGGTATACGAGAAAAACTCGGCCCCCGCCGCCGCTAGCTTTTCTTTTATGATGCGGAAATCTGCCACCTCGGAGCAGTGGACCGAAAGCCTTAAGGGCCCTTTATAGCTTAAATAATAAGAATTTTTTGTGGCCAACTTACATAATTTGTCCACCTCTTTCGTCTCCAGTCCGAAGACGTTGATGGGCGGACACCTCTCCTTCTTGGCTGCTGCTGCTGGTTGCTGCTGCGTCTGCTTCTGAGGAAGTCGTTGTTGTTGCTGCTGCTTCTGCTTCATTGGTTGTTGTTGCTGTCGCGTGGCAGGTGTGGAACGTTGCCCCTTTGCCAGCTGTTGGAAGCGTTCATGTTGCTGCTGCTGCTGGTCTTGCTGCTGCTGCTGCTGTTGTTGCTGCTGCTGCTGCTGCTGTTGCTGCTGCTGCTGCTGTTGTTGTTGCTGCTTTTGCTGTTGCTGCTGCTGTTGTTGCTGCTTTTCTTTTTGCTGTTGTTGTTGTCGCTGCTGTTGCGTTTCCTTGGCCGCTTTCCTTGCCTTGAGCTTAGTTTGAAGTGCCAGGATGTGGGCGTCTAGTTCCTCTCTCTCCCTCTGCTTCCTCACAAGCTCTTCGCGTTCATCCTCCTCTTCATCATCAGATTCGGATGATCTAAGGTCACGGTAGGGGTTCCCGATACCGCCGTACGAGAATCTCCCCTCACCCTCTGCCGATTCGTACTGGACGTTGTCCAGAGGTTTTTTGCGTAGCGCAGCTGTAGCTGCGATTAAGGCTGTTTTTGCTGCTGCTGCAGCTTTTGTTGTTGTTATAGCTGCTGCTGTTGTTGTTGCTTCTTCTTCCGCAACTTTCGTATCGCCTGAGGCGACAGTGGAACGGCGCTTTACCACATTAGGTTGTGGGTGAAGCTTCTTCCTCCGTTTCTTCCTCTCCTCCGGCTGCGATGGCTGGTGGCCTGATGTGCCAGCCTGGTGGTCTGATGTATCCGGCACCGCTTCGTCACATTTGCCCGCTTTTAAGAGAGCGGACCGCTCTTTCGATGACATTCGTTTTCTTTTATATAACTATTTATTTAAAATAAAAAAAAAAAAAAAAACGACGACTGCGTCGTTTCTGGTTTTCGAACCCACACCGCGGGGTTCACTAACTCCGCGGTCTAGCACCACTTCCTCTGAGCCACACTATTGACTTGCAACTCGCTGTGTTTTTATATATAGTAAGTACTTGCCGAATTCGCACTAAGTCGAAACACGTCTGTGTCGGTTGAAGGTCTGTGAACGACGAGGAAAGGAATGTTACTGCACTTACATTTCCGAATGAATATCATTGCTAGAATTAATGTAAGGTGTCGTTTTCAGCGGGTTAACTGACACTTTTGGGTTTCTTGGGAATGGAATGTTCATCGGATATGTAACTCGCGCGAAACTACGCCAATAACCAACCACCTTGGTTACCTGCTATTATTTTGTATAAAATTGGAACTGATATGTACGCTGTGTTGGTGGCTAGCATAACTTGGCGGTGACATTTAAACCAACTCAAATACGAATTTTAACCTTTTATTCGATTTTCAGGAATAAGGTTCTACTCGCAGAGCCCCACCAGTTGAACATACAAATCTGGCTGACCAATTAATTAATCAGCACACACCAAGAAACCGATCAGAATATAGAGACAAGAACGCCTCCTGCCAGGAATCGGTTCCCACCAAAAAAATATTTAACTTTATTTTGTTCAACAGAATCTTTTTCAATCATCTTCAAACTCAAGCGAGCACTCTTTATAAAATCTTTACTTAATGTTGGATTTATCCAAAGAAGTCGCTGGACGATACATGGGGCGAACTTATAACAATCCTTATAGCTGCTAAAACATTTCTGTGATTGATTGAATTGCTTGATCTAGTATTTTGAAATAAAGTCGATGTTTCGATTCTAAAATAGTTTCGGAACAACCACATCATAAAATCGTTTTGGCTGACGGTATCGTGAGTTACTGGAAATTTAGATGGTATTTCAAGATTTCCAACAAAGCCCTCAGTGAATTGAAAATAATCATTAAATGTTTAATCTGAACGTATTTCCACCAATGTATGTTTAGTATTTTCTAAAACATTAATATTGGCTGACAACAAATATGTCAAACAAGTTTTTTAGAAAACAATTGCGTTCAGACAGGATATGATTTCGCAATGCTCCCTTAAGCTCTTGGCCCTGGTAGTTATATAATTTTGTGAATAATTGTTCGAAGTAGATAAGTGTTAAGAGACGCTTCAATAAGTGTAATAAAGGGTGTTTTTTTAGAGGTATAGATCCTTGAAGTGGAATAAAACAAAGATATATTTTTTTTTTAAATTGACATGAAATTTACTTTATTTGAAAGACAATCTTCTGGCATATAACCGTCACGACTGGCTCGGGCATAGTATAATCTGGAGTTCAATTTTCGATGACTTTTTCCAACATTTGTGAACGTTCCAACGTTTGTGAATGTTGTCCTCCAAGTGATGAATCGTTTCGGGGTAACGACTTCACATATAGTCAAGTGTGAAAATAGTCAAATGGAGTTAAAGCTCCACGATCGTTTCCTTGAATTGTGGTAACATTGTAAAAACAGAAAGTATAAATCCTACAAGTATGAATTCTAAGAATTCCTTCCGAAGGGCTACCGCAAAAAAGAAATAACGAGAAAAGAGAAAACAAGAGTTTACTCGTGATCTAGGAGCAATAAATTAAATACGTGTTTTTCCTTCACATCAAACAAATTTGTGGCGTTTAATTTTTTGTTTTGAGTAATACGATCAGAAGTGGGATCGATTAAAAATATTTATATGCAGTAAATAATATTTAAAAACGAAAGAACACAGAAATTATACCTATAGTGGTAAATCAACAAGAATAATGAGAGATATTTGTGAATAAGAATTGAGAGAAAAAGAAATACAGCGCATACATACATACTTGCTGCTGGAATATATAAAAAGAAAGAAAAAAACTGAATATATATATATATATATATAAACATGCAGTCAGAAGTGGATGCGATGAAAATATATACCGCAGTACAATTAAAACGATGGTTTGATGTTCTCGGAAAAAAAAACTAGCGGGAACAAAAGTGAATTGATTTTGCGTCTATTGGAAATTCCGGTGAACCTTCGTGGAGAATTTCCTGTAATTTCAGAGGACAAAATTCAGGAAACGAGGGTAAGCAGAGATTCAGAGAAAATAATACGAACTATTAAAAAGGAAAAATGAGTTATTGAGGAAAGAGAAGAGACTCGATGGTAACTTTGACGCCAACACAACAAAACCAACAGAAATTAACTTTTTGCAAATACAAGAGCTGTTGCCTGAGTTTTCTGAAAGTGGAGATTCTTTCTGGCATTTGGGAGTTGCAGTTGAAAAATATTATAAAGATTTACAAATTGGACGACAACAATGTAAGAGCTCTAATCGCGAGCAAGTTAAAGGGGAAATCCTTGAAGCGGCTAAATTCAAGGCTAAATTTAATGACGATTTCTACGGATGAATTGCTGCACGATATGCATGTGCTTTTTGGAGATCGCGCAAGTAAGTTGGTTCTTAAGAGACAGTTTGAAGGCAGAAAATGGCAACTAACGGAGTCATGAAAAAATTATTTTGGCCAATAAAATTACTATCGATGAAGATTAAGTCCTCGAACATGTTTTCGAGGGTATGTCGTACTTTGCTTTAAGATCTCAAGCAAAAAAGCATCGTTTTACACACAAAGAGCAATTGTTGGATGCATTTAATGATCAAATTCTGATGAAACGAACAACACAAACACGCCAGGAGGACGATCGCCTTCAAAACTTATCAGGCGTTACAACTGTAATTCCTTAAGACACTTTGCAACCGATTATCTCAAACCAAAAAGGGAATACGGAGCATGCCATGTCTGTGCGGAGATGGGTCACTTTGATGCTGAATGTCCAAAAAAGAAGAGCAAACAACAACATCAAGTGTCAACACAAGAAGAAGCAGAGACTAAGTGTGAGATAAAGTTGTCCTTGAGTAATGAGAAACCATTTAATTGTTACAAATAATAATCGATGAGTTGTTACAACAGAACGTTATAAGACCTAGTATGTCGGGATACTCTTCTCCTATCGTGCTAGTGAGAAAAAATTGTGGTGATATTCGAATCTATGTAGATTATAGGACCTTAACCAAAATCACATTAGACGATAATTTTCGTTAATAGATTATCTATTGGATAGATTAACTGGAAAAACTATGTTCAGACTGTTAGAGTGCATTCTATCACGTTTCGATAAGTGATGATTCAGTTAAATACACGTCATTCGTAAGACCACTAGGACAATTTGAGTTCCTCAAAATGCCTTTTGGTTTACGAAATGCTTCGACATATTTTCAAAGGTATGTCAACTTAGTCTTTGATGACATGATTAGAGCAGGAGAAGTAGCAATTTAGCTAGATGATTTAATGATTGCGACGAAAGATATGGACGAACATTTAATTATTTTGGAAGAAGTTTGCGAACGTTCAGTAAAAAATAAACTAAGTCTTAGAATAGATAAATGTCGATTTATGGAATCTGAAGTACCATATATAGGTTATATAATTTCAAATGATGGCATACGGCCTGATGATAAGGGTATAGAATCCGTGATGAGCTGCCCATAAGTTTTTTAGGGCTCTGCTCATACTTTAGAAGATTTATTAGGGGATTTTCAGTAATGGCTAAACCTTTATATGATTTAATAAGGAAGAACGTAGAAATTAAATTCGGTGAAAAGGTACTACTATGTTTTAAAAAGTTGAAACAAATGCTGCATATTAATAATAATAATATGGGTGGCGCTACAGCCCGTAGAGGGCCAGGGCCTAGCTTCTCAGTAACCACTAGTGTTGTGCGTGCTATTGTTCTATCACGAGTGGAAGGGACCTACAGTTTTATGCCGAATACGAACGGCCAAGTTTGAGAAGCTTTTTCTAGACAGTTATACTCTTTGAGCATTGTCAGTGACTCGAAAGAGGTGGGGCCGTGAAAAGTATTTCTTGTCGTACCAGGAGCCGAACCTAGACAGGTAGGTCCAAGTGCGTAGGTGTCGACGCACATACCCACAACGCCACGGGCCACCACGGAAGCATCCAGAAGCGAAACAGAGTTGCATTGCGATGCAAGCTCATTAGGTTTCGGAGTCATACTTCTTCAAAGAAAAGAGGATAAATTACTTCATCCAGTATCTTATTTTTCTCAAAGAACTACTGATTCCGAAGCAAACTGATTGCAATTCGCCGACGCTTACTTTAACACAGACAATAAACATAAATCCACTGATAGCTAGATGGGCACTCAAGTTACAAAATTATGACTGTCCTAGAATATAGAAGCTGCACCAAAATACTGCATGTTGATGCACTTAGTCGTTTTTCAGGCATATTGGTATTGGAAGAAAATACTCTGGCACAAAGTCTGTCAATCTGTGAGCATAGGCATGATTGCTGGAATTAGAAAACATTAAGAAAATAAATAAAGTGGATTGTATGAAATGCGAAATGGATTAGTGTATAGACAGGTTCGGAAAAATATAAAATTCTATGTACCTGAAGAAATGGAAAGAAATATAATGCGATTACACCACTACGAATTGGGTCATCAAGGCTGCGGTTAAGTTGCAGAAACTATTTCTAAATCATATTGGTTTCCTGATATGAAAAGAAAATGTCAAAACCATAAAGCAAACTTTTTGAAGTGTATTGCTTCTTCTCCAAAATATGAAGAACATGAGGGCCATACTTCACAGTATAACAAAAGGAAATAAACCGTTCGAGACCATACACATAGACCACTTTGGTCCAGTATTATTTAAAAGCGCTAAGAAGTATGTATTTTCGGTAGTAGATGCTTCTTCAAAATTCATATATATATGCAGTCAACTACTAATACGAAGGAAGTGAAATGTGATACTTCAAATTCAAATTGTTTTCCGTATTTCTTCATTTTCATCTTTCCTTGGCCCCCTTTCACTCTGGCCTGTTCTACATTTGACATATTATTTTTTAGGAGATAACGAAGTCTTTTTCTGACAGGTCAACTTTGCCTCTTGGTTTGCCTAAGGCATAGGTACTAGGCACGTCTACATCCTTAGGTGTGTTGCATTCCAATTACGGTTAATCCCTTTTGTTTGTGAGACATTTACGATTGTCTCCTCGCTTTTTTTGGAATAATAGAATTTTGTTTCCATGAGTACCGCGTGTCAGAACTTACATCTGTACCAGAGCTCCGGAATAGTGCAATTATTAAAATAAGGCCTCATTGAGCAACCCAAGTCCGCATATTGGTGACTAGATAACCCCCTAGCCATCCGCCCTTCGGCATATGCTGTTCCACTTGGTTTTATGTACTATTTTTACACACTTTATTCATCCATCTCATACACACATTCATACATACAAAGGAGTTTTCCATCTCCTCACCAACACTCTGCCCATCCCGTGAGCAGAGACATGACCGTACTGAGTAGGCTATCTCCGTCGGTCAATAGACAAAATTATATTATTATCGGAAATATAATCATAAAGAACGGACAGTATTTTTTGTTTGTATTTTACTAAGATTAATAACTACCAGGCATTGTGTAACCTTGGTGCAGTTTTGTAAGGGATTTTTTTGGAATTCCAATTATGTGTACATTGCTGAAAGAACGAAATTTTCATACTGCTGTGAACTTTATATACGCATTCATTGCATATATTGATAATTTACCATATTTGTATAATTTATCATTGTAGAATTCCTTCATTGAATAATATCTCACTTAATGATATACGAGCAATCGGTTTACTCCCAGTACATTCTACGGATGTCTCGTAATTTTTACTGCACACGCAAAATTACTTCCTCTTTTCGGAGGAGCATATTTTCCCTTGTTTTTCTTTTCTCGATTGCCATCAATTGTGGGCTGCGATTAATATACTTATTTATTCGCGTCGAACAGGCGAACGTTGAATTGTGATTTTCTCTGCCATTAAGCACATAAAGAGAATACAAAAAACTTTACATAACACGACAAAAGCAGACAGGAAAGATAACCAAATTACTCAAAAAAAAAATTAAAGTTTCCTTGTTGTGCGTCAGTCTTCCTCTGAAAATTGATTTCATTTTCTCATCCCATCGGCATTATTCTTATCTGCATTGAATCCAGTCCTGATTTTCACTGAAAAGGAGGACCAGACCAGAGCTGTTGAAAAAGGTTTATTCGGGCGCAGTTCTTTCACAACCGCCTCTTTATGAGGTTAATTAAAAACACGGTGAGTAACCAAGTTTCATGACATTCATCCTGTCGGTAACGGTAAACCTGAGGTAAACCCTCCGACGATATAATATATGTATTTTACCAAAGGGATGAATGTGAGTATGTATGCATTCATGTCATTGCCTTCATCATTGCCAGAAATTCATTACTAAAATTATTGCTCTGGAGCGGCTAATGAATATTTCCAAGACATTCGAAAATTTGGTTGCCTTTAAAAAAATGTTCAAAGAAAAGTTATTATATCGAATACAAGGTTAGGTTAGGTAAGAGTTGGCAGATTATTATTTAAATTTATGCTGTTAGACAGAACGTTACCCCAAGAGTTAGCACGGACACAACCCCAATCCCGATGTCTACAGTTTAGATCACCTCCAATTAAGAAGTCACCAACAGTACTAAAGAGTTTCCTCAAGTCGGATTTCAACTGAAGTTGTTTTTCAATAGCAGGAGATCCACAGGGAAATAAACACAGAACAGTTTCAGTGTATTACCGTTTCCTAGGATTAGCTCTATACCCAGATTTTCCACAAGATGTGTGCGAATACTACCTAGAAGCTTATGTTGAATCGATCTCCTTATTAGGATCGCTATACCACCACCACTTCTATTTGTTCTATCCATACGATAACACTTAAAGACTGACGTTGAAATTTGGATTGTGGAATCTAACCATGTTTCCGTTATTAATGCAATATCAATATTATTATTGTTTAGGAAACTAACAAGTTCAATATGTTTATTTTTAATACTTCTTGCATTCCATGTTATAATATTTAAATTATTTGTTATATTACTTGACATGTTTGTACAAAAACTTAGTAGCTAATTGTGCGATGGCATTAAATTGTTCTATTTTTGTTTTACAAGAACCTAATTTATTTATCATCTCCATTACGAGGGAGTTCAATTCTTCCATGGTGAATAACTCCATTATTACTACTTAAATTATTACTGCACGATGGCAACTCTGTTGTGACATTTTTCTCCCACGCATTAGGTAAAGAGATGTTCCTGCTCCCTATTACTCCAACCCGCTTGGCAGCTGCTCGTGTCGGTAGAGTTGGGAAATCCGATAATGAGTGAAAAGAAATGTTGGCATTATTGTTGTTGCTGTTATCTTGATTGTTGTTTTTGTGAGAGACAGATCGATTCGTCTTTGCTGCAAGCTTCTGCTTAAGATCAATGTAGTGACTCTTGCTTGCGCATGCGCTATCGGTTGATTTATGTTCTCCTTTGCAGTTTGCACATTTGAGAATATTTGCGCTGCACTGCTCAGTTTTGTGAGAACCAGCGCAATTGGCACAATATGACTTTATGTGGCAGTTTCTCTCCCCGTGGCCAAACATCTGACAGTTTCGGCACT
The DNA here is from genome assembly GCA_907269125.1 of Eristalis pertinax. Taxonomy (NCBI): domain Eukaryota; kingdom Metazoa; phylum Arthropoda; class Insecta; order Diptera; family Syrphidae; genus Eristalis; species Eristalis pertinax. Next base: position 56,467,813 of record OU026149.1, on the reverse strand, counting down.
GTGTCAGTTTATTTTTTTGCTTTCGATAAAAGCTCCAGTTCACTTGTGTGTGGAAAATTGCACGAACGTCGTTTTTTAGTTGGTTAAGTTTGACACTTCCATTTTCAAAAGAAACTATGTAGAATGTGTCAGTGTAGAATGCATATGTTTTGTTGATACTTTTAATTTCTTTGCACTTTAAACCCAGTTTGATAAGTTCATTTTTGAAAGAATCTGTTTCGATTTGCCCTAGGCCATATAGTACAGCTTTGAACACCTTATCCCTTTTCATATCATGAGTGAAGTATTGACAATTGTCTTCTTTTAATTTATTGAGAACCAAGTTATAGGATTCCGTAGAGTGCACATAATTTTTATGCCAATTGACATCTTTTTAATTGCATAGTCTGTAATATTAAATGAGTTCATCACACCGTGCACATAGTCGCAGGGTTTTTGTAACACTTTTATCGGGGGAGGAACTATTTTTGGTGGTTTATTCTGCAGAATTTCGTCCATTTGGTCCATTTCGTCGCCCTCATATAATTGTAGAGAGCTAAAGCGATTACATCGCGCATCATTTTTATTCGTGGCCATTTTGGCTCTTGGTCTTTTTTCAGAGGACAATGAAAAGTCCCCTGAGTCCGGGGATCGAGAGCGCTTACCAATTTTGGTAATTGGTACAACGGAAAACACAACAAAAGAAAAAAAAAAAAAAAATAAATGCGACGTATACTACACAATAACACGCCGGTAGAGGGTTCGATGCGTTAAGCTTTAAAGCTGCGGCTGAACTGGCCTGTTCGTGGTCTATTTCCGTCCAGTCCTACTTATATTCTAGCTGGTTCTCGTGGTACTCCATCTGTTATTGATTTTTTTCTTACTAACTTATCTAGTGACATTTCTCAGCCAGTTACTATAAACGACCTATCTTCAGACCATAATCCAGTTCTCTGTCGTCTTCCCTGGTCAGGTGAAAAACTTCCGCTATATTTCCAGGATCTGAAACATGCAAACTGGAATATTTTCCGATCCGAACTCAAATCCAGACTTAGAAACGTCCCTACCAGTCTAGACGACATAAATAGCAAAGTTGATATTGACAATATTGTCTATCAGTTTTCCGAACATATCCCTAGTTCCGCTGATAGAAGTGTGCCAAAAGTTGAAAAAAAGTATTCCTGTATGGAACTTCCACCTCATGTTTTGGAGTTTACTCGCTTGCGAAATATGCACCGAAGAAACTGGCAAAGATATAGACAGCCCATCTCTCAAAGGCTGGTAAAACACTTCAACAAACTTATTGCGAAATTTATTCAAATGAAACGCCATGAAGAATGGAATAGAAAGATTAACTCTCTCGACAAATCTTCTAAGCCGTTCGTGAAATTTATGAAAAACAAAAATAGAAATGCTCCTAGTCTAAGAGACATGGATGCAACATATCACACTGACCTAGACAAAGCAAATATTGTACCAACCAGCTACAGACCTATAAGTCTATTGGGTAGCATAAGTAAAATTCATGAAAAAGTAATTAAGGAAAAATTACTAAAAATCATTGATGAACAAAATATCCTTCCCAATGAGCAATTTGGCTTTCGGCGCTTTCATAGTACGAACCACCAAATTCTAAGAATTTGCAATAGTATTAAAATTAATCGTGATATAGGAAAATCAACCGGATTGTTAATACTGGATATTGAAAAGGCATTTGAAACTGTGTGGCACAATGGCCTATTATATAAAATGATACGATTCCATTTTCCACCGTATATTTGTAAAGTTGTCCAGAGTTTTTTGTCAGATAGATGTTACAAAGTTCATGTCAATAATAGTCAATCATGTTTGTGTAATATAGATGCTGGTGTTCCTCAAGGGTCAGTCCTTGCACCGATCCTGTTCAACATGTTTTTATCTGATTTCCCCCACTTATCGGAATGTAATTTCGCCCTGTATGCTGATGATTCTGCGATCTTTTCGTCGCATAAATTTGGTCTTAATATTGAGACAAATTTAAAAAATGCGGCGGAAATAGTTGTTATGTACCTTAACAAATGGAAAATTAAAGTTAATGAGGAAAAGATAAAAGCTATCTTTTTCACACGAAAAAGAAAGTCTTGTTATCTTCCATCCGACCAATTAACAGTAAACGGGCAACACATACAATGGGAGTTGTCGGTGCAGTACCTGGGCGTTTACCTAGATAAAAAACTCACTTTTAATGAACACATTTCAAAGACTCTTCATAAAACGGGTACTGCAATTAAAATGTTGTATCCTTTTATTAATAGAAAATCCTTACTTTCAAATGCCAATAAAATACTCTTACACAAGGTTATTTTTCAGGCAATATTGTTGTACGGCTGTCAAGTGTGGGGTGATTGTGCTAAGTGTAAAAAGATTGCAAATACAACAAAACCAAAATGATGCTTAACCTTCCCAGGCATCACTCTACCCGCGACTTACATAGTAAAGCTGATGTTGAATTGATCTCCGTTAGGATACATGCACTTACCGAAAGATTTATGGGCAGATGTGATCTACCCGATAATCCTCTAGTTAATGAGCTTAATAATTACTATAACCGACAAGACTGATGTTTTTTTTTTGTACTTGTTTATGTATTTATCTGTTTATTTATTTATTCGTTAAATTATTTATTTATATGTTAATATTATTTATTTATTTATTTAATTATTAATTAATTTATTTATTTATTTATTTATTTATTTATGTATTTAATTATTAATTTATTTATTTATTTATTATTTTTACTTTCCTTTTTTTTTTTTAATAAAGGGTTTTTTTTTGTTCTTTCCCTTTGCCTAGAATAATTATTTAAGTTATAATTTTGTTTTATTTTTAGTTTTATTTCAGTAGAAAGATATAACATGACATAATATATCGAATCTCTGAATTGTAAATTGTGCGGTGGCTCGCTTTGTTAACTTGATAACAATAAAAATACTACTACTACTAAAATTGATGCTGTGCGGAATTACAAAAATGTTATTTAAAAATACAACGTGTGTATTTGCATACAAGTCTGTCTTCAAGAATTTGTATAAACATATCGAGAAATAAAGTATTCACGAAACATAACTTTTATTCAGATACAGAATTTCAGTAAGTCAATGCGCCCAGTTTACCAATTGGCAAAAAGTTACAGCTCATTCGTTGATTTTATTCTCTTCTTAAATTTCTTTTCTTTGCACCGAAAAAAATCAGAATCATCATCAACATCTTCACCCGCATGATCCACTAAAGGGATCCTCCGCCATCAGATTATTATAGATTAACATATAATCAGCATTTTTTATTTTTCTGTCGACATGTCACATCGGATTTACTGTCATTGATATCTTTAAATCGGTGGTCGTTGTTGCAATTGAAGTTTGATGAATATTTTTACACCAGGCTCGTTCAACGCGATCCGAAAAGTCCTCATACCCGAATGTATTAATGTATTAATGTATACACACGCATTCACTACGATGGCTAATACTCGCAGAGTGAAAATAGAAACATAGTACTGTTTAAAATTAGGTTCCTCTGAAAATGGAAACACGTAGAGACGAACATACTTACTTCAATTGTGCAGCCACAATCCACCATTCTTCGATAAGTTGTTGATTTCTTATTATAAACTAGTTGCATGTATGATATAAGCAGACTGTTAAGCATGGAACACCGTTTTGTGGATTACCTTTGTGCTAATGCCCAGCTGAAAACATTAAAGCAGTGATTGAATCTATAGTCTACTAACACGCCCCTTCAATCAGACACCTTTTG